>JAOUQZ010000002.1:16757255-16777255 GCA_028564935.1 Neosilurus hyrtlii
ATATATATATATATATATATATATATATATATATATATATATATATATTAAGGTATTGGGTACTTTTAAGTTATCCTGTTAAATACCTAGATAATTAAAAAATAAACAGAGGCTCTCCGTTTGATGATTGCACTCTGGAAGAAAACAGTGACCAATTTTGTACCAGTAAATGTAATCCCACCATGCCATCAACAACAATGCTATTTTTAATGATTTTTTGGATACAGATACACAGTATAAGAGCTTCAGAACTGAACAAAGAAATTATACTGTAGTGTTTAACATATCCTTTATTATTTTCAAGAACAGGCTTGTACAGGGAAGAAGTGTGTCCTCTTCACTGGAATGTCCTGTGGCTTTTCTGTATGTAGAGTCTAGTAATTTAATGCATTAATTTGTCTAAAATATTTAAATTTCCTGCAACTAGCTCATAGTCAACCTTTACTGCCAATGCCAATGTAATCTTACTCGAAAGGCACCATATGTTGCTGGGCAACTTGAATTTTGTCTGAGGAATCTGGACTTTACTCCGGTGCTGATTGGATTTAATCCTGTTGACATGGCGCGGAACTGAAGATAAAACTAATAATCTTCAAAAGAATAATATATAATACTTATATATTATAATACTTGTTATTTCTGTAGAATATTTTAAATTGCTGCTGTTATGTTGAAAGGACTGAACCAATTCAGAACTGTTCATTTCACTTTAAGGAGGTCACGGAAAAAATGACTGAAATGCAGAAATAACAAAAGGCCTATGTGCTCAGTCCAGCAGTAGGGGTATGAACTTTTCTATCAGGCTAAAATATATTCTCTTTTAAAGACATTAAAATATCAGTATTAAGAGTTTTCATACTTGGTCATTTTTAAAGACCTTACAATTTATAAGTCATGTATATTTTTTTTCTTAGAAATTTTTTTGAGTGTATTGTACAGTATAATCTCTGGCCAGGCTCAGGCATTTCTGTGTGGAGTTTGCATGTTCTCCCAGTGCTTGTGTGGGTTTCCTCCAGGTTCTCCATTCTTCACAGAGCAAAGACATACGCATTAGGCTAATTAGCTGTTCCAAATTGCCCCTAGGTGTGGATGTGAGTGTGAGTGGTTGTGTGTGTTGGCCCTGCATTGGAGTTGTTCAGGGTGTACCCAGCTTTTGCCCCGTGTGTCCCTTGACATCTCTTGATTAATCCTAATAGGGATTAAGCAGTTGGCGAATGAGTAAATGAGTGACTATAATCTCTGCTTTATTTTTACCTCAAGGCTGGAAACAATTAGGATTATGAAAGGAGGATGTGCCAAAAAAATAATTTTGAAAACTATTCTGTTGGCAGGCTATGCAGCTGCATACAACAAGGAAGCAGTAACTCTGAAATATGTCTTAAAAGAAAATCCGCATTAAAAGTTTTCTCTTATTTTTTTTTTATATTTAAATACTATATTAAAACTAATGTATTGTTTTTACCAGTGGTATATGGCACCGACTCAATGTGTTTAAGAAAATTCATCATATCCCTTCCTCACAGCCTAAAGAACTGGTTCAAAAGGCAGCAATAAGGTAGGTTGTTGATTCATCTAATCACTGTGATGATTTTATTGACGTAAATTGTAGTTGTGTTCAGCTTTCAGAGCTTCTTACTGAATCAATTATACACCATGTACTGTACATTGCAATGGAAACTACAGTACAGAATATAAAGCCCAGGCTGTTACTTTCATTGTTATTTTCTCTCACTTGCTGTTTCATTGTTCTAAACAATGACAATAAAAAAAAAAACTTGTGCTTGAAATCTCCTATTTCTGTGCACATATTTCTTGAGCCTTGATGTGGTTGATATGTTAATATAACGGAAGGATAATATACGATTTGTAAAAACAGCCTCCGAAGGAAAGGACACTTTTTTGGATGGCAGACTCTTGGTATTATCAGAATTACTGATGCTAGTAAATGCATTTCAACATTTGGAGCAGGTATCACTAACAGTAATATAGAAATAAATTCCAAAATGTGATGATTGTAATATTACTGATATAAACTCAACCAAAGCTGCATTTTGTATTTTTTCTAGGCTTTGAAGATATCAGAGGCTTTGTGAGCAATGGCTTCAGTGAAATGATCAACAAAGAGGGAGATCTGTCATCTCTAGTGGGTGAAAGGCTTTGCATTTAACCAGAATAATGAATAGTACCATCTATTAAACAGACTGCCTGTGTTTGTGTCTTGCTCTCTTGTTTCCTTGCTTTCCCAGTCTATATCTTTATCATGTCCTGTGGAATATCTAGGGACTACAATTCACTATTGACCAGGATTTTGTGGACACCATTTTACCCAATCTGAGTGACAATGACACTTCATAGTCATTAACATGACACTCTTCATAGTGAGTACTTAAAGCCAAATCTGATCAATGTGGAATTCACATTATCACATTCTATCAGTAAATATGATGCTAAAATGCCATTATGGATGACCTGAATGAGGTTTCAGAAATGGCCAAGACTATGAGAAGGCACACATCAAATCTCAATGCAATTATTCATGAGGATAATGGACTTGATCATGTGAGTAAATGGTGATCTACTTGAGATCATTCATGAAATCTACTTAGCCAGTAATGTAGTAGCATTAGCATACAAAAAATATCATGCAGACAGATGTAACAAGCACCAGTTGGTGTCCATGTCAAATAGCAAGGATGAAAGTATGAACGCTTTGACTTTGGCCAGACTGTTTGTGGTACAACATGTCAGACCTTGCAGATGGGATACAACAGTGGAAAGGCCACATCATCTTCCATTCCTGGCACATGGAAGGGTCAAAATTTGGCATCAATACTTAAATCCATGAATCCACCATATCTTGTGTCAACACTTCAAGCTCATTTCAATGCCACAGCCCATCTGACTATTGTTACTGACTATGCTCATCATGGCCAAAATTCACCCATCTTATGATTACTGTTGATTCAAATGAGTGTAACGTACTTCAGCAATGATGTGTGTGTGTCTGTGTGGTGTGTGTGTGTGTGTGTGTGTGTGTGTGTGTGTGTGTGTGTGTGTGTGTGTGTGTTGGGGGGGTAATATTCTGACTTTTCTTGAGGAGAGACCATATATCTTTGCATATGCAGAAGGTGGTATATGTTTCTTTCTGATACAGAAACAGTACTGGAAGCTGTCCACTAAATGGTGCCTCAGTGCAGTCTGTACAGGTGCTCGTGTCCTTATTGGAAAGGATACATGAATTACATAATAGATTGTAGAGTTACTAACAGTGAACTCTATAGAAGAGCAATTCACATTACAGGTCCACACTTATATATACAAACAACATTCAACTGAAAGGCACACTCTGAGGCCTGATCAGCCCCTGTGTGCTCCATGTTCGTAAGCACGAATTAGCAGAAACTGTATTATAATGAGTGATGCTTGCAAACACTAGTTTTTTGCATGTGATCACTGAACAATTCATGAATGATTTTTGATTCCCCAGTGGGTTAAGGGTAATTGTTATTGCAAAGGCAGTGTAACCCTGGCTACAGATTTAAATTATGCAATCAGTACATCATTTACTTAGTGTATTTACCTTCACATGGCCACAGCTCTTCTAAGAGCTATCTATAACGTAGAAGAGCTGACCGATGAGATGAATTTGAGTGATGTCATACAACACCCACTGATGGCTAATGAAAGGGACTGTGTACGAACTTGTTCACAAAATATTGCATATGCATTTAAACAAATGTGACAGACTAAAGTGTGTGTGTGTGTGTGTGTGTGTGTGTGTGTGTGTGTGTGTGTGTGTGTGTAAAGAATTTGCAATATTACTGCTGTCATACATGATTTGGTTTTTTTTTTTTCAATCAACTCTCTTGTCTTATAATAGGTTATTCCCACTGCATTGGGGATGCTACACTCTAGATGTACCATTGCTGAGGCTAAGTCCTACTTAGATGCTTATCCTGTTATTCAGGATGCAGTGGCTGCCTGCCAATGGTAACTTTAATATAGGAGCACTTAAGACTACAGCAACCTTCTACTTGATTCCCAAATGGTTCTTTATGGGAATTCCTCATATTTCAACTTTATAACAACATTTATATTATTTGAAAAAATAAAAATTGTGCTAAGTACTAAAAAGAATATAATATCCATCTAAAACTCCCCTTATTGTCTATTCTGATTGTTGTCTCTTTTACCTTAATGTATAAAACATGTAAACAAATTCAACAACACCAATGTGTTTCTTTAAAACTTTCCTGATATTGATTTGACTTTATATTCCAAGGGAAATGTCTTTGCCTCTTCCAAAAAATATGCTGGCTGTATCTAGTATTGAGACCTTGACTATAAAAATCAATAAAAACACAATTATAAAAAGAAAAAGACGACAAAAGCAAACAAGTATTTTTTACTGCATAATAAAAACATATATAATAAATCATGAAATAATAGAGACAATGGTCATATCAGTTCTCAATCACTTGCTCATTTGCTGAACTACTTGATCCTATTAGGGTCATGGGGAGAGTGAAGCCTACACTCGGCAAAGGCGGGATACACCCTGAACAGCTCACAAGACCATTGCAGGGCTAATACACCCACACAACCATTCACTACCCATTCACACCTAGGTGCAATTTGGAACAGGTAATTAGCCTAATGTGTATCTTTGTACTGTGGGAAGAAATCGGAGTACCAAGAGGAAACTCACACAAGCACAGGAAGAACATGCAAACTCAAAAGGCCACGCTCGGGACTCAAGCCCGGGACCTTCTTCCTGTGAGGTGGATGTGCTAACCAATAGGCCACTGTGCCACCCCTTATCAGGACTCTAGAATGTAAAATTAATGAATACAATTAAATTAATCCTGCGATGGCCTGTGAGTTGTCCATGGTGTATCCTGCCCTCGCCCAGAGTTGGCTGAGATAGGCGCCAGCCTCCCGGCAACCCTAATTAGGAATAAGTGACATAGAATATGAATTAATTAAATTAATTAAACATAAAAGAGTTGGAAATGTCCCACAGTGCAGCTAACTGGGTTATCAAATGCCGGCCATGTCTCTCACTGTCAATGGTAAGAGGCATTGTGTTTCTGCCCTGCGATGGCCTGGCAAGCTGTCCAGGGTGTACTCTGCCCTTGAGTCAGCTGAGATGGGCACCTGCCTACCCCCGACCCTAAATAGGATTAAGCGGTTCAGAAAATGAATGAGCTTGTTTGGAGGTTCTAGCAGGGTAGCAGCTACTTCTATACCAACGATGCTCTTCCGTCTAGGAGCCTGTTCTCTTCCACCGAGCACAGAGCTTCGGGAGGGACGCACATGGAGTGGTGAGGGAGGAAGGGGACACCCGCCTAGCCAGCCAGATCAGCCGAAAGCTGTCCAGGGTGTACTCTGCCCTCGCCCAGAGTCGGCTGAGATGGGCGCCAGCTTCCCCGCGACCCTAATTAGGATTAAGCGGTTCAGAAAATGGCATGACATGACAGAAAATGAATGAATGAGTTGGAAATGTAATAGAATAAAAGAAAACATGTTTTTACTGTCAGTAGGCAAATCTACCATCAGGGGAATGTTAGTACTGTGTAATCAAGATTTTTTTCCTTTCAACTACTTCACTATGTAAACAAACCGGTTTTGCTACTACGAGCATACTGTGTTAAGACATCCTTGGTCTTTCTGTCAGTCTTATAACAGCGGGAATGGTGTCCTCAGATACTGTAGGCAAAGATGGGCAACAGTACCTGCACCTGTGAGCGTTGCTGTATGTGGCATGCAAAGAAAGAAGAGGAAGAAGATAAATATATCCAACAACGAATGTACAAATCGGTCTTCGAATACCCATGCAATTCCCTGAGTGATCGGAGGGTCAAAAAAGGTGATCTCCTGGAGGTGATTGAGGAAAAAGAACACTGGGTGTATGCAAAGAGACTCACAGAAAAGAGGGACAAGAAAGGATTTACTGAAGAACAGGTCTACGTACCGAGAGATTTTGTCAAACCAGTAGATAGTTTAGAGGCACAGCCGTGAGTATTTACAGTAACTTGAGACAACAAATGGCCATAAATTGCATAATGTGCAGTGGGATATGTTTATTGTCAAAGTATACTTATTTAAATATAAGAAAAAATGTCAGTTGTATTTGAAGAAATGCCTACAATGTTTTTGATTACTGCTACAAAGCTTGGAACAGAATACAGCATGCAGGTATTTGTATCTTCCTTGTTCTGAATCATGTTGCAGGAACAAACCTGTTGCTGTTTACTCTGTAGTTAAGTATGAAGCCTGAAACAGCATAAATGTCCCTTCAAGCAGAATGGAGGATATATAACCACTGATCTGGTTTCTCGATTTCCCTTGCTGTCATACAGTGCGTGTTGCAACTGAGAACTGTTTTGTATGTTAGCAAAAGTTGAGGAGTACTGATAATATAACTGAGGCCAAAATAAAATCATTTCATTGACAGCTGGTATTTTGAAAACATCACCAAGCGTATTGAGGCCAAAAGATGTCTGCTGAGACCCGATAACAGCGAGGGTGCATTTCTTGTGTGGAGAAGTACAGAGAATAATTGCTTCTACCTCTCAGGTAATCACAGTTTCCTATTATTTAAAAATAATGATAAATAACATAACTTAAAACATGTTCTTTGTCCTATTTTCAGTAAAGAATGGTCCCCATGCAAAGCATTACAGAATAAGGGAAAGACAGTCTGATAATTGGTTTTACCTAGTAAATCAGAAAACATTTCAGACCCTTCCTGATTTAGTGCAATCTTTAACCAAGCAGCAGGATGGACTCTGTACACCCCTTAACCTTCCTTGTGTTATGGTATGTATTCCATTAATGTAAGGTGTTAAATGCTAAATGTTATCACATATGTGGACTGGATATAATGGTTTACTTTTTAGCTGGACAAGCCATCCCTTCCCAGCCTGTCATATGAGGAACAATGGGAAATCAACCGAAGCTCTTTAACCAAAGTGAAGAAGCTTGGCAGTGGGGAATTCGGAGAAGTGTGGCATGGGATGTGGAACAATATGATAGATGTGGCTATTAAAGAGTTTCGAGGTAACAGTATTAAGTTCCATCCAAAAAAAAAAAAAAAAAAAGGTGTGTGTGTGATGTCTGCTTTATACCTGAAGTACTTCAGTATCATATGTCATGTTAGTCACTTTGCAACTTTTTCCCAGTCATTAGCCCAGATATTCAGACAGAAATAAAGATCATGAAGGAGCTTCAGCATAAGCACCTGATCAGGCTGTATGCTGTGTGCACTGTTGATGAGCCCTTCTGTATTATCACAGAGCTCATGAGAAATGGAAGCTTGAAGAAATATCTAATCAGTAAGTGCAATATAATGAGGTAATGCTGTTTATTTCAGTCAACAAACTAATTAATTCTAAGATGTGTTTTTTAGGCCACAAGGATTTGAGAGATATTGAGTTTACGCTCATGGTAGACTTTACAGTGCAGGTATATTAATTCATTTAGGTTATCATTTAGTTGATTACTTTTAAGATACGTAATGCTTACAAAGATAAAATGAATATTTGGTTCCATCAACCCTTTTAAGAAATAATCTCTGAGGTGCTCTTCATTCTTCACTCGTGTTAAGATTACAGAAGGGATGGCATACTTGGAGAGTAAGAACATAGTTCACAGAGACTTGAGAGCTGATAACATTCTACTCACTGAAATGTTGTCCTGCAAGATAGCAGATTTTGGGCTGGCACAGTTTACTTTTTCCCAAGATCAGCAATTATCTTCAGGTAAGCAAAATGACAATAAGAAAATTATTATTCAATCAGTATAATTCACAGAATGAAGAATGCATCCATTGAAAAAATGTTTTCGGAATGATAGTTAAAGTCCCAGTAAAATGGATGGCACCAGAGATCTTTAATGGAGAGAACTACACGAAAAAGTGTGATGTCTGGTCTTTTGGGATCCTCTTAACTGAAATGATCACATATGGAAAAGATCCATACCCAGGTAAACAGAAAAGAATGAATTGAATGCATTAAGGACTATTTCTTAAGTATTAATGGTAATATTATCCATCTGCTCCTTTTGTTTCTGAATTTAGATCATGATAACGTGGCTTGTATTCAGGCCATTCGGAGGGGATATAGGATGGCACGACCAGCAGACTGCCCTGTAGCCTTGTATGATATCATGTTATTGTGCTGGCATTCCAACCCTGATGAAAGGCCCACGTTCTTGCAACTTCAGGAAAGGTTAATTACTCTGATCCCAGAATCCACTGTGATCCTTGATTAGACATTTGCTGATGTTGATATAAACTGATACATAGTAGACTCTTTGTTTGGGCCTTATTCATTTCCCTAATATCTGTAATCGACTAATGCCTCAAACATCTTTTATATCGAGTTGCATAAAAACCTTTCACACATATTACCACACAGTGGTGCTACAGTGATATTTCCTGTTGTGTTGACATTAGCTATGCTAATGTATTTTTATAGAAAGTTTTTTTTTTAATCTTGCAGCATTGTCTTCATTTACAAAATGTGCCTTTGTCTTAAACTTCCCTTTTATTATGGCTGTGTTCTCATTTAAAAAATAAATGTTATTCTACAGGGCCCTAACTGCACTAGAATTATTCGATTTAGCTTTAATTCTATTAATCCTATTTAAAGATGTTCACATTGCATAGGCGATGGGATTATCATGATGCAAGTACTCTAAGAATTTCAAACAATATATATATATATATATATATATATATATATATATATATATATATATATATATATATATAGCTGAGCAGTCTGTGTATGTAAAGTTACTTGAAATTTAAAGCATGGGTCTCAAACTCCTAGTCCAAGGGCCACTTCCAGCCTCCCTCCCCTCACTCCGGCCAGCACCTCATATCAAAAACTTTGCAGTACAGCCTGCAAAATCTTTTTTTATATAATTATTTTTTTCTAATTGTTTTATGGCAATTTAAGCTACTACTACATGCGAAATTTAAACAAAACACTTTCAATTTTTCTAATGTGTTTTGTTTGGTGCACAGTGATGACAAAGGCAAAGGTACACATACATTTTGTGTCTAGGACTTTCAAGACGGACTTTCATTGTTTGGCTGTGAGTAACAAATGAATAAATAATAAATAAATTAGTTAAATAAATAAATAATAAATTCTTAGTATTTGAATGTTAAAATGACCCTCTGATGAAATTAATATACCATCTATAGCCTTGAATCAACCTGAGTTTGAGACCCCCGATTTACAGTATTTCAATTGTTGTAAGGTTTACAGCAAAGTTACAGTTTTTTTTATTTTATTTAATTTTATTAAACATACAGTATAGTAACATTCATCCATCCCAACTGACGTTGGGTGAGAGATGGGGTATCTGGTATAACCTGGACTGATCACACAAGGCTAGTATAATAACAATATTATAAAAATACTGGTCATGTGCTTTAAGTAGCATGCATTAAAGGAGGCTGAAAAGTGTCAAATTCAGTAGCATAAATATTCATAAATAAACACTAATCATTATCATTCAATTCCTTCATTACTGTTGTCATTACTGTGTAACATCATTACTAACAATAACAACCATAATCAATTATATTCATAATATATAATTATACATCTGTCCTGATTTGTTTCTAATGAAATTGCATTTTACACATAATCTTTAAACATTTTAAACATATTAAACACCCTAATAAACATGTGACAATGCAAATGTGTTATTACAATATGTACATTAAAAATGTCTGCCATTTTGTGTGTGTATATATTTGTATTCTGTGCTGTAATACATACTGTCTAACAAGAGCATTTCTAGTTTGTCTATTTTAAATAGTTTTTTTTTTGTGTGTGTTTCCATAATATTTGCACATAATATTAAAATGTATTGAAATGGATGGATCTCTGTGTTTGTCATTATTTACATTTTCAAGGTATCCTGAGTTTCTTTCAGGAGTCGGAATTTATACGAACATTTCATAAATAACTATAAATCTTGATCATTCACACTTTCCATAAAACTCTGAATATCCCGTAACTTTTCTTTCACTGTCAAATCCTTCGAGTGTTCCAATGATCCTGTTTGGGATTCAAGTGATGTTTTTGTTATCTGTGTAAGAAGTTTACAGTCAGAATCGTCACCACAGGTTTGGTTCGAACAATCAGGACCTTCTGAGTGGTTTCCAATACTCTCTGCTCTCATGTCACTTTGATGCTTTTTATCAGTTCCATATTCATCCAGGTTACTGTCCTCCTCATCAGACGCCAACTGTTCTGCTACAGATATACTATCTTTCCTTTTGGTTGGTTTATGTTTATATGTCTTGCTCTCATGGGACACCTTTTCAACTTCATTTTCTGCCTCAGCAGACGTCTGAGTCTGATTTTCATTTGCATTATTTTCAGTGGACATATTAGCTTCACTTTTTCCTGAGGTACTATCTTCCTCTGTTTTTTTACTTTCTATGATTTCAGCTTTTTCATTTTTTCTAGGTTTAGCCTCAGCTGCAGCCGCAGGCACATCATCTTGTGCTCGCTCATCACTTGTCGCACTACTATTCTCAGATTCAACTGATTCATCCCTGGATGTCTTGCATTCTTTGGATGATTGTACTTCTCCTGTTCTATTTTCTGTTTTTTTACCCTCTTCTGGTGCATCTGCCTTCTCTTCAGTCTTACCTTCTTCTTCTTCTTCTTCAGCTTTCCCAGGTTCACTTTCTTTATTTGTTTCCCCTTCTGACATCTCCTCTTCAGCTCTTTCATCATTTGATTCCTCTTCCCCCACTGGATTCCCGTTGCCCTTTTCAATGTCACTGCTTTCTATTTCTTTTCTTTCTGCAGTTTCATTAGGTGGATTGTTATTTTCCATGGCTACCTCTTCATCTGCTGATATATCTCCCTCTTCTGCCTCTTCATCTGTTTTATTCATCATGTCCTCATCCTCTGTGCTCTTGTCCTCCAAATCCTCTTCCACTTCGTGTCTTTCCATCTCTGTTTTGCATTCTCCATGATCTGCTTCATTAACATTATCGTCAAACATTTTCTCTTCTGCTAGCTGTCCATCATCTTCCTCATCAGATGGTCCTTCCTTTACTGTCCTCCATCCTCTATTTATAAACCCTTCATCTTTGGTTTGATTGTCATCCTTAGTTTTCTCCTCATGAAGCACTTCTAAATGATTTTTATTTCGGTCATTGCTACTGGTTGTATCCTCAATCCAATCTTTTTGTTCATTCAACTCGAACTGTACTGGCATAGTAACAGGGGAGTCCTTCTTTTTTTGTAAAATTTTCCTAAGATCAAAATCCTTAAGAACTGGAGCCACGCTCAAAGTTTCAGCACACTGAACAACTCTAGATGCCATCTTCTTTTTCACACACATGTCACATGGGCAGTATTCATCTTCACTACGCTGGTCACTGAATTCAGTACCTGAAGCAGTGTTTATGTCTTCACTTTCTGAAGGGTTAATGAGTTTATTCTGCATCACTTTAAGACGTCTTCGCCGTTGTTCGGTATGGACAGAAGAATCTCTAGAAATCATTCCTATTGGTGGTCTTGGTGTTCTCCCAGCTCGACCTTGGATTTTCTGCAGCTCTCGATTTATAGTAGACTGAATTCTTTTATGAACCTCTTCCTTCAGTTCACTAATCATTATATCAAGTGTCTCATTGTCATTTAAATCCCACCTTACTTTGAACTCTGCTATTGCATTTGCATAGTGAGACATAAATTGCTTTTCCAGTTTCTTTAACAAGCTCAAAACCCATACTGGGTCTGGGTCTTGTGAAATTCTCTTAGATAATTGACCTTTCTGTTCAGATGACGTTGTTCTTAAGTTGACATTTACTGGAGGATTTATTTCCTCATTAGCCGATTTAACATTTCCATTATTCCCAGGGGTCCTTATGGAAAATGTTGAAGCTATTTCCTTAATATCTATTATACGTTCATTAGCCTGAAGAACATCATCTGTGGCTGTAAGGTCTTCGTGTTTTTGTGTTTCCCCATTTAGTTTTTCATACTCTGGACTACATCGGACTCTCTCAGCAATGTCTGGAGTTATAGGGTCTGAAGAGACAAGTGAAGAGTCTATTTTTTCTGGTGTGGCAGTTAAAGAGTCACATCCAGCCCCTGGAATAATATCTCTTTGAATCTGGTTAAAAGTCTTCTCTTCAGCAATTAGTG
Source organism: Neosilurus hyrtlii (assembly GCA_028564935.1). NCBI lineage: Eukaryota > Metazoa > Chordata > Actinopteri > Siluriformes > Plotosidae > Neosilurus > Neosilurus hyrtlii. Next base: position 16,769,447 of record JAOUQZ010000002.1, read on the forward strand.
TCATGCCTTGTGCTGCTTCTGATTTTTCAAGTCCACCATTGATGCTTCCTATGGAACCGCTGCTTAAATCTACCCCTGACGAGGACCTTGGGTTAAACTCCTCTTCTCCTGAATGAACTTTCATTGTATTATTATCTAGCACAGTTTCAGCAGGCCTGTTATCCCATAGTGACTGGAGAGTGGTTATTATTTCACTGTATTTATCATAAATCTTTGGATCTGGGTCAATTACTTGTAAATTAGCAAGACAGTCTAGTAGTCCTTTGGCTGATGTGCTTAATTTTTTCCCATATGTTGGTGAAACTTCAGGCAAACTATTGCATCTGTCCAACTTTGGGCCTAAAAGGACCTTCATGACCTGTATCGAAGACTGACAATTATTTACTAAACTCTCCCTCTTAGTTAAATTTGTGCTGAGATGACTGCAATCACTGTTGGTTGTAATGGTTGTCTCTTTACATGCCAGTTTTGCATCACAGATAGTATTTTTATCTTCTGTAACAGGATCTGTTCCTTCATGCCCACCTGCTCGTGCTTGAGATTTCTTCATTGTCATTGTTTTTTCAGGCTCTTCTCCAATTTCATTTTGAAAGCATTTTTCTTCTTTCACAGAAGGTATATGAAGGAGAATTTCATCATCTCGCTCATTGAATTCATCCTCCATTGTATACATAGGACCATCATTTGGTATCTTTTTAAGCCAGTCATGTACAACATCTGTAGGAGATGCATTAGGTAAACAAGATGGCATCAGTTGCTCCTGAACTTGATCCTCAGATTTGTTGTGTGATGTACTAATTTTGCTTTGTTTCATCCTGCTGCTGTTTTTACAATTATGCTCAATATGCTGAACCTCTTCATGAACATTGCTTTTGTCCGAGGCGTTTGATTTTGATCCTTTACTGTTTGGTTTTTCATCTGTATTCTTTTCTTTTATTAGATTTGGACTATGTTTTGCACTAGAATCTGGACTGGCACAGTTTTTTGCTACTTCAGACTTAGTGTCATATTTGTTTTTGGGTAAAGGTTTCTTGTCTGATTTAGATGTTTTTAAAGAAATCTCACTAGCAGCACTGTTAGTATCAGCTTTCCTGATTTCTTTTATTTCCAGGTTTGAGCAGGATCTTTGCTTGCTCTTTGTAGTGCATTGACCCTTAGCTGTAGCAGCTCTGTGGGCGGTAGCCTTCGCTGAGGTTGTTTTATTTTGACTAGACATTAAAGAATCAGATATGGTTAAAGCTTTGTTTGCTGCGCATTTATCTGAAAGTACTTCAGCACTTTGTATATAACCATGTTTAGCAGAAGTCGTATTACTGGGTGGGTTCTGTTGTGATTCCTCTGAGGAACCTGACAATGCTGATGACACTCTATAGTTTCCATAATTCTGCAAAAGGTGGACCTCTTCCTTGCTTTCTTTCCTTGAATTGGTTGCCTTGATACCTTCAGATTCAACTTCTGAGAAAACATCAGGATTCTGGCACTTTGACTTATCTGAAACTGTAGAATTTGTGGACATATTTGTTTTGACCCCCTGTCTGGTTTGTGTTATTGATGAATTGTTAAGAGCATGATCTATTACATTAAGTTCCAAGGTATATTTCTCTGACAAACATCTAGGCTCATCAATGATTTGTGATGTGTTGCTCACGGAACGTTCGTTGAGGCTCTCAGACCTTTCTTCTGCAACAAGTCCAAGAGAGACAGAAGCCGAAGATGTTGGACTTAATGGTTCATCCAGCAGTCCAAGTGGAGCTGGAGTGGGAGATTTATATTTTCCTGAAGGACTATTTGCAATTCTTTGAACACATTTGCTTGAAGAGCAGTAATGTTTATTAGATCTTGTTGATTTTGAAGATGTTTTAGAATGACCAGATTTTACACTTAATGCCTGATTACTATGTTTACCTGTAATTGGTGACTTGGGTGATGGAGAGGCCACTGGTAAGGAATTCGGTGAGCTGCACTTTGTATCATCTATTGTTTGTCTAGTTTCTTGCCCTGCATTCATGTCAGAGGAATTTAACAGTAACTCTAAATCTCTCTCTGAGCATGCACTTGACTTTACTGAAACTTGGGCAGTCTGGGACAAGGAAATTTTTGACCTCTCAGAACGCATTTTTTCATTGGGAGTGTTTATAGTTGGGCTTGAAGAAGTTGGTGGTGAAGCTCTTGCAGTGTCTTGAATATTGTGTGATCTGAGGGACTTGTCAGAACCTTTAGAGGAGTGTGTTTGTGTTGACATTGCTCTAAAGACTCTTTCTTTAGTTCCTGTGCAAGAATCTTGCATAAGATTTACTGGTATATTCTCCTGAGTTATATACAGATTTACAATTTCTCCATCAATGTGATTGTGTAGTCTAGGTGTGGTTAGTTTATCTGGTATATCACTGTTTGTGTTTGCAGACCCAATTGATCTCACTGACATGGCACTTTTGCTCCCTCCCTCTACTTCATCCTCCACTCCAGCATCTTCAGAAATCATTTGCTGGTTTGATTCATTGGATTGTTTCGAAAAAGCTAAATGATGTGACAAGTCAAACAATTCACTTTGGGAACAAGCATGCCTGACCTCTACCTCTGCCGTATTATTTTGGACAGGTTCAAAATTCTCAAGTATGTTTGGAATAGCATCTGACTGTGGTGCACAATGTGCATGCTTGTTAGATCTCTCAGACTTTAGTGACTTACATGATCTCTGAGCAAGTGACTTCACCTCAACATCTTCCTCAACTACCTGAACTGGTATATCATGAATATTTGATGGTACTGATGATACCAATTTTCCACATCCACCACAACAAGGGCATACTGTGGACTTTACTGACAGACATGTACATGTTGACATGGCACTTGTAGATCGATTTCTTCTCTTTGGTTCCTCTTTGCATGCTTTCTGTGCACTGGTGTCTGATATTACTGTCCTTGGGGAATTCGTTCTTGTTCGAGATTTTTTAGAGACTTTGCTGTAACCAGACAACGAATTCTGAACACTTAAATCATCCTTTATTTTAAATTCCACAGTGCTTGTTGTTGCTTCTCTGCACTGGCTACAGCAGCAGTATTGAGCTCTTGAAGACACTTTAGAAACTGAAGATCTGCCACTGTACATACTGTCTGTGTCTGCATGACCCTCCTGGGACACTCTTTGTCTCTCCCATGTGTCAGTGGGTATATTGCATTTTGTGGTACTGGCTGATACCTCACTCTGACTGCAACAACGACTTGTTGAGCAATATTCGATCCTTGTATCCCCCTCCTTAATAGTCTGTTGGAAGCAAGATGCCTTCTCTACTATATGTTCAGTATATTCCTCACTGGACCTGGAAATGGTATACACGCTGTCCACAGATGCCTTTTGGTGCATAATTTTGTTGGATGATTCAGGAGAATTCGAGGTGCTCCTGGGTCCACTGGTTTCATCATTGTTGTGTAAGGGGTTTTTCCAAATGTCATACCCTTGACTATGTCTGCAACAATTTTGGCAGTAGGATTCTAAGTCCATTTGATGACATTTTGAAGAGCAGGCCTTTTCAGTCTCACATTCAGTGGTGGACTCTGGTTCAGAGTATACTATTTTGTCTTGAAGACAGTCAGGAACTCCTTCTTTTAAAGAGCTACATTCATTTGTAGATGTTGGCAACTTCTTGATTTCAGTGGCCCAATGAAGAGTTTCATCATTGACTAAACGGAAACGAACTTTCATTTCTACCGATAGACTGCCATCTTTGTTGACAAGAACCCTTTTCTCAACATCATCCTTCATTACGACTTCATTTGTAATGAAACCCAGCTGCCCCGGGGTCATGCCTGATCCATTTGGGTAAGATTTCTCTGATGATAGGGAAAACCTTGTAGATTTGTTACTTGAATCCAATCTTGGGTGGATGATACTTTTCTTGGTCTCAAGTCCAAAGTTCACTGTAAATGCAATATAATAATCAGCAATTAACAATTTTTTTTTTAATTGACACCTTTCTAGTGATTACTTATTCAATAATGTAGAACAATAAAAAAAAAAACATGTAATATAATAATCTGCAATTAACAAAATTATTTAAAAAAAATTACAGTGTGTTCTCTCATCCCTTTTTAGTGATTACTTATTTAATAATGTAGAACAATAAAGAACCCCCCACCAAAAAAAAACAACAACCCCACACTAATTTATATCTCCAGGCAATACCATTTTTCTTGCTGTCATGGCCTTCACTGTAGATGCTGGAGTGTGACCTTGCACCTATCCCAGGCAACTTCTCCTCTGAGTCCTTTCTTAGATTCTGCAGAAGAAGGGGCTTGAAGGGCTCTCTGCCTACACACACTAGCACACTGGGACATTGCATCAGGCTCTGTGTACTATCAATCTGTTGGAGTCCAAATATAAAGTTAGCACATGAGTAGCATGCATAAAAAATACCTTTTGTGCTTTAAAAGTATGCATATTATTTCTTTATTTCAGTACAAAAAATAAATAGTCTGGGTTATCTCTAACCTGCTTATTTTTGTTTTTAATAAATATTTAATAATTACTTGTATAATTTCAGTAATATAGAAACAGCAATTCAACTAGTAATTACAAATAAGAATATAAGAAATCTAAGTATCTTTAAAATATATATCATGACTTTTTGACTTGTAGATAATATAATATTTTATCAAAATAATACTAATAATATTAATTTTATATCACACAAAAGATTACAAATTTTGGTTTAAACACTGCCTCTGTATGTAACAAGACAATCTTTTTACTAACTATGGCTCAGATATAGTGACTAACCTTCCGACCCTCCAATGTGTATAATGATCTGACATGGCACTGCATGAGTTCTGATATCTCATCCATAAATACACGAAGGCTGCGAGTTCTCTTTCTGCTCAAAACAATGGACCTTCTCACTGCAGGATCATTGTTTTTCACCAGCACAATCTTCTTTGGATGTCGATGGTAGTGATGGCCAGTATGTCCCATAGGTGGCTCATCAGGTCGGGATGGCTTTCTCCGAATGTTAATGGGGCTGTTGTGGTGCCAGACAGCAGGCCGTTTTCCTGCAGTCTCCATATCGATTGGCTTCACATAGTTCCGATCAGAGCAAAGGTAGCAGCCCCCATCCTGTAATTGCTCCAGACTTTGAATAGCATGAGTTCCTTTGGGTGTTGTGATTGTCCGCACACCAAATGGCAAAGGCATCTTCTGTGAAAGGTCATCCAGCAAGGCATCAAAGCATTTGAAGCTTCGCTTGTGAATGGGCATCCTGATACCACTGAACTGGGTGTCTCCACTCTTGTAGAAAGTGATTCGTTTGGCTGGGGTGGCAGTGGTTACACTGGAGAAACGAGACAAGGAATCATTCATAATCTGGGAGCTTGTATTGGAGAAGGGTGCACTCTGCATTCTTCCTAGGTGTCTGATACTGTAGGAGACAAATCCTGTATCATTAAAACTTCTTTCCAATTTCCAAATAGACACATTCTATTAAATAACACCACATGATGCATTTCCTTAAAGGAAATACTGTAATAAACAGATAATTAGCTATCTGTAAGGTAGCTATAATACAATAAAGTTAGATAATAAACCAAAACATTCTGGATTAATAATTGATCTCAAACATCTCCAGTAATAAAATGTACTGAATTTTTAATTAGCACCTCTGGAGCCTTATTTTTACATGCTATATTCATTACAATATACATATAAACATTTCTCTGAATCTAAAACTGAATTTAAAATAGGAAAAAAAAATTTATTTTTATTAATGCAGTTTAATCTTTAAAGCTGAGAGTTTAATTATCATGAGGAAACACTTATTTATTTCAGTAATCTATCTCCCACTGTGAAGTTTTAAATAAATAAGTATGTGTTGTTGTATTTTAACAAATTTATTTATTAATTTAATTTTTATTTTAATTTTTATTTTTTTTACATTTTAGCTCATCAGGACTGCCTACACTTGATGCCCCATATCTGTCAGAATAAACCCTGAATAAGTCATTGGTTGGGCTGAAATATTTTTACTAACATTAGTTTACAAAAACTCTTTAGATATAGATAGCATGAAATCAGAAGTGGCTATTATAAACATACAAACAAAAAATACACTCACATTTAATGGACACATTATTCAAGACAATATTATACTAATATAAATATTTATGGCCCTGCAATATCCTGGCGAGCTGTCCAGGGTGTACCCCGCCCTTACCTAGAGTTGGCTAAGATGATTCCTGTACCCTAATTAGGATTACTCGCCTTAGAAAATGAATGAATTAATGATATAATTGTTTGGAAAACATCACAGGAACATAACTTCAAAATCCTGTCACTAAAGATGCAGCCATTAAGTGTGCCCTTTGTAAGCTCAGGATAGAGTGCAAAGCTTCTTTAATCATCTTGATTTTTCTGAAGTCTAAAAACATGCAAGCAAGCTTACAGGAAGCATAGACAGTAAGGAAAAAACTATTATAAAAATACATTCTCAAGTGATTACAACTTAATGTTCTGTGTTTTTTTACTTTAGCATGTGTTATTATGGTGGATAATTAAGTACAGCTGCCTGCCAGGACACACTTCAGTTATTAAAACAGACACCGCCTCTCTCAATGCACACAGAAAATCACTGGTACTTACGCAAAGACATTAGCTGCTGGTGAAGAGAAGAAATATGAAATTCTGTTCTGTGCATTCACTGTGAGCTTTGTACACAGTGTGACATGCAGGTATTAACAAGGCTTCAGTTCCCATAGAGAAGCCTGGACGAAGTGGCTGAATATACATTTCTACAGAATACTAAAGAATGTAGCAACAAATTTGAAATACGCTTGCTTATTAGAGTAATATTGCCTTGAATGTTTAATATCCACAATAACCCACATTTAAATAAATATTATTTTATTTGTTTGCATTTTTACAAATTGAGCTCTCTTTTCTGTACCTAGCATGCTACGGTTAAGTCTACACAGACAGAAAGTGGCTTACTGTAAGCTCTTGTAAAGCCAGCACAACCTCTGCACCTTAAAATAAAGTGTCCCACTATTACCTCAGTTAAACAGGACTACTAATCACACTTCAGAGAAACATTTCAGTCCTGTTTATAATGCTAAGATTTTGCACATTGAACCAAGAATTTTACTTTCTTAAAGAAAAAAGCTAATATTTCTGTATACCCCAGGCTATCGCTTAATTTACGTTTTAAATAAATAAACATTGCACAACAGGAAATAATTATAAGCAGCGTAATATACTTTTCATATGACATTGAGAAGAAATAGTTTTTCAGACTTCATCTGTCATCTACAAGTCTGTATTACAAACTCAAGCAAGCAAATATGAAACTCAAGGGAACAAATGCTGTAAAGCTCTGTCAGAGACACATTTCATTAATCAGATACAGAAATGTTTAAAGCCCAAGGGCCACCCATTGAAAAGCTGAGGGAATGGTATAACAGCTTCTCATGGGATCTGACTAATATGCATAATTTAAATGCTTGATTTATTAAGATTTCAAAGGTTCTAAATGAACTTGGAATGGCCCCTTAAGTAGAATTGGCCCACAAATGTCTTTTCATTAATCTTAACACCCAAAACAGTCAAGATGCGTTATTCACTTGTGTGAAAGATGTTAGTGTGACTCTTGAGAGAGTTTGCCGGAGAGGAACGAGATGTTATGTGGGTACCAGTTACACATAATAAATTTTAAATTTCAAAATCCACTTTATTTTTATATTCAGCATCTGTACAGGAATCTTACAGTATGACTCCTCAATTTATGTGTTGCAGAAACCATGACACATAATCAAAATTCTAATTTA
>JAOUQZ010000002.1:16788752-16800344 GCA_028564935.1 Neosilurus hyrtlii
GGTACATCCTGAACAGCTTGCCAGTCCATTGTAGGGAGAACACACACACACACACACACACACACACACACACACACCTAGAGGAAATCTGGAACAGCCAATTAGTCTAATGTGCAGGTTTTTCTTCTTGTGGGAGGAAACCTAAGCACCTGGAGGAAATCCAAACCCACTCAGAAACTTTCGAACCCAGGACTTTCTTGTTGTGAGTTTAATGCATGGTTTGTAAATTCCCACTAAACATAACTAGTGACTAACGTGTAATATTGACATACGTGGATATATTATTGCATGACTTCTCTGGTTACAAGCAGATGAAAGCACCATTCTCCTCTGGGGCTATGCAGGCAATTATGTGCATTGCATTATTCAACCCGCACTCATACAGAATTCACTGTGTTTCCCCTAGAGAATATTACTCTAGTATTTGATTTCATAAAAACTGCATGCTTTTGAGTAGTACAGGAAAAAGAGAAGCACACATATGCACGAATAGTACATTTAGTAGTAAAGACCTATATGAAATGACCATGAGGTTTCCTTTACTGATATTACCAACATGTGGAAAAAACAATGCCTATAAAATCAAGAAATCTTTCAGTTCATTAAAATGTGTATGTTGTTTACTGGATTTCTCTACTTTTTTGACATCTGGGTTATGCTAACCTTGGTAACTGTTAATAAAATATAAATTTTTAGTCTGCGTAATTTAGACTCTTCTAAATACTTGCTCACTCACACCTTACTGTGAGGCCGACATGCTAATCACCATGCTACTGTGCTGCTGTCTTCTAAACAGCTCTCAAATATTTTACCACTGGAAATCAAACGTAGAGCTGATCAGATAAGATACCATGGTGATGAACAAGTCACGAACAACAGAAAAATATAATTCAGTCATTCATTCATTTGCCAAACCATTTAATCCTACTAGGGTCAGGGAGAGGCTGGTGCCTATCTCAGCATACTCTGGGTGAAGGCGGCGTATACCTTGAACAGCTCGCCACTCCACTGCAGGGCCAGCACAAAGCGATTCAACTTGGAAAAGCCAGTTAGCCTTATGTGGATGTGTTTGGACTGTGGGAAGAAACTGAAAGCATCCGGAGGAAACCCTGGCAAGCACAAGGAAAACTTCCATACAGAAACATCCCCATCAAGCCTGGGACTCAAACCCAGGGCCTTCTTACTGTTAAGTGGACGTGCTAACCACTATGCTACCATTCAACCCAGGAAAATATGAATTATTTATTCATTGCTTCATTTTCTGTAATTAATATTAAAGGTATTGTGATGGATTCAGAGCTACGACCACTCTTGGTGAAAGGTGGATGAATTCGCCTCAGAAGGTATGCAAATCCATTATAAGACACCATGCACCTATAACATGCACTAACTCATTCACACCAATGGGCATTTTTTTGTAGTCAATTCGCTAAGTAAGAGGTAATTCAATAATTCCAAGTAGGAGGAAACTGGATAGCCCAGATGAAACCCATACAACCATTAGGAAACTCCATACAGACAAGACCAAATCATAGATCATGGAGTTGTAAGACAAAAAGGCAGGAACTGATTTGGGGTAATGCATAACATATATCCAGACAGACAGACATAATATTGTGGTAATAAAACAAAGTCAGCTTATGACCTGAATGTACTGAATAACCAGGTTATCACATCAATAGACTTTTTCTTCCCTGATGGCACAGATATAAAATGGGGATTCAGATAGTGAAAGGCTTGCTTCCGTTGTTTCCTCCCAAATGCATTCAGGGAGCATTAGGAATCATTTTCACATATGTACTGGCACCCAGAGTCTTGACCTTAACCCTATTGAAAGCTTTTGGGGTGTGCTGGAGCAGACTTTATGGAGTGGTTAAATTTTTCTCTCATCAATTCAAGACGTTGGTGGGAAATGAACCCGACACTGGATGGAAATAAATGTTATGCTGCTTAAGTTTGCTGAAGAAGATGCCATGGTGATTACACTCTGAGATCAAGGCTAACGGATCTCCAAGAAAATATTAGAGTGTGTGACTTTTATTTATTTATTTATTTATTTATTTGTCTGTTTATTTGTTTGTTTGTTTGTTTGTTTTTTGGCCCGACAGTGTATAATTTCTTGTATAATAATAAAGTAATAAAATTACTTTATACTTTTATAATGTACTTTTTTTTATACTTTATATTAATATTTATATTACTTTAAAATAATAAAGATTTTATGTGTGGGATTTTAATTCAATTCAATTCAATTCAGTTTTATTTGTATAGTACTCTGAATGGACTGAGAATGGCTTGGGTTGCCATCTCACAGTTCCAGCTTCACTGGAGCTTTGCATGTTGTCCCTGGATTCACACGTGTTTAATCTTGGTTATGTGGTTTCCTCCAAAAAAAAAAAAAAAACATCTGGTCAAATCCAGGGTGTATTTTAACCATGTATTCAGAGTTCCTAAGATGGACAGATCCACATCAAAATTTACATTCACAGCATTTGACAGACGCTGTTATCCAGAGCGACTTACAATGATCATTTTCATACCACTGAGCAACTGAGGGTTAAGGGCCTTGCTCAAGGGCCCAACAGTGGTGATAGTGGGGATTGAATTGCTAACCTTTGGATCAGTAACCCATCGCCTTAACCACTAAGCCACCACTGCCCTACTGCCCTACTGTCAACTCTGAAATGAAATATTTCCATATGTAGGACAGATCTATGTGGACTAACATTATTTAATTCTGCTGGCAAAAAAATGTTTGAAGATGTCATTGAACTAATATGTAAAAACTGGTGTCATATTGTCTTGTAGTGGAATGAATCCCTGAGCCTTTACTGTGGGAACCAGTTAAATCTCAGTATTGCACTAACACTCCAGTGTTTATTTGGAAACACTGGGAGTAAACACCATCCGTGTAACACCCTGCTGTGCCTTTACAGTCTCAGAGTGTTCACTCTTATTCATAAATTCCTAAAGGCGCAGATTAATGAAGTTCTCACGTTCATGAGGACAGGCTGCAGAGCACAGGTATTTGGGAAGTGACGTCACCAGCCCTGAAACGGAGGACGGGGGACGAAACGTTTCGGCGAGCAAGATGGCAGCGAAATCCGATGGCGTGGGGGTCGTTACCGGGTTCGCGCAGCTGGATGAGCAGGACGATTCGGCGGCCAACGACGACGAGCTGGACAGCGCGGCTATCCACATCTGCCACTGCTGCAAGTCGTCGTCGTGTTACTGGGGCTGCCGGAGCGCGTGCCTGCGCTCCCTCACGGGGAGAGGCAACCGGAGAAGAGGAAGAGGAGCAGAGGAGCGCCTATGGCTGGACTGTCTGTGGATCGTGCTGGCCATGCTCGTGTTCTTTTGGGACGTGGGCACGGACGTGTTGTTGGCCATGGATTACTACTGGAAGCGGGATTACGCGTGGTTCGGGCTCACACTGTTTTTCGTGCTCGCTCCGTCCATACTCGTGCAGATCCTCAGCTTCAGGTGGTTCGTGCAGGACTACACGGGCGGAGGCCTCGGTCCGGTGCAGGGTCTGAGCCGGAGAGCCACCGCTGGACTGAGCGCAGGCAAGTACGGCAGGCATGCATGCTGCCACATCTCCATCTGGACATGGCAAGTGCTGGTACATCTCCTGCAAATGGGCCAAGTCTGGAGGTAAGGCTGGGCTTTGGGATGCCCATGTTATGATCTCTGATGCGCTTCCACTCTTTCTGTCTCCCTCTTACTCAACACACTCACACTTGATACCTTGTGCTGGTAAAGATAAACCTCCCTCTCACAGGCACTGACAGACAGGAGATATACAGTATATACACGCATCTCCCTGTTCAGTGCCTTTTCCCCGTTAATTATGCTTCTGTGTGAACTTCATGGTCTGAGCTAACACATCTGTACTGCATGACATCATAGCAGGGTGTACACTCAGAACCTGCATCTGCTCAAACTCTTCCTGGGGGATGTTTCAGTCAAAAAGAATGAAAATGACCTGACTTGTTTTAATCTTAAAGACCCTCAAACATACACATATGTGTGTGTGTGTGTGTGTGTGTGTGTGTGTGTGTGTGTGTGTGTATTTTATTTATATATATATATATATATATATATATATAAAATGTGTGTGTGTCAATATATGTACAGTGATAGTAAGTGTTTTTGGTTTTTTTGTTTGTTTGTTTTTTGTTTGTTTGTTTTGTTTGTTTCTTTTTAAGATTATTTCACCCTGGTTGCAAATATTTTGGGAACCCCTTGTCAATATAACATGAACAGATATCTATAGCCCAAAGACAGTTTATTGCATTTTAAACAGTTTTTGAAGTCCTCATATCAGGACCTTGAATTAAAGCATTATGAAATCAAAACTGTTTGCAGGATGTACTAGTGAGTGTGAGTTTCTTTTAAACTGCAATTTCTGCATTATATTTATAACCACTAACATAAAGCCATTTTTTGCTCTTTCTTGGTCAGCAATCACTGAAAGCACTGAATAATACTGCTGAGCTGGAAAATTTACTTTCCAATTAGCAACTTCAGAGCTGATAAACCCTGTTGCATAGAATTTAAGAATAATTGAATCTGAAGTCAAATCAACATCAATATGATTTTTTATTGCTAATAATATGTGGTTATTCCCTGAATGCCATTCCAACCACTTATAATAGTAGTAATGGTGGGTTCAGGGTAGCTCGCTCCATCTCTGCTTCATCAGGAGTGAAAAATATGACTTAAAATAATTACTAATAAACTGTCAGATTTATTTCTATCGGTGTTTTTTTGTTATTCTTGCATGAGAGCCATGGTTTCATGTTACGTTATGGGAATATTAAAAAATTTACCTAGAATTATCAGGGTTGCAGGGCGCTATTATTTTAATTTGCACCTATAGAAAGGCAGCTCTGTCTCTGCTCTGTTTTTGTGCTTGATTAAAACAGACTTTCAAAAACACAGCCAGATGAAATGCTTATTTCTTTGCCACTGCACTTTGACTGAAGTGATAGGTATTAATGAATTTTAATGATGCTGAATCACTTTAATTTCATTCATTTTTGCATTCATTCATTATCTATACTGGCTATCCTGTTAAAGTCGGGAGGAAACTGGAGCCAATCCCAGCTGATCTCAGGTGTAAGACCCTGAAAAAGTCACCAGTCTATAACAGGGCTGCACTGTAATTTATTTCTGGAATTCGTCAAAAAAATACAAATAAATAAAAATGCAATAGATGTTCTGAAGAGCAGAATTACCGAAGTTAAATTAGTTTCATTAAATTTTAGATTTTTACATGTCATTAATTCATATATTAATGCACAATTTTGATTAGCATTTTTTCAGTGTTGGTGTCAGATTCAGAAGTCTGACAGATGGACTTGATAGTTGGGTCTGGGGGTCAGGGAACACAGTCCAGAAGTGTGAGATGTGATAGTTCCCTTCTGAGGAAATAATGAACTGAACGTGTTCTGTTGGATTCTTTCATTATGGTTGTCCAAACACATGCAGCACAAAGCTGGCAGCCTCAAGCAAAACGTTTGCTTCCCATCAGCACCATTTAAGCTCACTGGATATGCACATATGCTGCCCTTGGCAAAGCTAACCGTAATGAGCCTTGATTGGAGTGTTAAGAGTGCAGTCTTGTTGCAGACTCTGGCTGGCATGAAAATCCCCTTTAAGCATGCAGAAAACGAAACATTATTCCTGTGGCCACTATCCAGATTTGTTCAATGTTCTAACTTCAGCCTTAAGAAGGAATAGTTTAGGACTTTAAAATGCAGAAATGTATTGATAGCAATGTATGAATTCATTCTTCTAGTGTATCAAGGAACCTATTCTTGTTTTACACACTGATCAGCCATAACATTAAAAATATTACGACTACTGACAGTGAAGTGAATAACATTGATTATCTCATTACATTGTCACCTACCAAGGAGTGGGGTGTATCAGGTAGGATGGGAACAGTGAGTTCTCGAAGTTGATGTGTTTATTCATTTATTCATCTATTTTCCAAACAACTTAGTCCTACTAGAGTCACAGAGAGGCAAGTGCCTGTCCCAGCCAACAATGGGCAAAGTGGGGTACACCCTCAACAGCTCGCCAGATCTTCACAGGATAACACACACCCAACCATTCCTGCTCTCACTCACAGCAAATTGGCCTAATGTGCACAGAGAGACCATGCAAACTTCAGACAGAAACGCCCAAGGCCAAGACTCAAACCCAGGGCCCTCTTTCTGTGAGGCAGATGTACTAACCACTACACTACCATGCAACCCATGTTGATGTGTTGGAAACAGGAAAAATCTAAGTCACTTTGGCTAGGGCCATATTGTCATGCTTAAAAACCTGGGTCTATTAATCCCCAAAATGGCAGGTCATGTGGGATGTTCCTGGTGTGAAATGGTAAGTACCTACCACAGGTAGTCCAAGGAATTACAATCAGTGAACTTAAAAGAGTGTCATGCATGCCCAAGGCTCACCGATGCACATGGGGATCGAGGACTAGAATGTCTTGTCTGACTGTAAAGAGGAGTTACTGTTTAAAAAAAAAAAAAAAAAAAAAAAACCTGCGGAAACTTAATACTGACTTTGATAAAAAGGTCTCAGGACACACGACTTGCAGTGTATGGGGCTGCCTAGCTCCAGACCTGTCCGGTTTTGTTAATGTTTTGGCTGATTGGTGTACATTACATACTTTTTGCTCTGAAAAGAGTTAAACTGAGTGGAATAAATGAGTTTTTGAAATAATACAATAAGACAGTAAAAAACTAGACATGTCACAAGTGATAAGAAATGGTAGGAGATGGGTCTTACCCAGATAGTAGTCATTGCATGCTGACTTGAATTTCCACAGTGTTTAGTGCTTTTCTCTACCACATTAGTTCCCTACACTAAGTCATCACACAATTTTCCATTTTCTGCTCAGCTGCAGTGTGACAGCAGTTGACTTTAAGATGAAATCTACTTTGCTGCAATCAGTTACACCCCTCTAGGGTTTCCCCCTTTCATCAAGATGCATTCATCTTCTGCCTCCAGTAATCACGCTGAACCATGATTTTACTCGTTCACATAGCTATAGATGGTATATATAGTCACCTTGAGATAGGCTGGATATAAGCAGTGATGCAGTATTTCACACTTGAGCAAACCATTAGATCCTCTTGAGTCTATTAACCTCCCCATATAATACCAGGGCAGTACAAAATCATGGAATAGCAGTGAAAATACAGAGAAATCTGTTAGGTGATAGAACAAGACAAACAACTCAAGGACACATAGTAGTTCATATTCCAGGAAAAAGGAGATGCTGACTCCAGTCCTACCCTTTTCACTTTGAGAGTTGTGCCATTGATGACTCAGTGCTACATCTTTCAGACAGCAGCTGGAGAATCAATATTAATGGCTTGGTGTAATTATTTCAAATGCAAGAAGGCTTTTTGTCCTTAGGCACGTACCTCACCACAAACAAGTACTGACTGAAGAATTACACAGCTTTGAATCATTTCCCTGTCCAAGACAGTAACCAGAGTAAGATCTGTTATTAATACTCATGTGTTTAGAACTGGGGTCTAATGTTCTGCATGCAGAAATATTTTTAAAGAAACAACAGAAGAATTAACAGTTTCTGTTACAGCTGAATGAGAGGCAGCAGGTCGGAAAAATTGAGTAATGTGATATGAAAAATAGAAATGACATGATTTCTAATGCTTCCTAAAATTTTAGTGCAGTCATTATGGAAACAATGTGCTTTTGCTCAGAAGATTTAATGTAGTTATAGGAGTTGCATGCTCTTTGAGTTTATTGGACAGGAATTTGTCATTATGGTATATGTAGCAGACAACGCAGATGCAAGAGTCAGTAGCCACTTTTACATGAGCAACGGGAACAAGTTGCACTATAGCAGTTGTACCCACTTTCCTAAATGTTTACACAGTCACTTGCATATTGGTGGCAATCAGGAAGCTAGAGAGACATCATACAAGCAAACCACTGGAGAATAATCTCCCATCAGACTCAAAAGCGTGTTAAATGGCCTAATAACCCTGATGAACATTACTGCACACACACAAAATCTCTTGATCAACGCCGATTGTGTTTAGATGGCAAGTCGCATCCGGAATAAGATGTTCTGAAACAACTTGCACCACTTCGAAAAGTGAAGCAAGCTGCTCCTGCTGGTGTCAAATTGTTCCGGATCAAATCGTTTTTACACAGGCAGTTGCACTGGACCAACTTATTTCAGGTGCAAGTTGTTCCGGCACAAGTGCCTGTGTAAAAGCAGTTGGAATAAAGTAATGTATTATAAATGGGAAAATACAAACACTAGGAAGCTGAAAACAAAGGACTTGTAAATTTCCTCTCAGGCTTGCAGTAGAAAAAGAACAAGACAAACTAAGTCATGGCGAAACTCACTGAGAGTGAGCCAAGAGACAATAAGGTTTACATGACAGGGATCTCCATATCAGGCTGGCTTAAACAAGGGACAAAATAGCCAATGTCTGAAATAGAAAATGGCTAATAACCAACTAGAGAATAACTAACCAAGTGCTTAGCTAAATGGATAATAGGTGAGTGCAGGAGGAGAGGCAGTGAAAAGCAAACCGAGGCTTAGAAGTGAGACGCGTCAGAGGCGGCTAGGATGTGACAGAATTTTTGGAAGAATTTCATTCTTGAAGGCACTTTTAAATTTATTGTCTCCATGGGAAATACTTTCTGAATATATAAAAATATATATATATATATTTTTTTATTCCATCTGAATGTAATGTTTGAAAAGAATTTAGAGTTAGAACCCAGGATCCAATGACAGCTGGCATTTTTTTTGGCATAAGCTTTCATCTGCTTTCACTTTATTAACTTCGTTCAGCATCAGTGTTATCTCATGATTTTCTCGGTTTGTTTTATTTTCTGTTCTTCTTCCTTCTCCTCATTCTCATTTCATGACTCCATTCTTTTCTGTTTGTTTTGTTTTAGTTGGCAGATGGACTGATGCCCCTAAAAGAAGCTCTTGGGGTTTTGGTTTTTTTTTTTTTTTGTATACTTATTATATCAGCAGAGGGTAAAGACAAAAAGTGGCCCATGGAGCAAGGAGCTTGTAAGTTAATCTCTCCATTTATTCAAATTTCTTTTTGTCTTTATCCATTTATTATTATTATTTTTTAAATTATATCTCCTTGATTTCTGTCTATGAGTCAATTCTCTTAGTTATTCAATGACAGCAGCACAGCTGAACATATAATAATCTGGTCTGTGGTATAACACTGATTTTCTGTTCCCCACAATGTATGTTCTTTTAAAAAATCTTGAAGTCATTAATTTATTTGTTTATTCTTTGGCTGACCTGCTTTATCCTACTAGGGTCACAGGGAGGTGAGAGCCTAACTCAGCTAACTCTGGCATAGTGCACCCTGAATAACACACACACACACACACACACACACACACACACACACACACACACACACACACACACATACACACACATTCACACTCACTCTCTCATCTAGGGCCAATTTGGAACAGCCAGTTAATCTTATGTGCATGTCTTTGGACTGTTGGGACAGGAAGAACATGCAAGCTCCATTACAGAAACGCCTTGGCCGAGCCCGGGAATCAAAACCAAGACCTTCTTGCTGTGAGGCAGACATGCTAAATTGAATTCAGTATTTCGTTTAAATCCACTGTCTATTCAGTAGTATTTTGCTGAGCCAGGCATTTCATCTTCTTGTGCATTTGTTCAGTGAAGTCAATTGAAAAGGAGAGGCCGCTTGAACGCTCTCCCCAGGAAGCTTTTTGCAGCAAAAACGCCGGAGGCTCATGTGGGATTACAAAGACATTCGTGTCTTTCATCTGAGCTGTAACACAGAAACATCTCCTGCAAAGTACATCAAAAGAGGAGAAAGCTCTTCTAATTTTATCGAGCTTTCTCCCATTTGGTGAATATGAAATGGGTGCCTGATGCCTTATTTGATTTATATTTTTAAATGGAATTGCAGGTGTAATTGAATTCATGATCATAGTGGGATGAATTTGGAGTCTTTAGTTATTAACTGTGGCTTAGAGAGACGGTATATATGGTCTGTATTAAATGTGTTATTGACACATTTCCACATGGATTTTTGGTTGAATAACCCTTACCAAAATGTAACCACAATATCTATAATACCTGACATGATCAGATGCATCATTTTAAACATTACCAAGATAATTATCAATTATAAATTGCAACAGATATTTATTAAGAAGCTCTGACACACACACAAAAATATTTTGGCTTCCTTCTGGTATTTCTTGGAAAAATGCATTTTTGAGGCAAATATCTGCATGTTTCTTATTTGTGCAGAAGAATGGAGGGGGTCTTCATGCATGTAGATGTAGTCATGACCTGAACCAAATCACAGTCCATTTACGTTTGACATTTAGCAGATGCCTTCATCCAGCCCTTTTTATACAACTGGGATAAGGGCCTTGCTCAAGGACCCAACAGTGGCTGCTCAGTGATGCTGGTGCTTGAACCCCCAACCTTTGACTTAGTAAGCAAGAGTCTTTAAAACTGAGCGACCACTGCCTACAAGTAAATACTGATACCCACTTCCTCTGGTACCTTCAGCTTTACGGGCAGTTAACATTTTCACCAAGCTTAATTTTACCAAAAGATCTAGAAATGCTTTACACATAGTATAGTCTAATGCTATATGGGCTGATCAGTGCCCCTGTTGTCTATACGGACATGCTAAGCACTATGCCTCCATTCCAGCTTTTTATTTTATTAGCATTTTCTATACCACCCCAACTTATTATTTGCTTTGTGGTTGTAGGCTATATCAGTAGTCCAGTGGGTGTTGTCAGGAACAAAGCAGCAAAGTGACTCTTTTGTTAATAATGAAAACAGTATTGCCCCTCTTACAGGTACCCCACTTGAAGGAAAGCATGTTACAAAACCTCTGATGATATTTAAATGATGTTTTAGCAAGGAAAGTATTATTATTTCACGACTTACTGATTTGAGTCATTTATGTTCAGTCATCCAATAAACTCTATACACAATAAGTTGTGAATCTTCAGTGAGTCATGTGGAGGGTTCCAGTATTGCCGCAGGTACAGATGATGGATGATCACGCTTCTCGTGGCAAGTGTGTGGGTTTGTGTGGGCAATCAAAACACAGGGTCACTTTTTCAGGCCTAATTTTTCTACATGCGGTCATAAGAAGCATGACTCACTGAAGATGCTGCCAAGCTTAATTGAGGCTGCTAATAAAGTATCTCGCCTGTATCTTTGCCAAGCTCTTCTAAGGTTTTACAGTTTGGTGTGAGTGCAGAAGTCATTGTGTTATTAAAAGAATTATGCACAAATGCTACTGATTTCTCATATCCTCATATTGTATTTTTTAAGTGAACAAGCAAGTATAGCTGTTTGCTACTGCTGTAACTGTGGATTTTTCTGCAACACAGTGCACTCATTGTTATTGCACCATATCCCACAATATGATTACAACTCAGCATGATTTTTTATGCTTAGATTTTACGGGCATCTCATTATTGTTCAGAGGTCAGTATGTAGCATGACCACATCAGCTATAATATATATATATATATATATAT
>JAOUQZ010000002.1:16831713-16846054 GCA_028564935.1 Neosilurus hyrtlii
TTCTGAGTCAATATTCCATAGAACAGTGCTCACTGTACGTAGAACAATATGTCAAGGTAGAGCTAAATATATGGTATGTGGGAAAAATAAAAGGACTACAGTTTTATCCCGACAAGCCTATTTCGTGGTTATAAATTTTCCTAAATTTATTAAATATTTATTAATTTAATAACTCCCCTGATGCGTCGGCAACCACGAAACAGGCTTGTCGAGATAAAACTGATTCACATTGCGTTTCTGTTAGCACTCTTGGGAAAGTCCCATTTTTTGGAAGTGTGGTAGTACAGCAGGCCCAGCAGGGGGTGCTGTGTACTTGGCTGTGTGCTTGGTTACAGCTTAGTGGTGGTTTGTGCTCCTGAGTGTTGTTTTTTTTGTTAGTTTGTTTTTTTTAAATGCTTTATGTTCAGCAGAATATTCACTACTCTGTCTCCTAGTGTGATGAATAGACATACTGTTGGTGAAGGACAGATTACTAGATTATTTTTGCTGTTTATCAAATGAGCTTTCACTGTATTTAGTTCTATCACAGTATTGTATTGTTTTAACATCATCCTCTTTTAATCACTATCATTTATAGGTTACTGATGTATCACAGCCTATAGAGCTTTTGCATTACTCATGCTCCTGGATCTTGAATGCTCCAGCTGGATTTTCACACTATCGGAAGTAGGACATCTCTTTCCTCTGCTCCCAGAGTGACTCAGTTACTGACTTCTTTTTTACAGGAGAAGCTGAAATGTGACTGATTGCTGGCAGGACATAAAGGCCAGGGAGTGAGAGTGTGTGTGAAGGGAACATAGGTGACACAGGAGCAGACATTCGGAGCTCCTCCCTCTCCTCTGTACTGGCTATTTTTGGCCTCAGTGTGACAGCGAGAGCATGCTGTACCCCTGACAGCTGGGCCCAGGGGCTAAATCAAAACAAGGCTGCACCTCATGCACTTGTTGCATGAACAAGACCATCACTACAGCCAGCTGAAGGTACAGTAGGAATAGTAAGAAGATTCTTTGATAAACAAATTTCTCTTACGTGTCATCCCACCCTGAACTCAGTGGCACATTTGGGTGAGGGAATATTAATAAAAAGCCGAAACCAAAATGACTGACTTGGTCTCTTCAAATGAAGAGGATAAGGATCCCGACATTGAATTGTTCGTAAAGGTAAGGAGGCATGACATGCTACTATCAACCTTTTTATTGATTTAATTTTAGATGTCATGAGAAATCTCTTTGCACACACTTTGGAGTCAACATTTTAAAAATGTTTTCAGGTGTGTGTATATTGTGTAGGTGTAGTATTTTTGTCTTTGGTCAGCAGCACTAGGTCAGTGAAGCAGAAGTACTGAAGTGCTGAGGTGAAATGGACAGGTGTCTCAATAGCACTCTCTCTGCCCAGGAGGCACACTCCCTCCTGAATTATTTCTACCTCCCTATCAACACTGCAACGCTCTAATTCCTCAGTGGGAGTGCTACACTACGTTAAATCAGATCAGTGCTAGTGTCTGTGGCTTGCTCCATGAAGTTTGATAGAACACCGATAACACTTGAAGAGTTGAAGATGATGGAAATTATGTGACTATTGCAGTATCTAAAGATAAAAGATCTTTTAGATGAAAGATCAGATCAGATGCTTCATCAGCTGAAGTACTGTAAGTTAGGTTTTTGTTTTGTTCTTTGTTTTTTTTTTTGTTTTTTTTGCAACTGCTTTATACCTTTGTTTATCAAAGCCTACAACATATAGCAACTAGTCTGTTAAATTGCATTTAAATACAGTCACACATCTGTCGTACATCCACTTGGGAAGATCAAATACTGCTGACTGTCTTAGTGTTTTAGGAAAAGTAAGGGAAGGAAAAGTGGAATTAGTAGTCAAAATAAATATACGTAAATAAATAAAAGGTCTTGACTATCTGACAATGTGTGAAACCATTTTTAAAAAATTATTACATAAAATACATTTTTTAAAAATCCCAAGAGTTAAAAGGATGAATTTTTAAATGTCCTCTGAACCCTTTTTTAAAATATCAACCTTTTACATTTAAACGTGTAGTAACATATAATAAAAGAGAATCAAATAAAAGGGGTGAGGATGAAGTCAAGCTCAAGGTTCTGTTGACAAGTCAGACTCGAACCCTATGGGCCGAGGGCTAATGAGGCAGGTAATGGAATTTCCATCAATAATTCAGCTCCAGTTGGGATCCTGTGACTGGCTCAGTTTTCTGGTCCAGTTCAATGCTGCTATTGGACAGCACAAGCGCTTAATTTCAGATATGGATTGTGATTGTTCCCTTGTTTGGTTCATATGATTGGCTAGATATCAGGATTAACTGCTACAAAAGGCCCCACCTGATTCATACAACTGTGCATGTCACTCAAGGGTGGAATAATCTTGAGACTGGTCCCATGACACTGACTCATATTGAGTTGTTTTGTTATTGGTTCTCACTCATGTTTTTTTCACAAGACTTCATAGAAGACTCTCAGTAGACAGGCAGTGCATCCACATCATATGTTGGAACATTATTGAAGGAATTTTAATGATTTAATTCATAAATACAGAAATAATAACATCTGTGCCAGTCTAAGCCGATGGGTGACAAATTAATTGAAAAAGAAAACACAGAGTGGTGTTACACTTTGGGGTGCATTTTTTGGTATGGTACAGATCCACTGGTCCTCTTCGATGTAAGGATCACTGCAGTTCAATCCATGTTGTTCTACTGCTTACCTTTGACCCATAATACTGCCAAAGGTGAGGGCAGTAATTCTGTAAGCTTACACCAAATGCTGTTCATTCATCCTTTCATTCATATTCTAAGCCACTTAATCCTAATAAGGGTCACGCAGAGGCTGGCACCCATCTCAGCCGACTCAAATCGAGGGCAGCCATTGCAGACCAAATGCGGTTATTAATTTATTTCATTTTATTTTTTTACAACTATAGCTAAACTATGTTTCATTATACTTCACACCTGTAGGCTGAATTGCCTTAATGTGCTTAATGTGGGGCTTCTATTCATTTATTATTATGTTTCATTATGGTAAATCCCATATTAGGCTAATTCTCCATATATACTGCGTGTTTGATGAGAATTTCTTCCAGATCTCTTCCAGTATGCCACCGCAACCATTCTGAATCATCTGATTAATAATGACCTTTTTGCTGTGAGGCAGAAGTGCTAACCACTACGCAACATGTATTGGTTAGGGGTGTCATGGTTAGCACTTTTGGGCCTGGATTCGAGTTCCGAGATTAGTGATGGTGGGATGATTTCTGTGTTGAGTTTGGATGTTTACCCTGTACTTATGTGGGTTTGATTTGGGTACTCCAGTCTCCCTCCACAGTTCAAAGATATAACTCCCAGGTATGAATGTGAGTGTGAATGGTTGTGTGTCTGTGTTGGCCCTATGATGGTCTGTTGAGCTTTTCAGGGTGTACCATGCCTTCCCTCAGAGTCACTTGGGACAGGCTCCATCCCCTCTGTGACCCTAATAAAGGATAAAGCAGTTAATGAAATTACATGAAATGAAATGTTCAAATGGATTGTTTTACTTCAGGCAGGCAGTGATGGGGAGAGCATTGGGAACTGTCCTTTCTCCCAAAGACTCTTCATGATCCTATGGCTGAAAGGAGTTGTATTCAATGTCACCACTGTAGATCTGAAACGGTAAATATATGGTCATGAACATGGCTATATTTAGGGCTGTATAATGTCAGAATGTTCATGTTTAACTGGTTCTTGTCCACTGGCATCTGTCACTTTTCAGGAAACCACCAGATCTACATAATCTGGCACCTGGAACACACCCACCTTTTCTCACCTTCAATGGAGAGGTGCAGACTGACGTCAACAAGATCGAGGAGTACCTCGAGGAGAAGCTGGCTCCTCCAAAGTATGTAGTCAGAACTTTTTTCTTTTGTATTTTTTGCTTGTTTAAAATCCTTGCTGCATTATTGTCTTCTTTTCTTCAAGGTACCCCAAACTAGCAACAAAAAACAGGGAATCAAATACAGCAGGAAATGACATTTTTGCAAAGTTCTCTGCCTACATAAAGAACACAAAACCTGAGGCTAACACAAGTGAGTGGTGCATTCAAATGCCAAAAATACCTCATGCTTCATGATCAAGTAGGCCTTTCTGGACCAAACCACATCTTTTCACCTTGTAGGTCTACAGCAAGGGCTACTCAAGGCTCTGAAGAAATTAGATGACTTCCTTAACTCTCCTCTACCTGAGGAGATTGATGCAGACAGCATGGAGGAGGAGAAGGGCTCCAATCGTAAATACCTTGATGGCGATGAACTAACACTTGCAGATTGCAACCTTCTCCCTAAACTTCATGTGGTCAAGGTCGGCTGTCTGATTTCAAAAAGAAATAATGATCGCTATTTAAAATTGTACGCAGTTTTCAACCAGAGATTTTCCAATCATGACCTTTTTCATTTCAAGGTTGTTTCTAAGAAATATCGTAACTTTGAGATACCATCAGAATACAGTGGAGTCTGGCGATATCTACAGAATGCCTATGCACGGGATGAGTTCACCAACACATGTGCAGCTGACCGAGAGATCGAACTGGCCTACCAGGATGTAGCCAGGCGACTGGGCAAGTGAACCCTAGTACAAGACCAGAAGAAGTTCGTTTTTGCTCCAAAACTGCAATGAGAGGTGATTCTTTCATCATATGAACATATTTAATACATTTGATGAACAATACAGTAAAAAAACAAAGATAAAAAACCCTTTTTTTAGGGGGAATTTTTCAGTTAGCAGCTTCATTGTGTGTTGCCTTGAGGACGCCATATTGGATTGGTCCTGTAAATGCCCTAGATAGACTGTTGCCTGGTCTGATTCTGCCTATGTACATTTTCCGTTTCATTGCTGTTTCGCTCCCTGCGTGCAAATGGCACGAATCTGTCTAATCAGCAACTCTGTAATGGGCTTGAGAAAAGACAGTGCCACTAAAATATTTCTATTGAGACTTCCGCAGCCTCCATTCTCTTGAAATGCACAAGGCACCATGTTTCATTTTCTTCCACTCTGTTATAATACATTATGCAGTCAAATCACCAAAATGGAATAAACCTGCTCTGTTCTCCAGAATCTAGTTTAACTATGCACAAATGGAGCATTCTGAAGTGAATACCATACAGAACTCAACTCTGACACGATTACATTTCTGATCCTGTCATTAGTATTGATGAAGAGTTTTACTTTTGTGCAGTTTGGTTCCTTCTTTATTCTGTGAACATGTCACTGTCTCATATGCAACAAAACACTTGGATTAAGAACCAATTGATTGTACATTTATCTGTATGATTAATGACATGAGAACATTAGTGGATTTTGAAAATGAAATTCAGTAAATCATAAACATTCATACACTGTACTGCTTGTGAGGCTTAGTACTGTACTTCAGAGTTGTCACAGGTCTAAGTTAAGCAAACATCGCCATCTAGTGATGAAACAGTTGAGAGTAAGAGAGCAATAGCCCCCCTTGGAATGATGCACAATCTATACAGTCAAAAATTAGCACACTTGGAATTCATAGTTTAAAAGACATTTCTTCTTGATCACCATTATTGAAAATGTTTTTAATTCTCTACCTTTTCTGCAAACATTTGCCTTCAAGCATACCAGTTTTGCTTCAGTGTACTATTTAATTCATGTAGGCCATTTTGTTTGATTCTACACGGCATGTGAGTCAGCTAAAGTATTTGCATGGAAATATAATTATTCATAATATTAATATTACCAATATATATCCATTTATATACAATGTTCCAAATTATTTGTTACTAAACTTTGGATAGATCTTCTCTTGTGGATTTCTGTCCTCTGCTATACACCACAGTGGTTGAACTAAAATTTCTTCTATTGACAAATAAATCTATTTTTTTAAACATTGTTTTGCATTATGTGTGATAAATTGTAAAGTGTTAATAATCATTTCATTGCACTATAGAGAAATCTTGCATTTGCAGCATGATTAACAGCATTTTCCTTTACACAGTATGCATAAACATAAAGTGCTTACACCCCTAAGTCAATTATTTAGGCAAATCTAAGCTAATTTATTAAGTAAACAAAAAGTCATGAGGAAAAAACACTTGTGCCTCCTTTCAGGGAAACTGTGTATATGAAAATTCCCTGTCACGCCATCAGATCGCCTGCTTCCCCAATCAGACTTTGTTGACAGCAGAATAACACATGCTGCAGTGTAATATGTGTATGGAGATTACACTGGTGGAGTTCTGGGCGAAACTGGAGAGGTGTTCCTCAGCTACGGTTGTGCGGCCTGGGGCTGTTCAGCCTCCTGGGCTTTAATTATTGCACTTCCTCTGGAGGAAGCCCTTTCACTAGCTCTGGCCTGTCCAGCATGTTTCTTTCACTGGAAATTCAAACCATCTGCATATATTTGTCTGCAATCTTTATTTGGCCATTGGTGGTGGTGGTGATGGTGGTGGTTGGGGGGATGTCAGACATGCACCTCACTCCTTCCTTGATTACTTAAGCAAGCTTTGTGGCATTCATGATGATAAAATGCCTAGCCTTGAGCATACGGGTCCAGACATTCGGTCTGCTACACCACACATATCATCATGCCCCTTTAGGCTCTCGATGAAGCACACCGAAGCGAGACACTTCAGTAATACATCTGTGCTCCATTTGATGTCTTATATTTTTCCTATTCAGTATTAGATGTAGCAGTTTACGTCTGATCTGGAACCAAAAGTGGCAGAAGAGGTGCCAGGCACAAATTCCTTTCTTACTCCTTCAAGTTATATGTTGCTATTAGCATTACTGTAAACAGACACCGAACCAAAACAAGATATAAAACAGGTGAATAAGAGATACTAAGCTGGGATGGTTTTCCCAGGAAGCCTTTATATTTAGCCAAAATGAAAAGAAAATGAAAGATGAAAGACGTAGGCGATTCACTCGTGAAAGTGCAGACTGTTGGTAACATGAAATACGATTATGAATACCAAAAAATTTGCTTTATTATTATTTTTTATTTGTCAAAAGCCTACAGTTCTGCCCCAGCTGTTCTGATATTCAGTACAGCAGTACTTTTGCTCATGTGATGTTGTTTAAATATATCTTTATAGAAATATATGGTAAAGGACGCTTTCAGTACCATAGCCATGATTAGTTGGCTGAGGACAAAACAATAGTCTTCAATAAATATATATTAATACCTTAGCACATTTTATAATGTAGAGGTCATAGTGTCTATATTCATTCATCCATTTGCAGAACCGTTATTTCTATATACCTCCGCTCCAATATTGGGCAGAGAGGGGGTATACCCTGAATAGCTCATCAGTCCATCATAGGGTCAGCATGCACTCAACCATTCACACGTGCACCTAAGGGCAATTTGGCAGCCAATAAGCCTAATGTGTATTTCTTTGGACTGTGGAAGGAAATCGGGGGAACCCAGAGAAAACCCATGCAAGCACATGGAGACTCCACACAGAACCCCCACCCTCCATCAAGCTCGGGACTTGAAAACAGGACCTTCTTGCTATGAGGTGTACATGCTTACCACTATGAAACCGTGCCACCTTATAGTTTCAGTAGTTTTTTGAGGTTGGCTGTAAAAAAACAGTCATATCTGTTTTGATTGTGTGACCTAATGGCTTGAACTGTGCCTTCCGGGTCTTCCAGTTGAAATATCATATTAATTGTTGCTCGTACCAATACATGCTTATTAAAGCAGAATTTGTTGGGTTCTGTGAGATAATGATGAGCATTATCACCATAAATCCCTGGACATTTGTGCATCTGTATTTACTGTAGAGCTTTCCCCCTGGTTGCATAGTGTGAAAGAGGCCACTGACTAGCAGTTCTCACTTCCCACATGATTTAACTTATACCGAAGTTGCAATTACATTTTCATAGCTCTAAAACCAATCCACATGCATGGTAATGTAAAGCAGAGCTTGAGCCACAGACAGTGCCAAAGGGCCTTGCAAGAGGCATGCTAGTTCACCACAAGCAGGCTCGAGTCCCCGACATCAGAGGCTTTTTGGACAGTTGAGTCAGTCCTTGATCGAGACAACCTGCAGTTCAGTTAAGGTTTTTCAAAAACAAGCGCTTGCTTCATCCTTATAATTATAGGTTAATACACAGAGTTGGATTTGAGCAGCGCAGCGCAGTAATATCTTCTGAGATCTTGTTGGATTTGTTACTGAGAACTGGTTGTGCATCACTGACATTGCCTACACACTAAATAATACCAAATGTTTCAGCTCGTCCCTATTTCAAACAGCAGGGTAATTGTGGGTATACATTGGTCAGATCCCGAATTAGACTTCAGTGCTGTCCGTCTGCACCTCATGAAAAGATCCAAGCGGTTCCACGTTTTATGGTGGAAACTTAGACGTGTTCATGCTGAGGGTGTATGTGATGGCGTTCAGCATTGTTTGCTTTGGTAAGAATATATTTTGTCCTCGGCCAAGTTAACTTTTTGGAGCTTTCAGGAGCTGCATATAGGTTTTCTCCGTATACAATATGTTCACTTTCCTTTCTCATTTCAACATACTCGATTTAAATTTCATTTGCAGATGCCAATATGGCATTATTTATATCTTTGTATTTTTAATTTGCTCTTTGAATTTGTTTAGTTGATCCTCCACAAACATTTGTTTGCCAGCATTGGTGCAATGGCAACTTAATGCTTGAAACCTCACTTGTCTTTAGAATACTATCTGGTGTCACCTAAAAATCACACAAATACAGTATATGAAATAAGGCTCAAGCAAATGCAACAAGTATTTCACTAACACACTAAATCACACATGCGCTCTGTAAGCTGAGAAATGGCTCTTTCATGGCTGAGGCATGTCGTGCTTTGAGGAGAGGGCCAATGTTGATGTCGGGCCGGCCATGGGGCGCAGTGGACCGTGGCAGATTGAGAGGGTGAGTCGGACATTCTGTAACATAGTCACTCTCTGACACATGCATTTGTTTAGATTTTGGCACTCCATTGCTTCCACTGAGGTGTCAGAACTGAGTCTTTCTTCTATTTTGCACATCTTTTTTCTCCCTCTGCTTTCAAATATAAGTTTCTTTCTGGGAGAAAGAAAAACGTAATGATGTGCTGGGATCTGCAAGCAGGATGGCATTTTGTAGTAATATGACGATGGGCATTAAGTGCTCGAGTCTTCACCGGCCATGCAGGAATCCAAACAACTTATAGCACGGCGCAGTTCCCCAGCTGCCCTGCTCAAAAATGGCACCGTAATGACCAGTCAATATTTAAACTCACACTGAGGCCTAACCCTGTATAGCAGTTCTTTCAAAACATAAAAAACCCTAAACCCGGACAGCATTATTTCTAGAATCTAAAACCGACCACTCAGCATGAAGAGACTGATTGCGTGTATATACATGGCACAAAGCTCAGATTAAGATTTCTGCTTGTGCATCAGAATACTCTCTTGCCATGGTTTCCGTGGGCCACTGCCACCCACTCTCTCTGACTCAGAAGAACATTTGTGGCGTTCTCCCTTCTGCCATCGGCTATGCTGGTCTGCCCACTGGCTGTGAGCCATGCCAGGCCTGTGGTAGGCTGTCATGAAGGAGAGAGCTTTGAGGACACCACTGGCCTCTTTCATCACTCACTCTTTCCTTTTTCTCAAATGTATCCAATGTTTAGAACACAGTTGGCCTAAGCTGTCTGACATATATAAATATAGTCATAGCTCATCTTGTAAAAGCACTGATCAATTCCTCCTTTTATTTTCTTGTTCATCTAGTTGTTTTAAAACACTGAAATTTTATTCAGCCTCTGAGGATGTGGGATATAAACGGGTTTTGAGCTTATAAACACAAAATAAATCAACAGTATAATTTATACTGTCATTGTTTTATAACTTCCCTAACATGAAATGCAACAAAATGCTAATATTTTAAAGGGAGGTGATTATTTTTATACCCACTGCATGAGCATGTTCAGCTGTGTTCTCTCATTAATTAAAAAGACATTTCAGTGATATATACAGACATCCATTTTTTAGTAAGGCAACACATTTACATTTACAGCATTTGGCAGACACTCTTATCCAGAGCAACTTACAATCATTTTTATACAACTGAGCAATTGAGGGTTAAGGGCCTTGCTCAAGGGTCCAACAATGGTGATAGTGGGGATCGAACCCCACTTTTTTTTTTTTTTTTTTTTGGATCAGTAAACCAGCACCTTAACCACTAAGCCATCGCCACACAGCATGTGTGGTCAGTTTAAGCAAACCGTTACATGAGATGAACAATGACGAGCTAGTTCGAAGGCACACAACTGTGCAGGTTGCTACACATGGGCCTTTGCTATTATAGCAGATATAAAAGTAAAGGGGATGGTGTACAATACTGACCCTATCAGGCACGTTCTCATGTTGCAATGACTTGACATGATATTATTACACCATAAGTAGTTGCCAAAGTGTGCTCATCAAACTTTTCCACTGCTATGAAAGAGCCATACCTTGTCTGAAAAATTGGCTAAACTACAGGAAAAACATACAAACAAACAACCATGTACCATAAAGATCAATCAGGTTTTCTGTTTCAGCTTTATACTGTGAAAATATGGAATTAAACTGGAAGATTTTTTACAGGATATTACACAAGTTGCCCTTGAGGAGATGATAAAGTTGCCAAAACAAAATGGGGAATAACAATTAGAGGTTCCACACACAGGCCGAGCTGGTTAAACTGGTAGACCATCTTTGCCAGTTGTAAGTGCCGGGGGATGGAAACAGTTGCTGAATTACAGTTACCAATCCTGCCCTGTAGTTGCTTTTAAGATCATAACATAGCAATAAGTCAATTAGCAAAACTTAAACCTATATTAAACTCAGGTAATGAAGAAGATAAAAATTAACTAGCCAGGCGAAGAGCCCAGCCATTGTTTTAACACATTTTAGACCTCATAAAAATCTAGCAACAAAGCTATACAGTCATGTGAACAAATATTTCCATCTCAGGCAAATTGTTAAAATACAGACTGGAGCCTCTCCAATCTAAAGTCTTAAAATGCAGATTAGAACCCTTCCAGAGATTGGCGACCTGTTCATGATGTTCCCCACCTCTCAACTAATGCCACCTGGGATTGGCTCCAGCTCACCTGCAATGCTGATGGATAACTGTTTTATTGGGTTCTCTTTATCTACTTTAAAGAACTTTCAAAATTTCAAGCGCCAGTGCATGCATGAGTATACTATAATATACATACAGTGTATGTATACTCAAAGTGTAAACATTCCTAAAACATAAAGAAAAGTCAGTTAGACAACATATTTTATTTGGACATTTATTTACTGAGATAAATAATCTGATGTTACAGATTTGTGAGCCATTGATTCAGGATCTGGTGTGACCCCCTTGTGCTGCAATAACAGCTACTAATTTTCTTCAGAAATGGCACATCTGTTTGACGAAATTTTAGCCCAGTCCCACGTAGATCAGAGGTTCTGTTAGTGGAGCTCTTTACATTAACTTCTCACAAATCATTTCTATTAGATCAAGGTCAGGACTTGTGGCCTTTCTATGACATTACATTTATTCTTCTGTATCTGTTCTTTGGAAGAACAACTTGAGTGCTTAGGATCTTTGCTGAACTACCCACTTTTTCTTGAGATTCAATTCACGGTCAAATGACCACATTTTCCTTTAGAATTCACTGTTATAATTCAGGATTAATCGCAGAACATTAACAGTGGAATATCCACAAGGTTCCAGATGGAGTTTAATATATATATATAAAACAAGATCTTGTGACCTTGAAACAAAGTCAAGGTGACCGAGGGGGACCCATCCACCAAATTTGGTGATCCTGTATCATTTCCTTTCAAAGTTATTGCAATAACAATTCAGAGAGACAGAATCCATTTCTATAGCTCCTGCTCTGCCCACCTTTGGTCATGGTGGGAGCTAAGAAATGTACTAATTTGGCAGCTATGACCTTGAAACAACAAGGTCAAGGGGACTCGAGACTCTTAATCCTATCCAAGTCCTTTCAGAGGGTAACCCCATTAACGTGACTACTGTGACCTTTCTGATGGGAACCCATCCACCAGATTTGATGATCCTATATCTTTTTTTAAGTTATTGCAGTAAAAATTCATATGGGGGGGGGGGGGGGTATGGACAGAGGGACAGAGGGACAGAATTCATTTCCATAGTTCCAGCTCCACTCTCCTTTAGTGATGACAGGAACTAAAATTTAGTTAGTGTAAGAGAGAGACCTTTGGTTGCTAGATGTTACACTGAATTCTTTTGAGACCGTGCAGACCACTGCACACCTTTCTCATGGAATGATTGTTGGAACTGAACCTACCATTATAATTGAGGACATAATTTTCCTGAATGCACCATGTGACCACTGTTCTCATTTTCTCATCACTCGTTTGGTGAACTGCTTAATCCTACTATTAGGGTACTGGGTGAAGGCGGGGTACAGCCTGAACAGCTCGCCAGACCATTGCAGGGCAACATACATAACCATTCACGCTCACATTCACACCTAGCGGCAATATGGAACAGCCAATTAGCAGCCATTTTTTGGAGTACCCGGAGGAAACCCACACAAGCACAGGGAGAACATGCAATCTCCACACAGAAATGCCTAAGCCCATGACTCGTACCCAGGACCTTCCTGCTGTGAGGCAACCACTCTGCCAGTGTGCTGCACACTGTTCTCATCAATTAGAATTTGTTCTTGTCCTTTTGGCAAAATATTTCCATGGTCACATGAGGGCAGCATTTCTTGCTGTTGTTCTGCAAATTTGTGATCATAGTGTCTCAGGTTTGACCTCTCTGACTTGTGCATAGTTCATTCAACTTTTACATCAGCTGGCTTTTACATTTCTCTAAAAAACTGTTTTCTCTTCCTAGATTGTAACTTGTTCTGAAAAGCTAATACTGAGAAGCAGGCATAGGCTTGCATTTCTCTCCAGCATTAATGTAGTGTCATTTCAGACACACTTATTCATTCCTCATCACATGTGCAATCTGCTCTCTATTCATAAGTTTCTCCAGTCTCATGTCAAGCTCTGCTGTGCGCATACAGTGTCTGTGCCGCCCTCTTCCTCCTCCTCCTTCTCCAGCTCCCGGGAGCTTCACACTTCATTTGTCCGGATCTCCCTCCCGGTGGCAGCAAATATTTCACCGACACTGGCCGCTCTGCTGCCGGTGTAAATCACAGCTGTGTGTGTGTGTGTGTGTGTGTGTGTGTGTGTGTGTGTGTGTGTGTGTGAGTGTGTGTGAGTGTGTGTGTTAGAGAGAGAGAGAGAGAGAGAGAGAGAGAGAGTGTGTGGCTGAGACAGCACAGGGACACCGAGTGGCTCTGTTTTCACATGGAAAACACAGGCGTCTAGGCCGCTCTCTGTGGCAAGGTGCCATCATGAAACTCGTGGATCGGGATTGCTTGTGAAATGATTCTGGGGCCATTCGGTTGTTTTTAGGTCTATGAGAAATGAGCAGGCCTCCTCGCGACACACAGTGAAACTGGAGCCCTCGTAATTCACGCGCAGAGAAATATGGGAAATGACGCGTAAATCAGACTTGCTCAAATAAAGCCAGAGACGTGAGAAAGAAACACAGGGGTTCTGTTGGTCTGAATCGTGCAACTCATGGCAGCAGAGTGAAATCAGATTCATTAATCACATAAAACCCCCCCCCGTTCACACATTTTTCACAGTCATGACCTGTGCAGGCCCATGATCAAATCCTTCCAAAATCCTCATCACATCATTCTTTGGCCATGTCATGTACAGCACACCAGCTCTCCTCAACCGTGAACCAAAAGCTGACCTGAATCGAACTGATCAGGTTCATAAGAAAAATAAGCAACACATGAAGCACTGTCTTCCGGAAGTTCATTTCTGCCACCATAGAAAGAAGTTCTCATTAATATCTCATTATAATTAAAATCATTTTCGTATGCTTTTGGTTTACTATTACATCGATGAGAAGCTTTGTTTTATGATGATGATGATGATTATGATGTATTTTATCATAATTATGACTTCCTAATAATGAGATATTAAGTCATAGTTTTGATTTCATTGTAATTAAATACTAAGCCACTATTATTACATCTATATTATTATATAAAGAGATAATTAATAGAAACAAAAAGTCATAATGAGGAGACATGTTCTGATAATTATAATATACTATGTGACTTTCATTTTTTTCAAGTAGTGCAAACAAGTTTCCAGAAAATGATTGGATAATTGAATTGTTAGATAACTCTTCTTCTTCTTCTTCTTCTTCTTCTTCTTCTTCTTCTTCTTCTTCTTCTTCTTCTTCTTCTTCTTCTTCTTCTTC
>JAOUQZ010000002.1:16858455-16870223 GCA_028564935.1 Neosilurus hyrtlii
ATATATATATTCTGCGATGGCGAGCTGTCCAGGGTGTACCCTGCCCTCACCCAGAGTCGGCTGAGATAGGTGCCATATATATATATATATATATATATATATATATAAAATTGTATAGCTACAATATACAATTATATATATATATATATATATATATATAAATTGTATTGCTACAATTTGCTACAATTTTTTCAGCTATATTCATCTTGTGGTTTAGCAAGACACTGTAGGTATCCACCAGGGCACTCAGAGTAAAATTGCTCAGTAACTGAATTTATCTGTTATTAGAAATGTGAGTACATGTATGTGTCATGGGAGGAAAACGACCTTCACAAACAGAGTCATCATCTCATAAAGAGAACCAGTCACGTCATAAGCACTTCCCCTTGGCCCAGATCATTCTTGCCTTCCCTACTGAGTATACTTCAGGGTATTTCTGCAATATATTGGAGCCAACATGTGTGTTAAAGCAGCACACAAAAGCAGTCTCACTGAGCCCATCCTTTCTGTCAATACAGGAGAAGAATATCATTTAAAGAGAGACTTCTAAAGCCTTTTTTGTCTCTTTATTCAGAATGTGCCTGTCTGTCTAGCCCCGCTCAGCTCTGCTGAATGGTTCTAAAGTATATATCAAACAGAAGAAAAGACAAACTTCTGCCGAAGATTGGCAGCGCTCCAGCTGGCGTGAAGAGCTTCAGCTACCTCCAACCCTGCAAAACCTGATTGTATTCTGAAGTTAAGCTGAGCAAACAGCACTTTGTGAGATGGAGTCCTCATCCAGAGGTTAATGTCTGCTGCACATAAGGATCTCAGGCGCGAGTAATCCCTAGGAGCATTTACCGTGTGTGGAAGCACTGAGGGAAACATAAGAAATATGTGGCCTCTCTGCTGCCGCCGCCTCTGGAACCGGTGAGCGGTTTAATTTCATTTAACCGGCTTGATTTGGTGAATGAATACACCTCTGTGTCTATATGGAACCGAGCTTGTCACAAATTACACAAGGGCTTACATGCGACGTGAAATATTATCTGCCAATATACTCACTATATTGAATTTTATTAGAGGCATAAAAATCACTGAGGGTGTCATGCTTCTTGTTCCATAAATATCAAGGCTGGATGCATCAGACAAACCTGCCTGTGTGTTAGTGAATAGGACAGTTATTCCTCACCACCATCAGCCAGCTCCTAATGTAACCGTGTGGCAATGCCAAATCATGAACACCAAGCAATTCTCTTGTAAAAACCGCAATGTACAAAGAATAAGAGTATTCATATTCTACATAACTGGCAATTTATGAACCTGCATTTATCAAACCATTTTAGACTACTAGCTGTCAGATAACTATCTAGTACCACACTGTTGTCACTTTTCATCATATATGCATGAAAACCTTAAAAAACACTATTGTGTTTACTGGTCACTTTAATAAGAAAACTTGTACCCCTGCTCATTCGTGTAGTTACCAAATCAGCCAATTATTGCACAGCAAACATCAGACTGGTCAGTCTTTCTTATGGTACTCTCTTTTTAGTCATGCTGTAATAGTCAGTCATGCCATCCTTGCTTGCACTTAGCATTAATAAACTCTTCTCTCTCTCTCTCTCTCTCTCTCTCTCTCTCTCTCTCTCCCTCTTTCTCTCTCTCTCTCTCTCTGTGTCTTTTTGAGGTACACATGCTACTTATGAGATACCAGTGATCCTGTTCCTTTTGCTCTCTGAATCCTGCAATCCTTCCTGAAAGTCTACTACTGGTTCTCATTTTAGAAGCCGCTCATTATATTTTTATCCGGTTTCACCCAAGTGAGGGGGGAATTCCCTTCTGAGTCTGGCTCCTCTCAAGGTTTATTTCCTTGTATTCTCTGAGGGAGTTTTCTCTATCTACCATCACCTCAGACCTACTCATTATGGATGCATAGGGTTTATAGAGAAATGTTTAAAATCACAAGTTTAAATTAATTTATACATTCACTCATTCATTCATTCATTCAATCTGAACCACTAAATCCTAATTATGATTGCGGGGAGGCTGACAATCCTCTCAGGTGACTCTGGGCAAGGGCAGGGTACACCCTGGACAGCTCGCCAGGCCATCACAGAGAAGTTTGTTACCAAAATTTTTGTTTTACTGTGTAAAGCTGCTTTGTGACAATGTTAATTGTAAAAAGTGCTATACAAATAAAACTGAATTAACTTGAATTAGGGGGATTTTGTGATTAATGTTTTTGACCATGGCATGTCTAGTTGATTTTGTTTGTCCATTCATCTGCCTGGTGTCTGTATGCATTTCAATGCTGATTGCAAGCATGGGGAGAACATGCAAACTTCACACAGAAAGCCAGAGTTCGGGACTCAAACCCAGGAACTTCTTGCTGCGAGGCGGATGTGCTAACCACTATGCCACCATGCCGCCCCATCCAGATGGAAGGGCCCAACAGTGGTGATCGTGGAGACTGAACCGCTGAACTTCGGATCAGATACCCATCACCTTAACCACTAAGCCACAACTGCCCTGGTTTCAAGTACAGATGCCAGAGAGCCAGAGGGCACTCAAGCACTGACTCAATCTGACACCTGTCATAGACCAGCGTCACTCTCAACATAGGGTAAGTATATGTTTTTTGGTGAATTCTTTTTGAGCTGTGTTTTTACTCTTTGCTCTAGAGTTGTAATGTATTTGCTTTGCTTTTGTTACTGGTGTGTTTTTATGCTTTATTATGCAGTTTACAGTTTTGATTTAATTGCAATTTGACCATTCAGAGTATTAGAAATAGCAGAACTATCAACTTTTCTGCAGAAATGAACCAACAGTGGCATAAATACATTAGTGAAGTGAGAGTGTAATGTAGTGTTATGCATAGAACTAGATGAGTAAATATTAAATGACAATCTTACAAATGGCAGTAGTGGGAGATGAAGGAACAGATACCGGGTCACAGGTGGAGAAAACAAGGCTTTATAGTGATCATTTATCAGTGTGTTGCCCTGCCCTGACAAGAAGGTTACAGTAACTACAATAACCACACTTTACAACTGTGATGCACAGATCAGTCACATCTCAAAACACACATATTCTATTACTTACCAGGCATAGGCTCAAGATAGGAAAAATTCTGAATGGATGATTTCATGCACTGCACTAGGGCCACATGATTGGCTGATTTGATAATTGTTTGTAATTACTTTTTACAACCTAAACAGCAATACCAAGTACAATACTGGGTAACTTAAACTTTCAAAATGTGAATAGACTATGCATCAGACGAAATAATTCAGAATTCGGAGGAAATAGTTTAAATGTAAATTCAGCTGCAACAATGGAAATTCCAAAATGCTCACATTCTTTTGAGAAATAAAAGCATTAGGCTTGTCGGATAATTAAATCCAGCAGGTCAATGGTTAGAGTCATAATTGAGAACACTAGTAATAACAAACAACAGATCGTATCCTAAATGATGACCTTGTGTAAGTCCTACGTGTCGTGATATTACTGATGAGACTGTGAAACAATTATTTAACAGAAAGAAAAAAAAAACATTAAAAAAGGCTTATTCAAAGTACACGCTCACTTGGCACAAGGAAAACTGTGAAAGCTGGCTGGTAATGAAGAAGAAAATGGCAAAGACGGTAAATAATATGAGCGAATAAATACTGTGTGGCTGTGTTTCTGGAAAGGTTGCTTGCTTGCATGTGAAATCGTCATCTGATAGCATTCAAACCTGCAAAAACACCCTTAACTTGTTAAACACCAGAGCACTCATCAACATCAAATATCAGCCCGGGCCGTCAGGGTACATCAATCATCTAGTGGCGACACAGGGAATAAAACGGATGGAAGAAGAAAGGGAAACATACATCCGTCTAGATTTCATTTCTTTAATTGCTGTGCTGTGGGAAGGGTTGACTCCTCTGACGAGTGAAACAATGGATTATTTCATATGGCAGCTCTGTGCGAGGAGCCTGTGAAATTAGTGAGCAGGGAAAAAACAGCAGCGAAAGACGGGACAAGGCCAAACGCCTGTCTGCTCCCAGGATCAGAGAGGAGGGCAGTGGGTGGGAGGGAGTCAGGAGCGAGCGAGAGCGAGCGAGAGGAGAAAAGAGAGAACAAGGCAGCCAAGCAGTGCTGGAGTTCTGCCAGTCGCTTGTGTGGTCTGTGTGTTCCAGGATTCAGGAAACGAAGAACGCCAAGAAAGGGTACAAATACTAGCAGAGCTTTATAAATCAACAGGCTGGCTTCAGCAAGCAGACACCATGCAACTTCACAACAAAAAACAACTTTAAAAAAAATTGTTAAAAAAAAAATCAACAGTTCACTCAATGGTTTGGAGACATAAAAAATGAGATGGATTAAGGCTTACCTTGCATATTTTATAGTAAACAGCACTGCAAGAAACTTGGCTAAGCACTCCAAATGAAGATGAATGTACCCAGAGTTGGATGCTGTTGGAGAAATTGCTTGCCATAGTCCCTGAAACCTCTTTAAACATGTCTGTGCAGGGAAACGGTTATGGTAATATGAACACACCATTCCGTTCTCACATTGTGCCGACTTAGGGTGCTTTCATAGTCGGCGACTTTCACAACGGGGGTGGGGGTGGGGGCTATTGCACTGGAGCTGTGTGTAGTGGAAAAAAATACTAGCACATTTTACCCAACTGTATAGCTCCATCCAAGCTGTCAGCTTGCTGTCGTTCATACGAGGTCCAAAGTTTTCTCGCTCGCCAATAGCAACAAGTAACATCTTAAGTTCACTTCACAATTGGAAATGTACTTACAGAAAGTACAACAGGATTATTTCTCATGAAAGTCAACCTGGAATAAGTTTATTTTCAATGGACCGTGTGGCCTTTTGTCTGAGCGGCCTACTGTGAGTGTTTTGTTGTGGGAGCCTACCTGTCGAGACATGCGCTAAACGTTCAAAGCCTCGAGGAACTTCACAAATTCACCACTAATGCTCATTTCAGATTCTGGTAATTAAAGTGGCTCCACACACAAACCGCAACGTAAACAGTTTGACATTAGTAGTAATATTGTTGTCAGTGCTATTGCTAACATCACTCGTTAGCAAGCATAGGCCCAATACCACAAAGGAGTACGACCTTAAATGTAAAAGTATGTTGCAATTATATGTTAATAGATGATAATTTGATGTGTTTGAGGGAAGCATGATGAGGAAGGAAAGTAAAGGGATGACAAAAAGAGAACAAGTTGGAATAATCCAAGAGAAGAGCATCAACGTCATTTACCATCCCTCTGAAACGGACAAAACATGGAGGTAAAGCTTTGAAGTCTTTCTGGCTGCTGCTTTATTGGAGTCCTCAATGAGACAATAGCTCTTTCCCAGTCAGCTGCATGGCAGTCAAAACACACAGGCTCATAGAGAAGCTCAGAAACTACAGAAGTTTTTCATAAAACAGACAGTCTATTTTCCATTTTGCTCACGTAATGCGGCGTTAATACACACACCAGACCTGCTTTCTGCTGTAAATGATTCCGTCTGACGCGAGAAATGTTACATGAATTATAATCATTGAAACCTGGAGAGTCTGAACATTTTGGCTGAGCTGTGGTATCACCTCTGTGATACAACCGTAAAGTAAAAGTCACATCCAAGTGAAACTGGTCGATCCTGCACTGGCTAAAGAAACCCAGTATGAAACCGATCTCAGAAGAAAAAAAATAACAATTTCTCCCATACACACAGACACAAAAATATTTAGGTGCTAAACGCTTGTATTCTGCTTATTCTAACTGCATCCTACAACCTTACTAAGATTGCGCAATGTTTCTCAAACCTTTTTTTTTTATATTCCATAATCAATATGATACTTTACCAAAGACATTCATCTGTAACAAATCCAAACACATTCATACAGTGCATGATTATTTCTGCAATCACGGACATTCTTGTTCAGAACCCAAATGAGCAACGGCAACATTCCACAAACTGTTTAAAAATGAACTCCATATGCCTGACACTAATAGTATCTTCTGTGGTATCACACTGTAAATGTCCCTCCTTCCAAGTGCAAATCATTCCCTCACACAAGCATATTTCATTTCACACATCACACAGGGTTGTATTGATTTTGGACTTGAGTACTGTCACGTCTTTATCCTACCCCTGTTAAAACAGATTATCTGATGTATTACCAGCGAATCAGAGGCAAATATGCGTCTAGTCCCTCAGAATGCTTGTACTCTGGTGGTCCGCAGGCCCTGGTGTCAGGCACGGTGGTAGGAGGAACACAGAGCCTTCTATTAAGATCAGACCAAACCCCTCCCAATCCATTAGCTGAAATTGCTCTTAATAACCACCGCTACAGCAGTCCTGCTACATAATTACTGCACTGTTGAGTTCACACTCAGATGAGGCCTTGTGTGCAATAAAATACCACAAATTAAATATTATTATTTTTATGCTCTGCAAAAGGAAATAGCTTTTATAACAAACTGAGATTAAAGATTGTAGGTCGAATGTTTTGGATAAATACTTAACAATAATTTGCTGAAGGTGGATGGCGTTGAATAATTCCTGAGACAGAACACATTGCATAGCTTTATTTGTAATTTCTGGGATAGAATTTTGTTGAATTTCTGGTGTTTAAGAATCAGTAACTGTAGCAAACCATAACTGTTTGTCCGTAACTGTTTCGATTCAAGCATTATTCACTGGGAATAATTGGCAATTACTGAATGAGGCGACGTCTAATATGGAGAATTATTCAGATAGAGAGGGTTTTATTTGCAGAGGTCTGAATAATTCTCCATATCTTACAAAATCCATAATAATTAACTTATGCGATGTCAATGTGGATAAATCAGCTCGTAGTAGGCCACCAATCAAAAACAAGAATGCTCTCCGGGCACTGCAATGTGTGGCAGCCTACTGCTCCAAGCGTGTGTGTGTGCCCACTGTTCATGTGTATGTGCTCACTTTGGATGGGTTAAATGCAGAGCCAAATTTCCCTTGCAGGATTTATACAGTATATCAAAAGAAAAAAGAAAAAAAGATTGTGCTGTTCCTGCGCTGTAGTATATACACTGGCCAGCCAAAAGAGTCCCATACTCTAAGCTTTTGTTTGACCGCCTTTAGCCTTGATCAGCGCGTGTAATAGGCATGGCCTTTTCGTTTCAGTTGGTCACATTGAGGCTCGACAACATTCTGTGGTAATAAAGTCGGCCGACGACCTGAATGTACGCAATGAGTAGGTAATCCTATCAATGGAATTTTGGAATTTTTCTTCTCTGATTGCTCAGCTATAAAATTGGGCCTCAAATAGTAAAAAAGTTGCTCAGAACTGAACTCACAGGGCTAAACACTGAATCCTTATCAGTAGCAGAGTATTCTTGCAGAATAAGTTTTTTTAATGCTTCTACTTATTTTTTATGGATTAAATTTTAAAACATTGGCCTAGTAATTAATGTTTATGGAAAAGAAACAACTCACAAAGATCTTATTGAGAGCTCCACTTTTAGGTAATGTCTAAATCTATGTATTGTTGTGATTTGCTTCTTTGTATCCTCCTGATTCTCACTGTTGTACTGTCTCACTGAGACTGAATGAAAGCTGTGGTGCAAAAGTGTAAAATTCCAGCTTCTAGTCTCACAAAATTGGAAGGTTCACTAGTTTAGCAGGAATTACATGCTGTAAATCAGCACAGGTTCTGTAATGCTCTTTCTTATAATATGTCAAGCAAACCAGGGATTTCATCTATTAAGTAAGTGCTGTTTGCAGCCACATGTGCATTGTGCAGTACTATAAGTGCAGCACGTCTAGGATTATTCATTTCGCCCCCGCTAACTCTGTGTATGATATACATGGGAGAATTCATAAACATGTAGACAGAGGCAGCTTCAAAGCACACCCACAGGAGGTTGCACAACTCAAGATGCCTCTGCATGTGTCATTTCCTGCCTGGCTACCTGCCTGATGCTTAACTAGACCTCTTGGATGAGAAAGAATGAGAAAGAGAAAGACAGAAAATGAGAGAGTGAGTGAGGCTAAGGGGAAATTAAAGCTAAAAAGCTAAAAAGGAAAGTGGCATAATGTTTAAAGCCAGTTAATTAACAGAGTGTTATAGAAGCTACTTTATTTGTTTGCACACCAAGGTATTGTGACATGAGGCTCGTAATTCAATCAAAAACAAGAAAACACGTCATGAAGATTGCCGAATCATATACTGAATTGAATACAACGCTGAATACTGAATCATTTATTGAATGTTTCCTCATAATCACTGCATACTGATCAAAGGTGACATGGTGGGAATCATTCAAAAGTTTCACACCAAGAGTCTGTACAGAAAAGAGATTTAAAGTCATCAGAATTTGATTCAGGTTTATTTGCCAAGTTTGTGAACACAAACAACGAATTTGACTCTGGTTTAAATTTCTCACTATACAGAGAAGTGTTTATGTAGATTTTTACAAAAATTTAGGCAAAGAGATAAATTAAATTGAGGAAATAGACTGTATGGAAAATGTGCAAAAGAGCAAAATGCAAAGTGACAATATAGTATAAACAGAAATGTACAGTATAGTGCAGAATAATATAGTGCATAATTTGTTAATCATGTTAATGCTGCCTTTACTGCTCATTGGAGTTTTTAAATTTATGAGCTCCAACTTGGAAAAGGTAACTTGAACGCAAAGTTGGATCAGATTTCTTGCTCAGAAATTCAATTTCTCTTTTTGATGTCATAACAACCACAATCATGGTGTCTTCTTTGGTGACTGTTAAGACAGTAATGTAACAAATGGTATTAAATTACTTCTAACCAAGTCACCTGCTATTGTGTATATGATATGCTTGCATTCTTAATACATTAGTTAATTTGCCAGTGTTGCTGTTTTTGCAAAGATGCTTGTAATAATTGATATTAATCCACTGGTCTACTTGAGTGTCATTGATAATAACATTGACGTGAGTCAAACTAAACAAAATACTGATGTAAAGTAAAAACAAACTTGTTTGAGTGTTCCTTGTAAAGACAACTACAATATATGAACAATGCATCCATCAATCCATCCATGCATCTATCCATCAATCGATCCATCTATCCATCCATCCATTCAGCAATCCATCCGTCAACCCGCCCATCCATCCACCCACCCATCCATTTATCCGTCCATCAATCCACCATCCATCTATCCATCCATCCTTCCACCCACCCATCCATACATCCACCCATCTATCCATCGATCCACCCATCTATGGATCAATCTATCCATCCACACACCCATCCATCCACCCACCCAT
Organism: Neosilurus hyrtlii; assembly: GCA_028564935.1. Lineage (NCBI taxonomy): Eukaryota > Metazoa > Chordata > Actinopteri > Siluriformes > Plotosidae > Neosilurus > Neosilurus hyrtlii. The sequence continues at coordinate 16,867,717 of JAOUQZ010000002.1, forward strand.
CCATCAATCAACCTATCCATCCACCCACCAACCACCCATCGATCCATCCATCCACCCACCAATTCTGCCCACCCATCAATCCATCCATCCATCCTCCAATTCCACCCACCCAACAATCCATCCATCCATCTATCCATCCATCCATTCATTATCTGTGCTGATTATTCTATCTATATGTATCTGATTGAAGCCAATCCTAGCTGACTTTGTGCAAGAGGTGGGGTACACCCTGTATAGGGCCTCAGTCTATTGCAGGGCTAACACAGACACAAACAACCATTTACATTCATGTTCACAACTGTGGACAATTTAGAGTAGCCAGTCCATCTAATGTGCATGTGGGAGGAAACCCAATCACCTGGAGGAAACCCATGCACGCATGAAATGAACATGAAAACTCCACACAGAAAGGCCCTTGGCTGAAATTCGACCCTCTCTCCATGAGATGACAGTGCTAACCACTGAGCCACCATGCTCATCACATATACAAATCCATCATACATATTATTTTCTGAGTTAATGACTTGAACACTTTGAACATCACTTTCATTAGTACTAAACTTATTTACCTACTAAATTTACTAAACTAACTTTTCACAATGGATCTGAAATGTATCCCAAGAACACTGGTTGTGAGGCAAGAATAAACCGAGCATTGTGTGTAGGATCTCATAGACATACTCATACTTATTGACACTTAGCGGCAATTTGTCATAGAAAATCTGTCTATTAAGGTGTTCTAAGGGGTGGGAGGAAACCAGATAATACTGAGGGAGCCCGTGAGAACACATTCATATAAACATGCACAGACAGGAATGAGTCTGAACCTGTGAGGTGGCAATACTACCTTTCTTATCCTTCCTATCTTTAAAGTAGACTATTAACCAATAAATAGAAAACTAATCTATCTAGATCAACCCATTAAACCTTTAATCTATCACTATAAATGCTCCGTCATACAATATACAATCGTACACGTGTACCATACACACTCACACACACACACACGCTTCACTAAACCCCTACTGTTTACATCAGCAGAGGCCATGTCTGGAAGACGTCGACTTCTGTTTGCCTTGAGAACAAAACTGCAACAAAATGGAGATGAATCAGGGGTGTACGGGATTAAAGGCTTTCAAATCAGGGATGGCATGGGGTAATTTTAATCCAATGATGAATAATGATCCCACACGGATATGAAGTGGCTTCAAACGTCTGCTGCCAGATGTGATAATCGAGAGGAACAGGAGAAAAAAAAGTGCATGCTGTTTGTGAAGTGATAGCACTGAATTTGCAGCCAAAAATAGTTAGCTGTCAAAAACATATCTATGTATGTGAGAATAAAACTGTGGTAGGAACAGCTGTGTGCCAGGCAGCTTGGCTCGCACATTGCTATTTCTTCTTTTTAAAGACAAACACGCTATTATGGGTGTACAGCACATAATGTACTGCCTAACGGGTGATGGCAGAAGTACTGAACGTTTGTGACAGCAGACAAGCAGATGGTTAGGGAAGAGGACAGTATTGAAACAGACCTAAAGAGAAGTGTTGCTCTTATAAATGAATGCAAATAGGTTATCTGCAGCAAGAGAGAGCGAGAAGAAAAAGGAAGTGTATAATCTAACACAATCGCTTACCAAAACGCCCATGATGTCAGAGCATGGTTGCTAAGGACCTCCTCTATTAGTAAACAGGAAAGTTAGTCAAATGATCGTAACGGTCACGACGCATCTTCAAACTGGAGTGATATCAAATAAATGATGCAGAAATGATGACAGGAGATATTTACAGTCTGTCGGTCTGGATTAACAGTCACAGCAATCCAAGCCTGATTATATGATCAGGCTTGCCACAGAAAGGTTGTGTTTTGCAGACTTTCAACCATAATGTCAATCTGCAACAGACTATAACCTAAACACTCACTCAACCATGCGAGGCTCTTGTTCATTTCTGTGCCACATGAAAGTCATTCATGACAGCTTGTGTGTATTTACAGCTTCAGGGGCCCCGTGTGAAAATTGAAATTCAGCAACCTTGGGTGTGCTTCTCCCTCTCTCTCTCTCTCTCTCTCTCTCTCTCTCTAGGTAAAAAGAACACTCGTGTTCTGTGCTAAAGCATGGAGTAACTAAACCGTCTTTGCTTTGTGCAAGTCAAGACATTAACTCAGCTGAAAGCTCCATTTTCAAACCTGGACAGTATGTGAAACGTTTTTGCCAGTGTTTCTAGACAGTAATTACATGGGATTCAGAGTGTGTGAAGTGACCCATGCTAAGACAAAATAAGAAGTAAACTTGAAATAATCTCTAAATTATTCTAGACTTAACAGCATGTCTCAATTCAGTTTTCAATTCATATGAAAACTCTTCCTTGTTTCAATCCGAAGCAACTTTGAGTTAGCAGCCAAAACATTCTATCATATAGATTCCAGACAAATCTAGTGTGTGTGTGTGTGTGTGTGTGTGTGTGTGTGTGTGTGTGTGTGTGTGTGTGTGTGTGTGTGTGTGTGT
>JAOUQZ010000002.1:16870323-16887475 GCA_028564935.1 Neosilurus hyrtlii
GTGTGTGTGTGTGTGTGTGTGTGTGTGTGTGTGTGTGTGTGTGTGTGTGTGTGTGTGAGTGTGTGTGTATGTGTGTGCGTATTTGTGTGTGTGTGTGTGTGTGCATGCTAAAGAGCGGGTGTCAGGTTAAAGGTTGAGCGGCTGGCACTACACATTGAAGTACGCAGACAAGAGGCAGATACAGTAAACATTTGCGTAAGGCGAACGGCTCCACAGCACGTGTTTGTGTTTGCCTCTCACTTAGCATGCCTGTTGCTGCTCAAAGGCAGCCTTTGTGCTTTCAGGCATGCTGGATCCATTTTTTAAAACAGTGCCCTAACACGATCCATGCATCCATTCATCCATCATCTTTCTCCCGCCAGCCCACAGACTCTGGCCCTACTTCCCACCTTTGGGCTGAGAAAAGGGGCGAAATGCCAGCTGGGGCGACACGTGCTCGAACTGCACCATTCATCTCTCCGAGTGGTTTTTACGTGCATGCATGCACCTCTTTGTGCGTTTTTTTAATCGTTATCACATGACGGCTGATATTTAGGGGTTACTCACTTCTTGGTTCTCGTGGTCCATCCACTGTGACCTTTATGGCTCGGTGGTAAGTGGCCACTTGAGGAGGGTTGGTGAATACTGTGATTGTCAGAGTGAAGCTCTTCCCTGCAAAACACAAAAAGGTTCAAAGCCCGTTAGTACCCAGCACAATGTGCCACATTCACTGCACGCTGCACATTTGCATTTTCTTTGCTGCTGGTGATGACGGTGATTGTGGGATTTTAACGGCCATGGGAGTACATAACGTTTGAAACACAGAAGAAACAATAGACGGCAATGTGGAAATGGAGAAAAAAAGCCCATTTTAGCAAAATGCCCATTTTAAGTCAGCCTTGTCAGCTTTTTACTGCACATAACATTCTGAATAAACAGTGCGTTGGTCATTTCCTCTGCCAAGAAAAAAGTTATGCATGGATTTTTATAAAATTTCTAACAGAAGTGGGACTTTGGACAGATAAGACGCCATTTCGTTTTGGAGATGATCAGGATCAAATTCTGAATCCAGGATTTTTTTGTTAAAGGATTCTTTAACATTGTGAGACAGGACAATATGTGAGAGTGCTGAGCTTGGTAAATGTTTGCACCCTCTGAGTGCTATTTCTTCTTGTTTCATATGCATCAAACAATAATGTTGCTTTATTTCAGTGTATGAAAAAGAGGTGGTTTTTATCTGATAATCTACTACCCAGCATAAAGTTCTCCATTATGCTCAAACTGATGCTAAGAAAACGTACATTTAACGTTAAGGCAACCCTAAAAACAGTCCCATGGTGCCTCTTCTATCCTCACACGACCTTTCATTTAATGAAACCTTTCAGTCACCCACTGATCCTTCACTTTAGTGAATTTCCAATTACATCTCTTGTGCAATTTCTCATGCAAATCATAGCACTTTAATAAGCAGACTGCAAAATCATGTATTTACATGGATGTTGTCACGCAGCAGCAATATTAATACATGTCGCTCTGTGAGCACAAAACAGGAAGCTTGAAGTGGCTTCAAAAGTAACAAACTCAGCAACAAGAGTAATCTGCAAAGTATGCTGTGAAGTCAGGCATGACACATTCTCTGAGCTGCAATCTGTTGCTGAGACAGGAAGAGAGTGGGCGGAAAATGAGTGACTCAGTGAAGCAGCCAGCTCCACTCAACTTTGCATGTGTATCAGGAGGCCTGACTGGCTCAAAGCTTTGTTGATTGGGCTTGTGTGTGTATATGTATGTTTTATTTTAATTCTCTCCATCTGCAAATCTATTTTATGAAATTAACTTTAACAAAACTAAAAACCAACAAACATTAAACTCCACACAAGTATACTGTTTACCCTGTCTATAAAATTTAATACAAACCTCACATTGTTGTCTTGTCAAAACATATGGAGGTTGAGACTGTTAAAAAAAGAGTACTTCAGAGGCACTTCCCATGCATTGTATACAAGCTCTGACCTTGACTACTCCACTGTGGCTCTTACTGTAAATTGTGTCTCTTGCTGTATGTACCGATGCTATATTTGTTCTCATTCTTTCTCCCTCAGGAATCTGTCCTTAAGCCCCCAAAATGCGAGTTTGTGTCCAACAATCAAACCCAACCCAGCCCTTCCCAGTAACCAGATCCTGAAGCCACACCGCAGGCTACCGCTGTGCCCAGCCACCAGACCAACGCCCGCCTCTCCCCTGCATCCAACAGCTCCACACCACCAACTAAAAATACCCCCAATACCATCCTCTCCTGTTGCTCAGGTTTCTGAGTTCACAATAGTTTCCCTAAATGTACTCATTCATTCGTGGACAGTATTAACATCAAAACAGCAAAACCTTGTCAATCCTGCTTGCAAATTATCAGCTCTGGTTGATTTGCTAGCAGACTGTTGGTGACTTAAATCATGTCAAGTGACTGTCGGCACAAAGTAGATGGCAACATATAAAGTGTGTAAGACTATTCCTTTTAGTTGACGGTATTGTTGATTTTGGTGACTCATGTCTAATTCTCCTCTCTTGCATGCCGGATTGTTTCCCTTATTTAATTTCCTTATGCTCTGCTACCTTCCCCTGTGACTTCTGCCTGCAGATCTCGTATCTAAGATAGGTGAAACCTAAGCCTGGTGAGGTGTAGGTTTCAGTGCGGGCCAGAGACCTCTTCTCTGTGACAGCTGCAAGAAGATAACACACTCTCTCTGCTTCATGTATACACACATATGTTAAGTAGTGTGTATACAGAGGTGTGTTACATAAAAAAATCTGCTTAGGCCAGTGGTTGGAAAGAAGTCAGACATTTGTCTATGTGGTCTCAGCACACACTGTTCATTTCACCATGTCCATTAAAAAATGGCTGACAAGTCTAACCTGCATCCAGAGAGCGAATATTGAATATACGGTCTTATTATCTTACAGTTCGGATTTCATGGCTTCCTTTAATTGAACATTTATAAACACATTTCTGTCTGTAAGGCTTTGAAATTAAGCCCTTTTAGGGCTCCTGAACTGAACACCTGAGCGCTTAACTGTAAGGGACTGTAAAGATTAAGAAGGCAAGTCTAGACGACACACAGGGAGGCTTGCCTGCCTCCAGCATCAGACTGCTTGCTCTTCTGATCCATCTGCCTGCACTGTCTTCTTCAAAGGCCTGCTTTTTGAACAAGGGTCTTTCCAAAGGATCACAAGGCCTGGTTTTCTTTTTCTTTTTTTCTTTCTTTTTTTTTTTTAGCAGTAATTACTCCCATATCAAAAGCAGTATTCATCTCCACATACGCAGCCTGAGTGTACTTTTAGGCCTGCATTCATATATAACAACTGTCTGCTTGTAAATAACATTAACTCGATGCAAAGTGAATAAATGCATATGTTCGTAAAAAAATGTCACTATAAATAATTGTTATGAAAAAAACAAATCACAAGATCAAACTTCAAAGGCAGAAATGTTTAAACACACCCACTGCTTTTTTGTCCTTTAGCAAAGAAGTACTCAAATTACACTCTGTGACATATACCATAGTGCTTTCTCAGTAGCATGTTTACATGTGCTTTCAACTGATACAACATCAGAAGACTCTAGTAATCAGTCGTGGAGTTGAATATTTGCATGGTACTTATTCCTGAGTTCCCCTCATGAACTGTTTGCTAGACTGTGCTGAGCATCCATGGTAAAAGTGCGGTTTAGTATCTTGGTGGATAATCTACCACATGCAGAGGTTTCACTACTACGCTCTGCTTCTTGCCTTGTAAACAGGAGCTGCTGCGTGTGGTTTTGCTGCATGCGCTTCGCACAAAATATAGAATTCTTTTGAGTTATTACTGAAAATCCAAAAAAGACACTAACCTCGCCCACTCCTCCCGACGAACCTCAGGTCATTAAAGCGCGCCACTTGATTCTTCATGACGGCCGAGGCATTCCGAAGCTCTGCCGAGTAGTTCTCATCGTTTCCTGCCATAACTGTTACCACTGTTCCATCAGGAACGTCCCCTAGTGCTACAACCTGGACCACGACAGAGAACACTGTCATTCTTTTTAGAAATTGATTTGAACCTATTTACTAAGCCTAAAAAAGTAAGTAAGTAAATAAATAAATAAATAAATAAAAATTGCATGTAAAGATCAATGTTCTGGATATAAAACATTTCAAATAAGTGTGTAAATAAACCATGAAATGAATGAAGGATCAGCAGTAATACAAGAACAATTACTACAAATATTCAAGCAACTTATCAAGCCGAATATGTAAAGCAATTTCTTTTTGAACAGCGTTATATTGGAATTCTGGATAAGCAAATATTAAAACATCAAACACAACGAAACCACAGACACGAAAAAAAATCCCCATGTGGTTTGAAAGTTAAAAATAAATTGCAACATTCTAACAACCTTAAATAAAAGATTTATTGACCAGAAAATGCAAAGTTTAGTCCAGACCAGAAATCTAAAATTCATCTATAAAGTATTCAACTTGTTTCATTTATTTTTTTTAATTAAAATAACAAATCACACAGGAACAATGGGCTGCTCAGAACTATGTCCCCTATAAAACTCTAACAGTGCTGGCTCACACACAATGAGAACCCCAACCAAATCCACTCAAATTTCAGTAGTACTGAATATCCAGTACAGACCCACAGAAAATCAGACCCACATGGACGCGTTGGTTTCTCTCTCTCTCTCTTCTTTCATTCTTTTCTTTTTATGAATTCTACTAACATTTTGATTTGGTTCACAGCTTCAGTTACACAGGATATAAAGGTTACTGCATTTGGTTATAAATAACATCAGTATGAATGTAGGTGCGCACTGAAGGGGATCAGGGGATAAATTTAACACTCATCTATTTTTACTGGGTTTATTGAATGCTAGAATGACTTTAGTTCATGTCTAGAAGAGAAGAACAAGAAGAAGAAGAAAACACAGGGTGCACGACTGTTGCTGCACTTTCCATCATCTTCATGCCAGTATTATATAAAGCACTTCAGAGAACATCAAGTTTTCTAAACAAAGCCAAATATCATTGCATTGTTTACTTCTATTTCATAAAATAATACAAAAGGTGATTTGGACATTATGGAGGATTGACTTCAGATGCTTGTTAGTTGAGTTCAGTTGAGATCCAGGACTCGGGACTCACCTTGAAGGCGACCGGTAGGGTTTTGTTACACCTCCAGTGCGACGGCAGCACGGAGCACAGAAAGTTAGGGCTGTCGGTGCGCACGAGCTCGGCGGGGTGGTCGGCGATGATCTCCACCATGGTGCGGTTGTCGTGCGCGCGCAGTCTCGGCACCGCCGCCGCCGTGTTCGCCTCGTGCTGCGTCGCTCCCGCCGCGCTCGCATCCGCCGCTTTCCCGGGCAGAGTCTGCACTCCGTTGGACGGCGGGCTGAACCTCCTGCTGCTGCTCGGATCTATCGGAATGCGCATTACACAGAAACACACACACAGACGCACACAGACGCACGCACACACAAATCACCGTCAGGCGTCAGGCAGCTTCAGATCAAATTGCCAGGCGTTTTTTTTTTTTTTTTTTTTATTATTATTAGTCTCTTCTCAGCCCCTCGGCGCTCGCGCTCCGGACACGCGTTAACGGTAGGTCATAGCACAAACGCTGCGCGGGGTCGATCGGAAGCAAGTGCGCGCGCCTTCGGAGTGGAAACCGAAATCGCGCGCTCCACGTGAGAATCAGGCTCAAAGCGCGCGACCGGAGTTTGTTGGGGTGGTTTTTTTTTGTTTTTTTTTTTCAGCTAAAAGTCAAAAAAGAGCCGGAGGCATCGTTGTGTTCTTTCCCAGCGCTCTCGTTTCTCCGCGCAGAGCTGAAGTTCACAGAGACACCTCGAGGGTCCGAGAGAAAAGCGAGGCTCCGCGCATCCTGCCTCGCCAGGAGGAAAGTCGACTAAGGTCAGTCTTGTTATAAAACCCCGAACGGTTTAAACAGATGGCGCGTCAACAAGGAGGAAAACTTGAACAGTTGCGTCTAACAGCTTCTAATTCAATGATGCTGAGCAATAAAAGGGGGAAAAAAGGCACCGGTTTCCCCCCACGAGCTGCCACAGTCGCTTCAAAATCTCCGAAAGTTGCGGTGGGAGATAGAGGAGATAGTACCAGCCGCGGCTTTTTGGTCTGGTTGTGCGGTTTGTCTTGGAGGCAGGCACTTTGGCGAGCTCAGGTTTTGTGGTTTATATATATGTGCACACGCAGGATGATTATTATGCTGATGAGTCTCGAGCACGTGGTGTACAGGACCGGACATTTCCCTCAATCCAAACAAACCGAATTAATGACTCATTTCACCTCACTGCTCCACAAGGACTGATATTATGGACGGTACAGTTTGTATTCAGATCAAAACTTACATGACACTCTTTAACTCATCTAAACCTAGATTACACCTCCTGTAACTCACAACAAAACACACCCACCCCCTCCTCCCGTGGGCATCGAACAGTGCTGAGAGATCATACTGAGCTCATTCTCAGTGCTGAACGAATCACCTTTTACTGGATCCCATGCAATCTTACAGATTAATACTAATAACACTATGATAATGAATGAAATGATGTTATATAGAATTCACCACTGTAGTTCTAAATCCCCATTACTTTATCTGTGTAGGTTCTTTTGTAGATATTTATATTGAGGCATGTAAACAGGAAATGAGTCTATCACACAGGAATGAAATAAACAATTACAATAGAATCTATAAGTATAACTTTTGACTAGACGTCTATGTATCATTTAGAGGAGATGTTAGTCATTTCTACACAAATCTGAGTAGTAAAAATGACTTTTTCTAATGAGAAAAACAGTAAGCAGTGTATTATCCAAAATAACCAAGAATAAAATCTACTGGCATAAATCATTATGGTAATAGAGAAGGATTTCAAATATGTCAGATGTATTAATCATCATCATCATCATCATCATCATCATCATCATCATTATCATAATAAAATAATAACAATAATAAAATAATAATAATAATAAAAACAACAAATTATCATTGTTATGATTATTATTTTTTTTATTATTATTATGTGTATTATTATTATTATTATGTGTATTATTATTATGTGTATTATTATGATTATTATTATTATTATTATTATTATTATATAATTTGTGCTTCCTATTGTTTTATTTTCTAGGTGTTTTAGGATGATTTGTTTGACACCTAAAGGCCTCGTATGTGAAAACACTTAACTCTTTTAATCACTTTTCCTTCTTTCCATTTAATCACTTTTATTCACTTTATTTTTTCGTCATTATCTCATTTATTCATTCCCTGCCCATGTTAAACGTGTGTAGTTTGAGCACTGAGGTGTGAGCTGTGGGTGGCGCTGTTGAATCTGCTTTTTGATTTCGTCTTTTACTGTGCGACTCCACACTGTGGGGAACTACAGCAGCACTGCCGCTTCACTACAACGCTACAGCGTCACGTGCCATATAGAACTACAATACCCACAGATCACCGCGGTGTGACGTTAAAACTACTTACCCGGAAAGTTGAGAAGAGCTGTGTGTGATAAGAGGCGAGTGTGAGTGTAAACACCGAGGGGATTGTTGTCTAATAGACACAGAGAGGTAATAGAATGACAGTGTGACGGGTGCTGGAAACATTTGGGATGAGATTAATGTTTGTTGTGGTTTATTTACACGTTGATATCGTGGCAGGTTTGGAGCTCGTGCATGTTTGTGTGCTCATGAAACCCAGCACCACAATCATGCACGTGCTGTGTACAGTAATATACAGATGCCTGTTTAGCTGTGAGTGTTTATAAACATGCTGATGGAGGGGTCTTCGCACTCTAGAGGTTTACTGAATTACAGTATGCTTCGAGACTTTAGTCCTTGGCATCAGGAACAAAGTGAGTTACTGGAGGAAAAACAAGAAGAAAAGTGCCTTTTAACTTTCTCCCTACACACTTGTGATTGTTTCACACTAGTTCCATCTGCAGGCTAGACAGAAAACAAAAAAAGGTCCATCACAGGGTGGTGTTTGAAGCCCTGAAAAATCCTCCAATCCGCTCTTCAGTAAGGGATGCTGGAGTTAAGTTAATGCCTATTAAGGCGGGTGGGGAGTGTGGTTTCGGGATAATTGTGGATATAAAAGCTGTACTGGAGTGGTGGCTGATAGCTTACTTTTCCACATGCCCATTGTTTGTTAAAATTGTGTGTGTGTGTGTGTGTGTGTGTGTGTGTGTGTGTGTGTGTGTGTGTGTGTGTGAAGATCAGGCAGCAGATGAGGCGCCACACTTCACCGAGGAAAGGGGGGAAGCTCAGACTGAGTGAGATTTTACTACACTCGCTCGTTTAACCAGAGACTTATCCCACCACATTCTCATTTGAATAGACCTCCAAGAGTCTTTGCTCCGCACTTTTGGATGGCGGGAAATAGATTTTGCATGATTTCACTTTCTTATGCAAACATGGTGTGTGTGTGTTTTGGGGGGGTGGGGGGTGGATGCTGTGGCACTGGGATGTGTGGGGTGCAGGGGCAAGGATGTGGGAGCGAAATAAAACTTTGAACAGCATTAAATCACTTTTTCTTTGCCTCTTCATTATAACCTCCAGAACGGCACGGTCTTAAATTACTTCTCCCGATTCAGCAGTTCCCAAATTTGTTACTTATTCCCCTCTAATATTTTACGATGTCGGACTGTAAATTCTGGGTTGGCTAAATTGAGATGATTGTAGTCTAAGCATTTTTATTATTTTTAATTTGATATTTTTATTACAATTATGGACAGATTTAATTGATTGTTAAAGCAGTAAGTCTGTTGAACAGAATTTTAATGGGTTTGTTCCCAATAAACTATACGTTTTTTTTTTTAATTATTATTCTTGAAAGCAGTGCATGAGAATATTGCTTATTAATGGACATTATAGCCAATAAATTGGGTGTAATGTGGAAAAAAAGGGATTTGATATTGGGTTAGATACTTGCGTTAAGCACTACAGTTTCTTATTAAAATTAGTTTATATAACACAAACTCTAACTTTTGCTCAGTCATAGTACACACTGCCTTTACTTCTAAACAAAGATTGTGTGCCCAATATTAAATCAATAAATTAAACTAGGCGTCTGTTGAAAAAGAAATTTCGAAGGAAGGCTATATAAAGGTCTAGTTAATTATAGAGAAGGAAATGCAATAAATAGACTAGGCTCCCCTGTTCTTATTCAAGGCAAGGCACTCTTTCAGACCGTTGCATGTTGAAGTAATCTTGATTCATTTGCCACATCTGAATTCATTTTGCTGAGTATGGTGACCATCTGCCTTCACAAGTCAAAGCAAAGGCTTCAGCTTTTATCCAACAGAGGGGGCGAAAACAGAAGGATCTGAAATTTTATGCTCAGATGTATTTATTGGGGAAGTTAGTGCTGTCTGTGCTTCTGCTCTCAGGACGCCTTGAAACACTTCGCTTTCTCAGAGTGTAAACTAGCAGTTTTATGTTCGCCTTATTGTGTGTTTCCTGCTTTGATGTATGAAGGGGTGGACAGCATTTATTTGGACTGAGAATTGGTCTTAACAATAGAGCATGCTATTTTTTTTGTCCTCAGGCTTTGTTCTCATCTGTTCAGGGGAAAAAAGGCAATCCACCTGTGTGATTTGCTAGTCTGATGACTTGGCTGGCAAAAGGAAGGCTGCGGTTTTGAATTCAGTCAAGCCAGCAGCTGTGCATCAGGTGAATTTTTTTTTTTTTTTTTTCCAAAATAAATCTGGTGGGCCTTCAAAACTCACCTGACTATGCTTCCCAATGTAAATGTTTCCACACTCGACAATGGAACATTTAAATTTTACAAGGTCCATTTCCAGGTATATATCAGCATCCTGTTAATTTGTTTTATTATGCAGGGGCTGATATTTGATGACGCCTAACTGCAAAATGAGTGGATAGCTGTGTGATGAATGTTATCTACTCCACAGCAAATGATGATTTGTTCACACGTCCTTAATTTATTTACGTTTTACAATTATCTAGTAAAGATCTATAATCTGCCGCTGCCGACTTGCTTATTAGGGATGTTTAGGATTTGAAAAGAAATAATTAAAATCATATCCAGATCTGTTTACTTTGTAAAGCTGCACTGTAGAAGTTCTACACAAATAAAATAAAATTTAATTGAATTGAGTCTCATGAGTACAGCCTGTGGACAGCATAGTGAATCATTTATTAGTAGTAGACAAGCCTTTACCCTTGAGCTGCATCTCTGACGATCCTGACACTGATATAATACACTTATTAATATGATGATATATAATTAATAAAATTTATTATGGACGTTTTTAAGTTATTCGCAAATTTGGAAAATGTTGAATTCAGGGGCTGACATTGGATTCTTCATTAACGTAAATGTCAACATGGGGTAATATAGCAGCACAACATTGTTACTGATCAGTTCTCACACAGCACATGAATTCTTTTGTGTGCTTTGTTGATATTGACCAACTCCAACACTGTTACAGTATTTCTCTCCTCTTTCTTTCCAAGTAGTTGTTTTATTGTATTGTTATTGCTGTTTCATATTTTCATATTGAGGCCTTAGCGTTCATGTGTGTGCTCCAAGTCATCCTCAATAAAAGATGAACAATAACATTGAATAATGGGGAAAACAAAAATAAATATTGTGAAATAATATTTTTTGCCATATCGTCCTCTCGTACAGTCCAGCAGAACTAGTGAATGTGGTATCTGTGGCTACTTGATTTTTGGTATTTTTAATAGATATCGATGCTGGAAAAATGTTACTGGCACATGATTAAACTAGAACCAGATGCTCAAACCCTAACACTGTCTTACCAGCTTGAAGAATGTGTTTTATAAGAGACAGCAGCACAATTTTCAGTTCTGTGCCGCAGTGCTGAATTTTCGAAAAAAGAGGCCTAATTTCATACTCTTCGACAGAGTTCGTGTAAATAGCTTCTTTCAGGAGTCCTACAGCACTTTAATTACATCCGAATGCCTTTAATTCACTAATATATAATGAGTTAGTGCCACTGATTTTATCTCACTTGGACACTTTGGCATCATTTCCATTATAAAGTTTTTTGACTTAAAAGAAAATATCAAACGATACATTTTAAATCATCTTTTGTAATGATTCCAGGTTCTGTCTTATGTTTTCCTGTTTTATGCCCCCCCCCTCCTGTCTGATCATCAGGAAACGTTTTCTTTGTGAAGTGGGTTTATAATTGCCTCAGGATTTGATGGAGCACACGGTCAAATGAGGCTTGCGTTCTGTGTGTGTGTAACAGATGAGCAACAGTGCTGCAAGCCCCATGGCAGCCAGCAGCACCTCAATGGCAGGGAGAGGGTCCGGAAAACCCATCAGCTTCATCCCAGAGCTGCAGAGCATGATGTGAGTAGATTCGACTTTTGCCCATCTACCCATTACACACTCAACTTCACCCATCTTCTGAGAAGCTTCTCATTTTACATTTCTTAAATATCAAAACGGGGCTAGCCTACTTGGCGCAACATAAACATATCAGCGGCTTCCTCACTTCAAACACTCACGCGCCTTACGCATCCTTTTATGCACGTTTTCTATTGTGTATACTAATGTCACTCATCATCATGATGATTAGTAGTTCAAAAGCAACCAGTCAGTTCATATACAGGGGGATGTCAGATGTGAGACATTTTTGCGCTATTCACCAAACCTCAGTGTCTCGGATGCGTCCAAGGTTCTGCACCATCGAGAAGCCAATTAGCCTGAGACATTATGTTCATCACTACTGTAATAAAAATCTGTGTGCAAAGCTTGGTGTCTGCGAAGGGAATACGAATAGGTTGGGACTTGTCGTAATTCATATTGAAATATTGATGTTTTGCAAATATCACTTAATGTTAACTGATTTATATGTCAGTTCAGTGCAAGCGAGTCGATGAATTGGTTCATTAAATCTTTAAGCAAGAATTTCAATTGAACTTGGTCATATGAGGCCAGTGTACAATTATACCAATTCAGAGTTAAAAAAAAGAAGAGCAAGAGAAAAACTGAATTTCTGCTGCAATCCAGGCTTATTTTCCTACAGAGCGATTGTGGTTGGTGAAGCCACAGTAAAATTGATCCTGCCGTGTTGCCAATGAGCCTCACCTGGGGAGACCATTAGTGTTCTCGGAAATGGCAAATAAACAAACACAATACGCTTGAAACAGAACATCTCATACAGGTTTTAAATCATTTTTCCCATAATGCATTTTCTTCCTTGTAGGAAAATACCCTCTGATTTGCTTGCGTACTAAGGCTTGTTCTACTATAACTGACACTTTACAGAATGTTTAAATTTCAACATTAAAAACAGTCATCATTTATTTTCCCTATAACTTTAACTTCATGCTAACTTTCAACGTTATTCAACGAGATCTTTTTCAGTGAGGTGCAGTTTGTAGTGCATGTAATTTTATCTAATTAATGGAAACGTTTTCATATAAACTACACCAGGCAGGCTTGTAAACCAAATTCCTCTATATAAGACTCCAAACTTATGGTTAACTCAGGCTTAGCTTTTTATCATTCATGACAAATAAAACTGATCATTTTGGCTAAAGCATTCACTTCTAAGCCGCACTGCTATTCAGTAGCACATCTCCAGTACATTATGTGACTGAATATGCTTGTGAAATCCTACTAATACTGCTCAAACCTATTTTATTAACCTCCCATATGCTCCTAGTTCAGTTTTGCAAGACAATTAATAAAGAATTACTCAATACAGCAAAAGCTTCCTAAAGATTTTCCTTAACATTGCATTACAATGGTATTCTTCTGGCCCAGCTCTCTCTCTCTTTCCTGTGTTCATCATGTTTTTGTTCCACCGCGCACTAATAACTTTGCATTGGCGCTTCTTTCTGAACGAGAGTCAGTCAGAGTGACGCTAGTAAACTGTGTGATTCTGACATTTTTGTCTGCGTACTGTAAAACAGGCACGTTTTTGGGGCATGTGTTTTTTTTTTTTTTTTTTTTTTTTTTTTCCTTTCGACAGTGTCTGGAGTGCTGAGGGAGGAAAATGTAAAGACGGTTTCCTCTGGCTCTCGTTTGCCATGACTGTCTGCCGCCTCCTGCCTTCATGGAGGTCCTTAATTGAGATCACTTGTACTTATAAATGGCAGGAAGTGCTGTGGTTCATGTGAGAAGAAATGGAACTGAAACATGGTCCTTAAAAGAAAACCGAGGCTACTGTCCCAGTGATCCAAATAAGCCCCTGGTGCATTTTTGTCACTATTTTCTCTTTCCATGATATTATCAATATAATGTCAGTTTTGCTTAGTTAATTAAAGGGTCCAACTTGAGCATTCTGTCTCATTAGTGGTGTAGGTGGATTGACTGCACTCAGTCTTTTCCAGAGAAAGATCAAATGTAGGTTTTTTAAATGTAGGTCTGCTGTTTGTATGAAATGTGAAATACTGTACACGGTTGCCTGGATTATTCAGAGAATTCATTACAGCTTACATTCAAGTATACAGATGGAGTCAAAGTAGGAAAAGCAGCACCATTAGTACTCAGTTAAGTGCTATTGCATGTTAATAATTTGACAGTCAAAGCACAAGGAGCTCCGAGTTGAATTGTGTTTTCTTAGGAAGGGTGCCAGTGATCACTTTTGTCACTCATGTATGAAATAACTCTGCCGGTTTTCTCTCTATCTATTCCCCTGCTTACATTCAAACCGAGAGGCCGCTCACATCAGACTCTCCCATTTGTTTAAAAAAAAAAAAAAAAAAAAGATTAAAAAACTTGCCCTTCCTTCCACTCCTAATCATCCTGACATTTAATACTCTGATCCACACTAAAAAGTGCTTACTTTGGACCGGAAAATTCCATACTACACGCATAAGGTGCTAAGCATAACACAGACGGTTGAATATGGCCAACGTTCAGCTTTTCCTTTGTTTGTGGATTCGACTCGCCTACATCTTTTTCCTGAATTACTCGCACTGTTTAAATACATTTATTGTACACCTATAAAGTAACCAGTGGCCTGAATTATCTATGGCTTTGTTAGTTTTATATAATGGCAAGTTAGTGAATTGTGGATGCTCATGTGCCATTAATTGAAATTGGTTTTAAAAGTTTTACTGAGTTGCAGATTTTGTTCAGTTCTAAAATCGTATATCTCAGCAATATCGAATTCGCATTACTGACTGGTCAGAAGGTGTTATTTCATTCAGTTTTTTAATAAAAGCAAATCAGGTTTCTGTTAACGCGCTCAGTCTAATACATTATTGTTCCTATTGTAAAAACTTACACAGGGACTTGTGTTAATGTTAAAAAAGTGTGTAAACAGTCAGCTGTAAAGCGAAACTATGTTTTCCAATATTCCAATAAAGTCCAAATTTTTTTGTGTTTTTAATAATTAATGATTAAATGAAGTAACTTTTCCCCACAGCTGATAATGAAAGTTCTAGTGTGTCCTTTGATAGAGAAACACGTGTTAGCTCTGGCAAACAACTGTGGTATAATAGGAATAAAACACCTCGGGAAGTGCTATTATTGGAAAATAATCAGCTTATTGGTAGTACCCACTGTCTTTGATTACTTGCCTATGATAACATGCTTCATGGTGTTTTATTCCCCACTTAAGCATTGTGAAAAGTGAATGGAAAGGGTATTTGGATAGTACTGATGTATGATGATTTATAAAAAATATTATTGGTGACTAAAACATTAAAATCATTTTAATAATGGTTGTGTGTGTGAGAACAATGAGTCATAATGACATTTTTATAATAATAATGTTATATAAATAAGAATTTATTTGTTTATTATTCTACTTTGCCTGTACGTAGACTACATTTTACCTTTACCAGTTTGGAGAGAAAAAGGAAATTTGCTCCAACAGTTATTTGTCGTTAAGCCAGTAAAGATCAGCAGCGTATCATTACCTCTTCCTCAGTCTAAGTGCCTTTCTAAGAAAGCTTAATATAAGCTCAGTAGATCATCAGCACTGTGCCAGTTGTATAAAATAGCGAAATGGCATTTTTGTGGCTTCAGGTCTCTAACACTGATGGACACATCTCAGCACATCAGCAATTTTGTGGTACTTTTATTTTATTTTTATTTTTCATCCTGAAGTTAAAACAATACAGCTCAACTAAAATACCTGAAATGAACCTTTTTTCAGCTTATGTAGAACTGTGCAATAGGCAAACTTAGTACAAATATTTATTTTGCTATATTTATTTGTGGCATGGTGTTAATACTATGGTATTCGGACACCCTGCCCAAACCCACAACAGCATTTTTGTGGGTTTGAGGTTGTCTAGAATTTCTTTCTGTGTTTTGTTGCTCGTTCATATCTGAAATGCTTTCGCTGAAAACAGCAACTAGGATGTTTAGATAAACACTGTGGTAACTGAACTATAAGGGGGAAGTAGGTGCTGAAATGTTAGCATGGCCCTCTTAGCTTCATACCTAAAGTTAATATGATTTTTGCCTTATTTACAATTTTTCTATATATAATATCAGTTATTAAAGCTGTTATTATGCAATGACTGGAGTAATGACTGCTAAAGCATTGCAACTATTACAGCAAATATACCCCATTTTATAACCTCTAAAGTGAGTACCTACTTATTATATAAAGGTTCAGGGTGACATTTAGCTGATATGTCTTTTACTGTGTTGACTCGGAAAGCCAAGGTTACTGAACAAGGCCTATTTCCTCTTCATATTTGTGTTTTTAAATGTTAAATGAAGTACAAAAGTGTTTGTGCTTGTGCATGTGTGACTAGTGGCTATGGTCAGAGGCCAGCTGTCACTACACCCAAAGGCTGTTTACAAAACCTGTGTGTCAAATGAGGCCAGAGCTGGGACCTTCCCTGACTGTGCGTGCACACACACGCACGCACGCACATGCTCACACACAAGCACACACTCGCATTCTTACACCTCAGTGGGACAGGCTGTAACTGCTGATGACACCACACACACACACACACACACACACACACACACACACGCACACACACAACTCCTAAATTGTAGTATAATAGGCTATTTTTAATGAACTATAAGGCCCTGTTCTTTATCATAATCATCATCATAATAATTAGGCAGCCGGGGAGGGTAATTAAAAAGTAATTCTCAAACATCAATGAGCATGTAGTACTTTTCTCAGCCTGCCCTAGCCTTTGCCCTCCCACACCAAGGCTTGAAGTTTTGCCACCCTGTGGGCATGTGCTTAATTCCACACACTGTCTCCTGGGCTTTTAGACTCATAAAGCCTTCTTTACGTCCAAGGCCCCTTGAATGTTTTCCTAAACCAGGATGAAGATGAGTCCCTTTGGAAGTGAGCAGCAATAATGACTTGGCACACATGAAGTCTCCGCTCAACCAGACTGTAATTTGGAGACTGAATAGAACCTCTCATCATATTATTTGTTTACTGCAGTGTTTTTGCTGTGAAATCCACAGTGACAAACATGTCGTTCTGATTTTATTTTTTTTTGTTCTTGAGATACTGCAAACTAGACGTGTGTGTGTGTGTGTGTGTGGGTGGGTACACACATACATTCATACACATACACACGTGTGTGTGTGTGTGTATATATATATATATATATATATATAAATAGGCTACTGTAATGCTACTTATTTAACTTTAGAAACATGGAGTAAAACTCTCTGTGCTGCAATAAAGCCTAACTGCAACCCCAGCTCCCAGCTAAATTTGACCTCATTAACAGCTTGCGGTGTACCTAAATCTGTGCTGCAATCAGACATTTATTTTCTTTAACAATGTCATGCTCAAAACAGAATCTTTTCACACTTATTTCTGGGCTTCTCTTGCTTCTAAAGTATTTTGATGAATACACTGGAGTTTATTCACATTCATATGTGGAAGTGTTGGGCTGATCCTGAATCTGGATACTGTTTCCTTTTACTGTTTATATTTTGGTGTTGTCACATATAATTTTAGCGTTACTCTATATTATGTATTATTATTTATAATTTATGTTAGTATATTTAATTATTATTATTATTATTAGTAGTAGTAGTAGCAGAAGTAAAAGTAGTATTAGAAGTTAGTAGTAGTAATGTAGTAGAACGGGTGGGCAGTATGGGGGAAAACTCTAATCACTGTATGTGTGTGTGTGTGTGTGTGTGTGTGTGTGTGTGTGTGTAAAAC
>JAOUQZ010000002.1:16903155-16920161 GCA_028564935.1 Neosilurus hyrtlii
GGGGGGGGGGGGGGGGGGGGGGGGGGGGGGGGGGGGGGGGGGGGGCTGGTTTTTAGTGTTCTGAGTGACACATTTCTTGACATATCTGTTAGAACTCCGCCAGATGTCACACTGCCTTCTTCCGATTAGCTCTGGAGATTGACAGGGTCGATACAACTTTTACTAATATCTTTAGTTCTTTCACAAAGTTTTTTTTCTCTTGACACTGCTTTTTTGTTGTAGTGTACACCTGTTTTATTTTCCACTTCATAGAATTGTCTTGATTTGTGAATTTAAAAAAAAAACAAAAAACTTTTTTCTTTTACATTTTTACTCTGCAAAACAATCAGGGCATGCAAACATTTGCACTCGTATGTAACTAAGTCTTTCATATGTAGGAAAAATGAAATAATTTTCCCTGTAATATGACAGTATGTAATGTAACCTTGATTTTCTGGCATTCATATTGCCAGACCAGTGTAGCCTTCAGCAGCAGACAGCAATCTGGAGTGTGTCTTAAAGAACGGGAGTACGGAAATGTTCTTCTGCCGCATTGTACACAGAGCATGCCCAGACGTCACTCACAATGTGATGGACTGATCTTTCTGCTCTGTGCTGTCAGTCAGTCATTTTTCACCCACATGTGATAGCCAGAGGCAGATTCCACTCCAACTGACTTCGATATATTTACACACAAATGAATGTCTATTTTATTTTGTGTTATCTGCAGTAATGGTTCGGGCTGCGTGCAGGAGAACCCAAAGATATCAACATGTCAGTAGTTGTCAAATTTCACACTATTATGAGTCCTAACAGAAGGATTGTTTAAAAGTCTGTGTACTTTATACTGGGAAGTGTATTTATTTTATCAATGCTGTGATAATAATTGCCGTCAACAGAAATGCCTTGATCATGTGCTCGGAGTCTGAGACACAGAAGCTGGAGTGAAGAGCCGGAGCACAAGCCTTGCATGATTACTCTGAGTTAGAATTTCAAAGGAAGAGTAACGTATACAACTCCTAATGAATTGAGTCTGGTAATATTTATCTTCTTAAGTCTGCAGCAGCGATTGCACAAAGCATGGGAAGGATCTAGCTCAACCAGGTTTAATCTCTGGAACAGTGTCTTCTTATTATAGGCTTTGGTGCTATTTAACAGTTAACACAACTGTATAAGTATAGGGCTTAGGGTGGGACAAATAGATTAGCTTCTGTATTTATATTGTACAGAAATTAAGAAATTATGATTTTTATTTTGGGGAATTTATTTGAACTCAATAATGCTTTATCACAGCACTTCATATTGCTACTGTACTGCTAATACAATTAGTTTTGTCTTAAACATCATGAAGGAAATACTTGTATGCTTAGGGTCTTTCTTCATGTCTTGCTCAATGTCCGCACTTTCTCTTGAGATTCAGTTCATGGGCTCTTTAATTAACTTCTGTAATTCAGAATTCATTGTTCCATCATTGATGTTAAGCCTTCCTGGCCAAGATGCAGCAAAACAGGCCCAATCAATCATGCTATCACCTATTTTCCCAGATGGGTTCCTGTGCAGGAATGGAATGTTTTTTTTCTTCCAACATGATGCTCATCATTTACACCAAAAAAGTAAAGCGTGTTTTGGACATATTCATCTATAAGATGTTTCCAGTAGCCTTCTGGCTTGTTCATGTGATGGCCGTCTGTAGATGCGCAGCAATGATCTTTTTGGCAAACAGTGGCTTTCTGTTTGCAACTCTGCCATGCACACCATTGTTCTGTTTTCTTCTGGTGGAGGACTCATGAAGATTAACATTAGCCAGTATGAGAGATGCTTTTTAGTTGTTTAGAAGTTAGCCTGGTTCCTTTGAGACCTTATGGACTATTACACACCTTTTTGTTGATCGCCTGCTCTTGGAGAGGATAATGATAGTTTTGAAATTTCTCCATCTGTCTGACAGTGGATTGGTCAAGTCCAAACTCTTTAGAGATGGTTTTGTAACCTTTTCCAGCCTGATGAGCATCAACAACTCTTTTTCTGAGGTCCTCAGAAATTTCCTTTGTTTGTGCCATGATGTACTTTCACAAACATGTGTTGTGAAGATCAGACTTTGATAGATTCCTGCTCTTTTAAATACAATAGGGCGCCAGCACGCACATAATTATCATCCTGTTGATGGGAAAAGCCTGACAATACTTTCGTCTTGCAATTAACTGCTAATCCTATGTAATATAGGATTCTTTTCTGCAGTAAATAAATGAGCTAGTATATTTGTTTCATTCATTTAATTGGGTTGTCTTATTTTTCTTGTTTTGTACTATTAGCCACTGCATACATGTTTAAATCTGATCATGTTTTAAGTCATACTTATACAGAACAACAGATCATGTTTTAGGTCATACTTTACATACATTCCTGCCCTGCACTGGTATCAGATGAGCAGGGACATGCAGAAAATTTGCTGTTTCGTTATTTTTCAGTCTTCATGTGGGACATGGAAACAAAGAGCGTATTTTCACTCATATCACTCATTCTTTACACAAAGTCCTTTTGATATTGTAAATAGCTTTTTTTTCTGAAATGTTTGTTATACTGGTCTAATTACACATTACTTTGCATCTAATGAAAAGATATCTTTTTAAAGGTAAGGTTTTTTTTTGCCCTTATTATTGTGAAGATATACTACATTTATGGGCTTTTTTCCAGCATCAGTAGCCATGTTACATGTTACACTGCCTCATGTTGCAAAGTGTTGTTGGAATTTTCTTCAGCACTCCTTTTAGAATCTGCATCTGAAAGCACTCTGCTTGGAAAGCCAGTTGAAGGGGTAGGTGACCACTACTTCTTGATTCCCAAAACAGACCGGACACCTTACCATACACAGGAGCCTGGCATTTTTTTTCTTTCTCTAATTCTTGAATGTACTTCTCCAATAATTAAACACTGATAGCCCAGAGAAAACATAAATGTAGTCTTGATGTTTATCTTTGATTATCTGTCTCCTTATCCGAGAGTTTTAAGAATGAGCGATTGAATGTTTGTAGGTTTTGTATGGGCCATCAGTATAATACAGAAGAAGATTTGATTTTAAAACTCATTCAAAAAGTGTCAAGGACACTGCAAGGTCAAATAAAACAGTTATTCTTCAAACAATTCTTCAATAATTCCCTTCATGATTAAAGCATAGTCTCAGAGTATTTCTGACTTGCAAAATACTAGCAGAAAGGAATAGATTTAATGGTGGCGGAGACATCTCTGTCAATCAATTTAGAAATTGCTTTAGACTTTTTTTTTTTACCCATTCCACCACTCCATCCTTTTCCAAATCTAGAAAAAAATTAAACAGTCCAAATTCTAAGTCTGCTATTAAAAAAAGTGGTAGTGTGTTTGAGCAAGGCTTGCACTTGTTAAGTAGTTATTGCCGTAATGTAATGTGTATAGCTTTTGAGATGATGTGGTTACGATTGAGCATGGTGAGATGGTAATGACAGTCTGGCTGAGCTGCTGAATGACCTCACCACACACTCTCTAGTGCCTTTTAATACAAGTCCCTCATGTTTTTTGGAAGCGACGGTTCTTTGCTTTGGCAAATGGAACCAGTGATTTTCATTAATAAACAAGTAAATAATTCATTTTTTTCCCCTCTCCTCATTTTTGGATTATGTAAGTTACTGTCTGCTCGTACATCATCTCTGAAGCTCAAGATGATAGGGCATGAGGTAACATCGTGGTCTCCTGGCTGGAAACTTACAACAATTTTCAGGAGACTATTTAACTGAATGGTCGCAAATGTTTATAGTTAGAATGCTGGTGTGTGTTTGCTCAAACTCATCAGACTGCCTGTGAATTTTGTGAGACCACTGGGGAAAATGCAGCTTACGAGAATCATATACATATTTTTCCTAAGTGTTTTTGATAAACCGTGTTCCTGTGGCTATTAGCCACTGCACACATGTTTCTGTAGACTTTTTGATGACAAGCTACTCCTCAGAGTGCTGCTGCTGAGGCCCTCCGCTGATGAAAAGGAGCCATATAATCATAAGCCCCTTAAGACGTGGGCTAATTGCAGTAATAATGCTGAGGCTAGGGCTGAGGGAGCGAAGAGTCCTCCTTCATGCTGAAAGAAGGCACGTTTCTCTGGCCAGCTCTGTGGCCCTGTGGTTTTCTGTCATCTTTTCAAGTAAATCTTCTCTCAACCCCCCTCTCCCTATGGTCACTGAGCTGTCAGATTATCCCCAAAGCACGCTTCTACCACCAGCCATTTCTTTTTGCTCCTGCCCTTGTGGTTTCTGCCTTCAGAGTGCTGCGTGATTATGAAGGTCAGTATTAAATGGAAATCGTACAAGTGCAGGTTTGCTTTTAAGACCTTTGGTCCCTGGCAAATTATCAGTCGAAACCATAGCACCTTTTACCACTTAAACTGGTGATCCAGAGTGTTTTCGGCAAAGCTTTCTAGGAACTGGAGACATGCTCCGTAGGGGTGTGTGTGTAAGTGGGTGGGTATGCACTAAGAGGCTGTCCCCATAAGTAAAAAATACACAACTGCACTATTAAATTAGGAAAAAAGCAACAGATATTAAGCTGGTTTACATAAGTAAATTAAGTTACAACCTAAGTGAGTCAAGGTAATCAGTTTCTGAAATATCTGAATCAACTAGACAGCTGATGAAACATGGGTTTCACATTCAGGCAGTATGGATTCTGTTCTGAATATCCTCAACTCTCTCTTTCTCTCTCTCTCTCTCATTCTCTCTCTCTCTATCTCATTCTCTCTCTTTCTCTCTCTCTCTCTACTTTCATTTGGATGTGATTTGTATTTAAAGGTTTGTTTTGATTTACAGAATGTCAAATAAAAAGGATTAATGGCAACCCTGTGCTGTGGTGTATGAGATTTGAGATTTCTGTATGCAAGAGTAGTAAGATTTTATGGTGGTTTCAAAGGGACTTGTGAAGATGTGAGCCTTTACATTGCTTTAGGAGACGGATTTTGAAAACGCAGTCCAATTTTCAGGAAATGACCAGCACACTATTGACTCAGAAGGAATAATCGGCAAGAGTGTGAGAGCTGTAGGAAGAAGCAGTAACTAAATGTTTATCTAGGAAAACACTTAAAATTTTCTTCCTCAATGCTTCTGAGGGTAGTTATTAAGGGTTCTCATATCCATACTTGAAACTTTTTTTGTTCAGTGAAAAACTGTTTATATATTCTGTGTAAGGGTTCTTACATTCATAAAGAGGTTCCACCTAAGAGTTTTTTCCTTTTTTTAATGAAAAATCCCCAACAAGTTCCATAAGATTCAATCTTAAATTCGTGATGACTAAATTTTTGTCAACCAAAAGCTTTTTTAATGCATTTTTTTCTTCTCAGATCCATAAAGATAATTCTCCTTTAAGCATACATTACATTCTAAAAAATAACTATTCTGGTTGTTTGGAAACACCAATAAAATAAATAATAGCAGTAAATAAGTAGCAGTATATGTAAGCAGGACTTTAGTTGCTCCAAGAAGCTGCTCATATAATTTTTTTACAAGCTGGTGATTCATCGCTACTTGGTTTATTAGGAAATCGAAAATGCTTAATATTTTAATATTAACAACCAAGGATTTCATCCTTGGTTGTTGCACTGTCATAAGAATGCTGAGGTTCTGTGTTTGCTATTTACATTTTATATTTTCTGTGGACTTTTTATTATTCGCATACAACCAAATGTTGTTGCTAAGGTCTAGAAAATAAATGTTGACCAGCTGTTCTATCATATTTTTAGATTTGCTTTTAGGCACAGCAAGACACTTATTTTGTTTGAACACCACGTTAGATGTTAGGCGCTGCGTTTCACATTGGGTCCCCCATGTTCCGGTTCTGCGCTGCATAATTGTAGGTTACTATTCATATCTAATCTGAATGACCGGGCTAAAAATGTTAAGGAATAGAGAGCAGTTTCTCTGTTTTAATCATATGTACTGAGAGTAATTTGTATTATTTAAAAAAAAAAAAAAAAAAGAGCAACAACAGAGCACAGCTGTCTTGTGTGGCCCCTGTATGCTCCCTTTTTGTTTAGAGTCTCTTAAATGACTCTGACTCTGTCATAACCACTCAGTTCAAAAGAAAATTCCCGCACAACGCTCAGAGTGACTCGCCTCTCTTCGTTTTCTAATTTGGTAATGATTCAGCTTCCTGGCTGCCTTGATGCCTGTCGGAGTCAGTTTGGAGTGAGATGCAGGGGTTTGGGGGAGCATTTGGGACATGGAGTACATTTCGGGTGTTGTACAGAGGACAGCCCGGGCGAGGATGTGATTGGAGTGAATGGTTTCTGCTAGCGCTGCTTGCGCTTCCCACATATGGAAGCACTCTGCAGGCTGAGAGGATAAAGACTGGCAGTCTAAGACAGAAGCTCCTTAAACAGGCCTCGGCTAGAGCGGGGAGACCTGGGATCAGCTTTCTGCTGTTGTCATGTTGTACAGGCTGCAATATATAATTAGCGGAGGGGAAAAAATATTTGCAGAACACAGTGTACCTCATCCAGGTTTTTTTTTTCTTCATTCAGGTTTGGCATTACAATGGAATTTGATTTGCTTGGAGAGAAAAAAAGCCCAGACACTACTATATGCTGGTTCCTTATTTTTTGGAGAGCAGAACTATATGTTCCATTTGCTTTTCATCTTGCAGCTTTACATTTGCATTGAATGCTGTTGGGGACAGCAGAGTGTACATACTCTGAAAGAATCTGACGTTATCCCAACATCCCTCATATTGTGCTGCTTGACTCCATTTTTGTTAGGTAAAACTCTGTACTCAAATGAAATGGGATGGGAGTCTAATGGTCTATGGGATCAGAAAGGCACCCACCCCAGCGTAAGGCCTCAGCAGGTGCTTGTACATTTGTCCCTCAGGATGTGGCTTTCTCTTGGGCCAATTGTTCTAAACAACAGAAACAGGTCGTCCATGAAAAAGGAAACAAGGCTTGTCATATGTGAAAAGTGCCCTCCCTTCACCATAGTGGCTTTAAAGGTCAGCTTGTACCTGTTAGAATCTGTTCAAGGTTATGTCCCCATTAGTATTTCAAAAACAAATTAATGATGCTTTGCTGTTCCCGAAATAATTTGCATTTCTGTAAAACTGTGGCCCAAGCAGATTTCCTTTCAGGGAATCAGAGTTCAGTAATAGGTCCATTTAGGTTTTATTTTTTTCTGTTTTTTCAGTGTTTTGAACAAAGCACAATTAGAACGCAGCCTGGCAGCCTGACAGTGTTTGTTGTTCACTGTCTGTTTTACCAGATGGCTAGAGTAAGTTTCTACTCTTTAGGGGTGTGGTTGCAAAACTGTGTTTTTAATTCACTTGTTAAACCCTTAATGGCCAATATGATCGTGAGAGAGCTCTCACTGTCGCTGTAGCCGACGACATTTTCATGTGAAATAGTTTTATGAACCCATAGTGCACATTTATACAACACAGTGATTTATCTAAGCACTTTCTTGTGCTTTACAAGGACAATCGCAGAAAACCAGACTCCCTAACAGGAAAAATGTAGTTAAACAAAAAAAATTTCCCCACGAACAGGGCGGTTAAACCAGACTCTCGAAATATACCATCGACAGAAGCTGTGGTTAGGTTTAAATGCTGTTTTTTGCATTTTCTTCATTCTACCAATACCAACCATATCCTGTTATTGCAGTAATAGCATTTTTATTGGAGTGTGACTGATAGAAATGAAATGTAGATTTCCTTTTTCCTGACCCTGATTAAAACGTATGTCGCGCTGAAACACGATTAGGTTTGATCCTGCGCCACGGACAGTGTGTGCCACCTTATTAGTGGTATTGAATAGTGACGTGGTGGTCGTGCGGGTGGTGCTCGCGCCCTAATCTTGCTATTTGCTGTGGTCTTGTGTTGGTCTATGGTTTGGATCTTGTGGCGCTGGTTTGTGAACAGGCCTCAGCACTAAATGCCTCACTGCCTTTCTGTGTAAGATTTGAGCAAAAGAAACGCTACAGCCTGTAATTTCACCACCTTAGCAGAGTGAAGATGGAGAAAGTACCAGAAAGCACAGATTACCAGAATGCACGGTCTATTTGACAAAACTGTAATATTGTTTGAAAGCTGTATCTAATATAGTCTACGTCAGGATGTTTCTAGGACTCAGAACAGCAGCTTGAATAAACTTACTTGGCATTTGAATGCCATTATACTAATAATGGCATTAGAAAAAGTGCAATTATCATTCATTCACTTGCCGAACTGCTTATTCCTACTCGGCTGACTCTGTCCAACGGCGGGGTACCGATCTCCGGACCATCAGAGGGCAACACACAACCATTCGCACTAACACTGACACTCACACCTAGAAGCAATTTGGAACAGCTAGTTAGCCTAATGTGCATGTCTTTGGACTGTGGGAAGAAACCTGAGTACCTGGGAAAAAAACCCACATAAGCAAGTGTAGAACATTCAAACTCGACACAGATACACCATCGCCGAGCCTGGGACTCAAACCCAAGACCTTCTTGCTGTGAAGCGAATATGCTAAACGCTATACCACCCTCTATACCACCCACTAATGCAATTAAAAATAATAAAAGAAAAAAAGATTATACCAGATTTATGTGGTGATTTGATCTTTACATCGCCGCCTTCGAAATTTGCTGCACTGAAATCCATGATGAAGCAGAGTGCTGCATTTGCCTTCAAGCAGCTGCAGGCTCCATAGTTGCAGTCTGTGTGGAATTTGTTTGTGTGTTCTCTCTGTATCTGCATGGATAGTCTCTTGGTTGCTCATTTTTTTCACACCTTTGCAAGTTTTTTGCGAGGTCAGTAAGAGCTTACTGTCGGCTACTGGCCATAAAGAGATGCATGTCCCCTCAGTGGAGGCTTTTGGTTACCAGACATAAACGTCAACTTCTGCCCCCCCCCAATAAAAGCATCTCCCCAGATTTTGCACCTGCTTTACTGATTGTTTTTTACATGCATAACTTGATTGCATTTCGGATTTACAATTTCATGAAAAGTTTTATAAACACACATTTAAACATAATACCTACTGTTTGTGGGTATTAAGCATGTTTAGTTTAAGCCTTTGTTGGGCTCTTGTAACTGTAAACTTGAAGCTTCATTCCAGCCTCATCAGTCTTTATCAGAATTACTATAAACAAGTTGAATTGAGAAATGTTTTCAGTAAGAATGATCTGCAACTCCATAAGCTTTTTTTGAATGGAGAAATATATACTGCTAACCATCAAATCAACTGAGTAATACACACATTCACTAAATAAACTCTCTTCCAAGTTTTGACTTATTGTTGTAAATATTACCAGTGTTAAAAGATGAATAATATATAGATAGATTTCTTATAGAAAGCAGCAATCAGATGTACTGTACTACAGCTCCTTTCCAGTTAAAATGTTGATTGGCTGCGCTATAACGTACTAAGATTAAGCTAATCCTTTAAAAACAAAAAAGAGGATGAAGAAAAAAAATCAGACACCCTTTCAGGTTTAATGTTAATGCTTTTTTAACACAGCACAAGTCTCTTTATCTCTCTACAAACACAAGACTCTTTAATGTGATTAGGAGAGAGGGAGAAAGCACACGTCAGTAATCACTATTTATCTTCATTATGTGGTGCTGAGCAAGCCACTGATCTGCAGGTAGCATGTGTTTATGATAAAGACAGCCTCCAGGGGTTTTCTGCGCTGGACAGTGGAGGTCGCATGTTGTCCAGCACCCTGGCTCAGCTGCTTCTCCGCGCTGGATTTAAACTCCAGATGGAAGTATCTTGACTCTGAAACAGTTCAGTGCCTTTTTTTTGTAGTTTCATGGTGTGGTGCTGTTATAAATCACAGGCTAAATCACTAATGACATAGAATTTTAAATAATTCAGAATCTGATGTGGTGACATTAATGTGAAGAAACAAAGCAATCATGTCTTTGCTTTGAAGTTTCCCACTTTGTTAAAGAGCTTTAATGATCCATTAAGGAATTAATCTGTAAGGAATAAAACACCACAGGGCGAGCTTTAATAGGAAAATAATACAAGACAAGGCGGTCTGATGGTGCACCACTGCCTCCCTGTACTTGATTTGTTTTCTTTAACAGTGCATCCTGAAATGGTTTATTCCCCTTACAGCATGTCCCGTTGCCAACTCTTATTTTAATAATATATATGACAGCATATGCTTTACACATTAATGGTTAGATTTTTACTATATAGTCGAAAGTTTTTGGACACCTGACCATTGCACTCGTACTGTAAAATGGGCCGTCCTTAAACGTAAATACACAATTGTGTAGAATGTCTGGGTAGGTTCCCTTCACTGGAGCTAAGGGGCTCAGTCATGTTCCTGTGAACAAAGCAAGGTCTTTTGTTCACCACTGTCGAGTGGCAGGTAGAGAATCCAGACTTCAACCCCACTAAACACCTTTTGCATGAACTGAAATGCTGACAGGTTGCCAGATCTTCTCGCACAACATCAGTGTTTCACCTCATTAATGATATTGTGTCTGAATGAACAAATCCCTACATCCTTGTTTCATCAGCAAAAACATCTGGAATAACATACACTTGTCCACTCACACTGGAGATTCCTTTAAATTAATTGAATTTAAACCTTTTGGAAAGCTTAGAAAGCTTTATACATTATACAGTTTCTTTGTAAAATGGGATTTTTACTCTGCTTTTCTACTTTATTTCAATTACATGGAGTGTTTTGAAGTTCCTGTGAAGTACTTGTTACTGTAGGAACAATAATGCATATGATAATATGGGAAAGAAATTTTCAACAGAGCATTTCTTAACTTTCATTTTGCTTGTTTGCACACAATAGTAAAAATAATTTCACATTAAACAAAAACTACCAGGGTCAAAATGATTAGCCCCCTTATGAACTGTCCTTTTTGTTGTGCCATAGCATAAACCGCTGTTATGCAGTGATGTGCTTTAACTCTGTAATGCTCAAAGATGAAACTAAGGCTTATCTCCCGATGTATATACACTATAAAAGGTAAAAGTTTGAGCTGTCATTTGAGGAAGCATCATGCCAAAAACAAAAGAAATCAGTTTAGACTTAAGAAAAAGAATGGTTAATTCCTTCAAATGTATATTTATATAAAGGAATATTTTAAAGTATTTTGCTGTGTCAAAGCATTATATATGTCACTAATATATTCCAAGCTCTGAATACTGTACTGCTCTCATCTCCAGTGTGTTTGGAGCAGACAAAGTCAAATAAGCGGAGTGTAATAAGTGCTGAAGGTCTCCATATCGTCTGCCAGTGCGTTGAACAAAATAACAAACTCTGCCTTCAGTTATGACGGGGGCTGCTACAACTGTTTATTTTCCTGGACAGCCTCTGCCTATAACTTTACGGATTTAAACCTTAAATGCATACCTTGAGGTACTAGTGCCCTATGACCTCTTTTCTCACTCTCCAACTCTTTCAATTAAAAATGCATTACATGAAATGCTGTAGAACTGATTCAGCTTTGTTTTTAACCAATTAACTGATACCTGAAAACCTAAACCCTAACAAATCAAAACCCAGAAATCTGAAAACTTTGTGCTTTCTGTTAGTGAAAGGCATCGTGTAGCCTAATATAGGACTCTTTGCATGTTTGATTGAGCAAATTTGTATTAAAATCTGTTCGGTCTACTAAAATAGAAGTGTAACAAATGACAACATATACATAATTATATCTAAGTGCATTTTATTTTATTAATTTAGGACTTTTGGTCGTGTCTGCATGGTTTTTGACAGGTTTACTGGTTATGATTGATGTTTCTTTCTGTGACACATACATTTGTACGTCGATAAGGATGCCACAAAGAATGGTAAGGGTTTGAATGTTTAAAATTGCTTTCATTATTATAAGGTTTATTGTTATTACAGTGACACCCCAGTAGTCACTGTGGAGCAATCAAAAGGCTGTCTGTTGCATTTGTCTGTGTTGTTTTCATAACATCAGAGTCCTCTCTTACGCCCTTGTGGATGTGTGTGGATGTTTTTCTGTCTCAGTGTGCTCATTTTCCCGTATCACGACTCAAGTGTGTTTTGCAGACTGGAGAGGCCAGCTTGAACTGTCCCGAAATAGAACAAGTCCAGCCCAGTCTAACCCCACCCTACTGCTATAAACGCCTCTTAGCCTGGAAAACTCCACAGCCGCTTCAAGCACAGGCACACACAGACACACGTACTGTAAATCCACTCAGAAATGGAAAAATCCTCCAGAAAATGTCTCGAATAGTTCTAACAGAAAACTGAAATGAGCTTGAAACACTCCCAGAAAATAGATACTGTATCCTAATATTCTAGTCACATCTCCATGATGCACAGAGATCTTGACATCAACTTACTTAAGCGTTCCACTCATTTAGTAGCAGTCAGAAAAGAAACGAATGAAATAAGCAGCATGACTGCGTTTGTCTGCCTGTCACTAGTGGAAGAATCAAAACAACACAACAACAAAACTTCCACTTATGACTGAAAATCTGTGTTCTGGCAATGTTGATGTTCATTGTTTGAATGTTGATGTTCATGAAGTTTGTGATGTCAGAGGCCTGTCATTATGTTTCACTCTTTCTCACTTTCAAGCCTGTGTGCCAACACAAGACTGCACTTCACTCACCAACCTGCAACAGCATCCATAAGATAAACACAGCTTACCTTCCCCAAGTTTATTTTGGGTTTGAAACTGCCTCACTGACTAGTTTCTGTGCACGGATGCAGTCGGGATAACGCTACTGCTTTTATCTACTTCACATGCACTTCGGTTTTTCCCCTGCCTCAAAATAAAAATATTATTCTTTAAACTCTACCCACGTGAATGATTCACAAGTGGCGATGCGTCACTGTAAAACCTCACACTTTTTGGGCTTTTCTTTGCGAAAACAATTGTTGCTTCCCTTCTCAGGTTACGATGTTAAAGAAATTATGGCGCAGAGTCTGCTGAACGAATTAAATCCTAATTCTCTTTGGTTAACCCTGAAACCATAATCCTGAGGATTTTGAGCTT
This sequence comes from Neosilurus hyrtlii, assembly GCA_028564935.1. Lineage (NCBI taxonomy): Eukaryota > Metazoa > Chordata > Actinopteri > Siluriformes > Plotosidae > Neosilurus > Neosilurus hyrtlii. The sequence continues at coordinate 16,916,125 of JAOUQZ010000002.1, forward strand.
TTTAAAATTAAGAATCATTAAGCTGCAAAGTTAACGTCACCCTACAGTAAATGGAATGAAGCAGCGTCTTTAATTAACCAGTTCCACAAAATAAATTGGGTATATTAACAAAAACCCAGCACTCATTTCTCGTAGCGTAAATGGACATTTCAGATGAAATGTGGTCGTTTCGTTATTTGTGTGTATTTGATTTCTGACTACTACCTGCTGACAAATGTAAAGGACATTCATATAGATTAAATATATTCTAGAAATATGACTTGATGGCTTTCTAAGCTTTGTTCTTGTGATGCTTGTGATTAAAACCTGGATAAGCCTTTCCCACTGGTTCCCAAAACCTTGTTTGCAGCTTAAAATAACATTAGTGCAGATCTTTGAATACATTTAGATTGATTGTTTTGTGGTATCAGAAACATTAGATGACTGTGTTTACCCCGTTTCTAAGGTCGACTAGGCGGCTGGTGACATGGAGAAAGGCAGAAAGAGGCTGTTGCTGCACCGCAAGCTCATAAACATCAGCGTCCACTGTGATGCGCGCACTTTGAACACAAAGCCCGGACCCAAACATCCAGCCCATTTTAGCAAACTAGCTGCGTTCTCGCAAGCTTTTGTTTAGCATCGTTTGTGCAGACTGACTCGTGCTGCCCATTGATGTAAACACACGGGGGCCACGGGCCAAACCAATGATCCCGCCTAGCTCAGATCAACATGCAAGGGATTATGTACGTCTGTACTGCACTCATGTATGTCTACTACTGTGACAGCAAGAGGAAAAACAGCATGTCAGGCTTGCTGCATGTTCACAATTATGAGCCTGTTTATTACTCCATATATCTGATGGGTTAATTTCCTACTTGCGTTTATCTGCTCTGGTTTTATATCAAGTGCGACGTTGTATTTAAAAATGAAATTGATTTCAGAGTTGCAGTTAAAGTAACATTTATGTAAAGGTCTTTTCTTTTTTTTTTGTGCTTTCCAGTTCCAGTCTGCAAACTTCCTATATGGCGACTGTTGTCTCGCTGGTTTCCTGAGCAAAACGAAACTGCTTTGTGACCAAACAAATGGAATAAATTACACAACTGGAGTAAATTACTGATTTTCCTCTGGAAGCCATTTGGATTAAAATGTATTTATGTGAAGCAAAGAAATGAAACGGGGTTGTAATAAAAGTTAATTGACAGCGTTATGGTTGAAATATTCAATATCCAGATGTACCAGTTTTCAAGGGTAGGTGTGCGAGTGCTTTTATTTGTATTTGAACCATAAAAGAAATAAAAAAGCAAGTTGGTGGTCCTTAACAATATTTATTTTGCTGCCAAAAAGTAGCTGCACTTTTATAGGACCAATCTGTTGAATTATAGCTATTCTACCACTTCCCATTACAGGGATTTTCATATTTGCTAGTTTGCGTGCACATACAGATTAAAAATTATAATGAGTTTTGAAGAGGATTGTGTAAGAGGATAGTTACTGATATAAAACTGTAACGTATGTAGCTGAGAGTAAATGGTGAGTTTGTGCATGTGTGTGTGGGTTGGGGGGGGGGTGATGGGGTGGTATTGGATTCGTCACCTCTAGTGAAATTCAGTTATTCAGGTCCATTAGTGAATTTATTCACATGGTAGTCTCTCTTAACTGCAGTAAGTCTGTGGCTTTTTAGCGGTTCGCACTTCCATTGGATGAAACCACTGTGTCGATATTAAGCAGACTGAATGTGGGAAGCTCTGGCAGCCACAATGTGGGAAAAGTTGCGAATAATGGAGTGTAGAATTTGTAAACAGTGTGTTGGCCTAGCACAAGGGTATTCTGACTAGCTTTAGTGACGTGGTATGAATATGGCCACGTGCTAATTGATATGATGTTTTTTTTTTTTTATTAGTGGCACATGACTCAAGCATGACTACATAACTGGCATGGAAACCAATCTTTACTGTGTCTCTTAGTCTTTTATCCTCAATTTCAAAAATAGGTTCATTTGCTGGAATTGGTGCATCGATTCATTGGTACATGATATGTTATGTAATAACACCATCATCTTGAGATTGTTCAAAGCCAATAGCTGAAGTCAAACACAATATAATGTTTTAACAAAGCTGGAATGTAATTGCTACTGAAAACCTAAATTGCTTCTGACAAGCATAAAGGTACCATAGCACTGAAAACAAGTAAGCTGACAGCACTAAATTCCCACCTCCTAAAGGGTTGGGATGGAGATTTTCAGGTACATTTGTTGACTCACTGCTGTACATCTTCTCAACACACTCATCAGGATGCTATCCAACTCTTCATGATCTGGTTATTTAGTGTTGTGAAGGGGCGGGATGGACAGACAGTTTAGATATTTCTAGGGGTTAATATTGGTCAAAGTGTTTGACATCAAGTGTTTGAGTCATCTGTTATCCAGCATCACACTTTTCTTCTATAAGCTACTCCTCCTGAACTGTTGACTGGAATTCAACCAAACTCTGTAACTTTGATATAACCCTCAGATGTGCACCACATATTTACTTTATTTTTACTTATTTATTTATTGGGGGGGGTTGTCGTCACTTTCTCTGTAATAAATCCCAGGCGATACGTCTTGTAAATAAGCAGGACTTTTCTCCATTCTTGTATGAGCGACACAGAACAATCACAGGCAAGCAGTTTATGGACAGCTCGAAGAATGATCTTGCCATGACCTCTGACCTCCTGACCTCCTTGTGTAGATTTGATGGAGATACTGCCACTGTCCTGGAACAGTTTACATAAAATTTTTAAAAAAATTTTTATCAGATAGAACAAATCCGTTCTTTTAGGGACAATGGTGTTTTTGTGTTTTATTTTTGTCTTTGTTTCTTTCTTTCTTAATTAAAAAACAAATAAAATTTATTACTTGTGATGTATGAGACATGAAATAAAGGTCAGACCAACCAAGAATCAAATTCATCTGGTGAAAAATTCACCGAGGGGGAAAGGATGTCGGATATGAAAGATAGTCGCAATCACTTTTTCTTTGCTCCTGCTTTACCTCGTTGAACTTTGACCTGCAAATTTGCAAACCTCAGTCTTGTGAGCCAGTAGAAAACAAAAAGATCATTTTGCATTTCTGTCTGGATAAACAAATTGAGAATAAAATCACAGAATCAAATGTAAGGTGTGTTGCCATGCAATATTATTGTACAATATGTATTTTAAAGTTCTATTTAATAATTCCTTTTTTTTTTTTTAATAGTGAGCTGTTTTACATTTCTGTTTGCTTGCATTTTCTTTCTTGTCAGTAATAAAAGTAGAGAAGAGTTATTTAATAAGTTATTTAAATAAGTTATTTATTTATTTATTTATTTATTTATTTATTTATTTTAAGCTGTGCGTACTTATTATATTCTATAATTCTGATTATTGCTATGTGTAATATAATATGGATTTGGACCTGTCTGCTGATCATATATACACTTGTGATTCTGTAATCATTGTGTAAAATGAGCTTATAGTCACTTGGCTGGTTGCTTAGAGCTTCAAACTCTGTTTCTGGAGATTGCAGTTAAATATCAGTTCCCCCACTACATATTGTATCATTTATTCTGTTAGCATGGAGTCATCCCGTCCACCAACATACGCAAGGGTTTTTGTGGTACACTTGTATATTTTTTTTTCTCCCTCTCTGCCTGCTAGGATTTACTTGTTAAGGAAAGTTGGTACCTCTGTGTGAAAGCCAGTCACATCGTGTGCGTTCTTTTAAATGTAGCTTTTGGCTGAAAATTGTTTTGTCCTCTGCTGCCAATTAAGAGAATTTCTTTTTATTATTGGCAGTGATTTAGTGCAAGAGGTTGGACTTCACTAGTCTTAGTGAAAGTATGTGTAAGTTGTAACTGTTGAGGGACAAGAGAGGCTAATGAGTGTGAACTGATGACAGTTAAATAAGGGGTAATAGGTAAACAAAGGCACTATTAACAATTTCTACAGAAAAAAATAATAATATTAATATATGTATATATATATATATATATAGATATATATATATATATAAATATATATATATATATATATATATATAT
>JAOUQZ010000002.1:16953884-16968754 GCA_028564935.1 Neosilurus hyrtlii
CTCTCTCTCTCTCTCTCTCTCTCTCTCTCTCTCTCTCTCTCTCTCTCTCTCTCTCTCTCTCTCTCACTCTCTCTCTGTTTCTCTGTTCCTCATATTCAAACTCAGCCAAGGCCACTTTTGGTCTGGAAACACAAGTTGTATTCTACCATGGATTCCATTAAAAGAAAAATTGTTTTTTTATTTAAATTTTTTTAAACCTCCTAAACCTTGAGGGTTGCTTGTAGAGGAATGTTACAGTAAAAATACAATTCACAATAGTTTTACTACTTTTCAAGCATAATAGATTTACTACTTATTGGCTTAATGTATTAAACTCATAGAATTAAAGACATTTATTCAGTGGAATAATGTTTTGTAATCCCGCATTTGCAGACCAGTCAGATAGCTTCGTTCTCATGTAGAACATAGTAATTGTTGATATGGTGAAGTTTTCTGTATTTATGGAAGGATTGTACAATGTTAGCATTATGCAGCAGTCAGAGCTAATCATGTGAAAACCTTTGTGTTTTGTTGGTAGCATGACAAGCTGTGCTTAATGCACACTGGGGTCTAGTGATGAAATGTTTACAGCTGCTTTAACATAGGAGACAACAGGAATTTGGCATGTCATTCTGGGAAAATGATCAGTTTTGGAGTGTTAATGGCATCATGCCACCTCATCAGTGCGTGTATATATTACAGTCGTTATGAGATGATGTGCTGGTTTATCTGTAGGCCTCATCTGTGAAAAGAGAGATGGATTCTCCAGAGAACACACCTCCTTCCACCCCAAGCTCTGGTCATCAGGCCAAGCTGCACTCCATGAACCAGGGCAATGGCACACTCTCTCAAGACTCTAGCAGCAAGAGCAAACAGCGCAAGAGGAAAAAGGTAAAGGTCATGGGTTCATGTGAGCTAAGGGTGCAATTTGACTCTTTGTCAGTTTCTTATTTGATTGCTTTAGGGCCTCAGTTTTTCAGCCATAGTCAAGCATTCTTTCATTATCAATTTTTGTTATATGCTATCGTTTTGTGTAGTCTACACTTGGAAAGGATAGTTAAAATGGCACTTGCACTCTTTCTGCTTTTGTCTTTCAGTGTGAGAGTGAAAAGCATTAACATGGATGTGTAGATGACTGTATATAGACATGTTTATTTGGCCTCAGAATTTTATTATCTTGTAGCATTCTGGGGTTTATTGAGAAATGTGGACCATGCAGGAAAATTGAATAAAACAGCCACCCACTTGAAAGACTATTGATCAAGGAAAAATCTGGAGCTTATTTTCTGCAGCAGGACTAGGCTTTGTTTATTGTGCTGCACTGTAGCAGCCAGCTAGATATTGCTGATTACAGTGATACAGTGAGACGTCAAAAATGCTAGAAAATGGGTTTGGAAATATTTCACAACTGGGAATTTTGGGTAATTTGCTTTGTAACATGCATTACTTAAAATGACAGCAAATGGATTTGATTATATGGCAATGACGGTACACACACACTCTGATTGGTCGACACAATAAATCGTGTACAGACCGGTGTGTATCCGACTGGCAAGTTAGCTATTAGCCTAAACTTACACTGCTTACTATGATCTTCAGCAGATTCCAGAGAAGAATTCAGTGTTTTCTTGAAGGGAAAATGTATACAGGAAATATCCAAGGGACGAAGACTGTACAAACCCCTGCAAAATACTCCCTACTCATCGGGAGGAGAAACAAACCGAATGCTATCTGTGACAGGGCCTGAAGTGAATTAATAAAGGCTGACATTCTAAAATCTCATATAATAAACTACTTATTAACAATATTTGGTCAGACTGTAGAGAGAAAGCTCTTGTTCTTTTTGCACAAATCTCACCTTTAGCTGTCTGTACTAAACACGTCGGGATTAGATTTCTCTGTATAGACTACTTTATATGTTATTTATATTTAGATTTACTACTTTATAATATATTACATTGTTCTATGCATGATTTTGGTGTAAAAAGTATACTTGTATGCAAGCATAATTTTAGTTATAATCTAACTAAAAGGATAATCAGATATAACCATATTATCTTAAGGATATTTCAAAGAAGTTGTTAGTGCACTAACCATATGCTTATCACTACACATAATTTGAAAGTGTACCACAGCACTATTGAATTCTCGATTGATTTAATTATCCTCTATCATATTGTTTCTACCATAACAGCTAAAAAAGGATTTAAAATTGTGTGTAATTAAAGGGGTGGTGATTTTTTTTTTTCCTGAGGAAGCATTTATTCAGCATTTATGTAAGGAGTCTCCAGTGTCAGTGCTTCATAACAGTCTACAGTAAAGCTATTGCTTAAGGTTAGGTAGTGTCCTGATATAGGAAATGCTTCAGGAGTGAAGTGTGACATGTGACAAGCTTTTGTTTTCTTAATAACTTTTAAAGAGATATTATTGTCTTAATAGTAAATGATAACTGTCTGATGTTTCACTGATTTTTCCATTACAAGAAATTATTACTTAAAACAAAAAAGATTGAAAATGATTGCAGACAGTGTTACTGTTGGAGAATTGCTGCAAATACTACTGTGAATTTTGAATTGAAAATACATCTTAAAATTTAAAACCCTTTGGATTTCAGTTCACTGGTTATCTTTATGAATGATGTCACCTTTATTTATTTATATTGCATGTTTACTGTAGGCTTGCACACATAAATAAAGTGATTAAGAAAAAAGGACCGTAAAAAGCTTTCTCCAAATATGATATTATGGATTTGAAATATTTTGTGGTTACTGTATAAAATGGAGAAAGGTCTGTTACGTATGAGCCTATTAAATAAAATAAAATAAAATGTTTTGGACAGGTATGAGTACACTTCAATATATAACACATTTAGAAATGTGCTATAGCTGTTTTAGTTTTTGTACATACACAAGTAAACAAATGAGGTTCTTTATTTCTGTGCTATTATACATAGACATGCTACTATACTTAATTAGTATATACTACCTGGGAACACCGCAATCTGATCGTTCCATTATCAGTGGATAATGCTTGAAGCAAAATAATGGCACGGTCAGGTTTGTCAGGAGCCAGAGGGTGTCATAATCTTCATGCTTTAAAATGAAAAAATTATTAATAAAAACATAAAATATGGTTTTTCGGGTTTTTTGTGTGTTTCCATGTAGTATATACTATAAGTTTGAGTAAGTGTAAAAACCCACCTCTGCGGAATGCAGTTTGCTTACATTTCCATAGAGTATGTACTAACCACTGAATAAGTAGACTGAACAGGCAATATTAATGATATGGGTTTATGAGATTTGCAAATCATTGCATTCTGCTTTTATTTACATTTTACACAGCAGCCCAAATTTTTTGGAATTGGGGTTTATACATTTCTCCAGGCATACTGTATATACATAATTTTGTTGCATGCTTGGCTTTATGCGTTATGAATTTATGACCCATTGGAAATGTATAGAAAATCTATTTTTTTGTTGTCTGTTACTACCAATGACTCTGGGCGATTCTTCTTAATGAATTCATACATACTTTGCATTTGTGGATTATCCATACAACTAAGGAACTTAGAAATAAAAATAATGATGAACTCAAGCTGTCTGGGGATGGGATAGGAAAGATGTACTGTATGGTAAAATAAAGAGGAAGGTTCAGCGGTCATCTCGATGCAGTCATGAACATCTCAGTGTCTGCATGTAGAGTGGAAACACTGGCAGGGAAATATGCATTACACTTTCTCATATGTCCTGCCATGTCCATTTTACCACAGCTGATTTATTACAAGGATGAAAATAGGGAAGCTGTTTTTCCTTTCCTTTCTTTTTTTAAATTTATCTTGAGTTCCTTTCTGCCTGAAGTCAAACACATTTGGAGCAATGAGCACAATTATAGGTCCTTTCCTACAGCAGATAGTTAACTAACATTTACTGTCAGCTCTCTATATATCAGAGGAATGTCTCTGCTGAAACTACATAAAGCACTAGCTGACACATAGCATTTACACGACCAAGGAGGTGAAGGCTTGAGCAATCTCCACGCTCGTTTATCCAATTCTGATCCAGACCATCTTCAGAAATGTATTGTGTGTGTCGTGTCTGGACGGCCTCCTCTGGCTGTGTTTGTGTGTTAAACGGCCTGTCTCCCACTGTGTTTTTGATTTAGTAATAATACAGCCTGTGTGTTTTTTTTTTCTCCCTCTCCGTTGCAGAGCGCAGCAGCGTGTGGCGCGGAGGCTCAGAGCAGTGCCATCCAGCCCAGCCACATCAGAGAGGCCATCAGGCGCTACAGCCACAAGATTGGCCCACTCTCCCCCTTCTCAGTACGTAATAACAGAGCCATAAAAGAGTTATATTTATAATCGCAGCACAGCCCCATTTTAAAGTGGTCAAGCTCTGAAGTATTGGAATTGTTGAGCACAATTTGTGGTCAGTATAATTTTCCTTGTTAAAAAATAAAATTCACAATATTTTGCAGAATTAAATAAGTGTCATTTCTATGCATATGGATTTACTTTTTAATTTTAATTTTGCTTTTCTGCTGTGTGTTTTGTAAAATGCTAAGAAATAAGAAAGGCTTTCTTTTTATGCATGCATCACTCCACAGCTCACTGTCAGAGAGTTATAATTTTGCATCATGCGCAGTAGTGTGGGTGTCGTAAGTGCTAGTTTGACCATGTGAAATGGTTACTCAAGTGTTGGGAGAATTCTCTCAGCCAATGTGGAGGAGCATATGCTATTGTGGTCAGTGTGTAATTCACAGGTAATGAGCTATTTAGCAATGACTGAGATTACAAAATCATTGCCAGTCAAGTCCAGTGGCCCACAGAGACACACCTATCATATTAATGCAGAAACTTGAACCTGAACGTTTTGGGTTTTTTTCCTGTTGTTTTGTTGTTGGTTGTGGTGGTGTTATGTAGCTTTTATTTCCCTTATGATAACATTTAGTGAGCTGGTAAATACTTCTTTGGTGACGTTAACCTGATGAATTTTATTTAATTATTTTTAAGAATTTTAAAAATTATTGTTTTATTTATTTATTTTTAAGGATGTAATATTATAAGTGTATTTAAACTTAATCTTTCAAGTCCAGTAGCCAAGTATCCAAACCCCTCATAAGGACACAAGTCTGCACAGTGCAGCCTGGATAGGATTTGTGTTTCCTATAATTTTAGGTTACTGACATGTTCGTAATGAATCACACTCTTCTGTGGCTTCTCTCACCCTTCGGCCCTGCCTTATTCATCCTGATGCTCTACTTCTGTTTGGAGTTTCTGTGATTTGCTTTCTGCTCTTGTGAATGGTTCCACATGGATACCCTAAAGATGTCCACTTATCCAAAAACCTCAGTCTTACTTCAATAAATCATCTCATTTGGATGCTTTAGACTTGTACCTGTGAACTGCTATGTTTATTCCAGGACTCTGTGTCTTTATCCAGAACGACTCTCAGAAGTGCTTTAAAGTCTGTCAATAAATATATCTTGATCCTGGTTACACTAGGTCAGTACTATCAATCTAGGGGCAGTCGAAAATATCCATTTAGCCTAATGTGCATGTCTTTGGACAGTGGGAGGAAACCGGAGCTCCCAGCGGAACCCCATGCATGAAAATGCAAACTCCACACAGAAACACCCTCCCTGGCCATTGGGCTCAAAGCCAGGACCTTTTTGCTGTTAGGCGTAGGTGCTAACCACTACTATGTTAAAGTTATAACATTATAAAATTATAATAGAGTGCTAAGAGTTTCTGTTAGATTAAATCTATGTTTAAAATGAATAAGTACTGCTTTCATCGCCAATCATTATGGTCCAGGCTCAAGGATAAAATAAAATCACAAAGACAAACGGTTACTTCTGGCTGTCATTTAGAGAAGGGTTGAAGCATGAGTCACACTCTGAAAGTTAGGTTTAACATGTTCATAATTTTACCAATTTTGCTAGTTTTTGTTTTTTTTTTCCTGCAGCTACAACACGCCTGAAAAATCATACATGGCATTTCTGGCTTTAGTTGTCTTTGACTTAATTGTAATAGTTTTTAATCACACCATATGGTGTTTCTGTGGCATGGTGGTGGAGTTTGCTGTTCTATGTGGAGGTTGCATGTTCTTCCCGAGCTTGCGTGGGTTTTCTCTGACTGCTCCAGTTTCCTTCCACAATCCAAAAACATGCACATTATGCTAATTAGCTATTCTGGATTGCTCATAGGTATAAAGGGTTGTTTGTCTGTGTTGACCCTGTAGTGGTTTGGCGAGCTGTTCAGGGTGTACCCTGCCTTTTTCCCCAGAGTCAGCTGGGATTTGCTCCAGCTTTCCTGTGACCTTAAACAGGGAACAGATAAGCAGTACAGATAATGAGTGAGTGAGTAGGGTTTCCTCCTCATGGTGTCTCATGAGGTTTTTCCTTACCATGTTCACCACTTCCTTGAATCTAAATTCATCTGCTTTGTGATATCTGTGTGGTATCCTTTGTCAAAAGCATTTTAATTCTAATTAATTTTAAATGTTCTTTTGAATTGTGTTGAATTAAAGTTCATGAGAATGTGAACGAACTCATTTCTAATAAAGCAGCTGTTTGTCTTCTGTGTGATTACCTGAAGAGGAACAAGCATATTGAGTCAATGCATGTTGACAGCAGCAATGAGGTTCCTCTTAATACTCAAAAGCACTAATGTTGCTCGAGTATGTGTGTGTGTGTGTGTGTGTGTGTGTGTGTGTGTGTGTGTGTGTGTGTGTGTGTGTGTATATACACCACAACTTTTGTCTAAAAGGGCTGCTAATAAAAGGAAGTAAAAAAATTATTTTCTATCCTTTTTTGGTGAAAATATATTGAACAATGCTACTGTAGGCAATGAAAGCCAAAATAAAAACATTTCGACAAGTATATTAATATAAAAATGTATACAAAATAATAAACAAAAACACTTAAAATACCAATTTTCTGGTTTAGGAGTAAAAAAAAAAATACAGTAATGTGCAGTGATGATATACACTTAACAGCATGAACATAAATCAGATACCAAGTTCTATTCAAGTATTTATTTCATGTAATATTGGATCATATTGATAAGAATTAGTAAACAAACAACAATATATAGTAATAACAAAAATAGTTTCTATTTTGATGGAAAAAAGGTCAATATTTATTGTGGCCACCCTTTTCTTCAATTACAGCATTTAAGGCATAGTGTTCACATTTTTTATTTCTTCACTCGCTAAACCATTCCATACGGTTTTAAGTTCATTCATGCTATGTAAAAGTCAAAAAAATAAAATTTGCGACACCTTTCAAAGTTTTCTGAAAAATTGGTATTTTCAGTGTTATTGTTTATTAGCCATACTTTTTTCTCAGTATATTTATTATTATATTTTTGGTTCTCATTGCCTACAATACATTTTCACAGAAAAATTATAGAGAAGTAAGTTTTTACCTCTTTTTATTACCAAACTACTGTATATGTATACGTGTACATATGTATATGTATGTATGTATAGATAGATAGATATACAATGTAGGTTTTTTGGTTGGTTTTTTCCACTGTGTTTAAGTCCCAGGATTAGCTTAAGTATGATGGAATATGATGGCTGATGACCTCTTCTGGATATAAATGTTCTGTTAAATATTAAAGTTTCATTATCAGAAAGGCTTGGTCAAATTAAGGAAGCTGTAGTCAGTGGAGCGTTTCAGTGATTGCTTAACTATAAACATGGGGTTGGCAAGTTAAAAAAAAATAAAGGAAACTATAAAGCGCATTAGTATCCCCCTATATTGTGTAATATATAAAACAGGTTTTCCAACCTATGATGATGAGTGAAGGTTTCCAGATGTTCTCCTAGTGGCATTGAGGTTTTTGCCTTTGATGAGTTGCTCACAGTCCGTCACCAGCAATGGCACAAAAATAATTAGGTGTGTGTGTGTGTGCGTGTGTGTGTGCGTGTGTGTGTGCGTGTGTGTGTGCGTGTGTGTGTGCGTGTGTGTGCGCGTGTGCGTGCATGTGTATACGTGCTGTTTGTGTGTGTGCGAGTGTGTCTTGGGGTTGGAGTGGAGGCTGAGTTGTCTTGTAATTGATTTGCTTTTATTGCAACTGGAGCCAGTTTAAGACCATGATTAATTGCTTCAATTTTCACTCTGGTCTTCTGCCACATGTCTAGTGTTCAAAAATATTAAAGATAAAATTAAGCTCTTGTTTGAGAGGCTGAGCTGAAGTTCGGTTTGTTCATCTTAAGGAATTGCAGGGTTGCCAGGAGAGTTGAGGTATTATCTCTGAAAGCTTGTTCGATTTTGAACTATAGCTTAAAATTTGGGTTTACATAAAACAAAAAAAAATCTGGATCTAGTTCTCAATTCCATGAATCTATTGCACCATGTCATTATCTGCCTCTTATTACTGCACTCATATCGAGATCAATACGGTTAAAACTGAAAGTTTGAGGTTTAATGGGTTTAATATAAAATTTGGGGAAATTCAATGTTTATTACAGTATACACATGTACAGAGCTTCCTCTTAGACAATCCTTCCACTCCATACAACTGACAACAGCATGCTTTGTTAGAGCATTTGCTTTCATCACCCAGGTTTGTTTATTATGCTGCATTTTAATGCTACATCTCTTGAGTTCTTCATAGTTTTTCATGCTTCCAAGGAAACCAAAGTTGTTTAAAGCTCATTACTTGTTTAACATTTAATGCCAGTTTCAGATGTCACACCCATTCAGTAATAGAGTTTCTCTTAAAGCAGTGAGTTAGCAGTTTGTTTAATGTTTTTATATGCAAAACCCCAAACTATATCAGCTACAAAGATCTTGACTTTTTTTTTTTGCACAGTACAACTCAAAACTATGTCAAGTTTTATTATTACAACCAATATACTTAAAAATGTGGCCAAGTGCATGACTCTGCAAAGGTCATCCTAGTCAGTTTTTACGCAGCCGTTGAACCTTTGTTTGAAGGTATTTAGAAGTTGCCGTGGCTGCAGGATTCTGTACCTTACTTGTGGTTTGCTCGAGTCTCGCTCTACAAAGTATTTTGTGCCAAAGACAGCAGACGTAGGAGTGATGCGTCTCAGCTCTTGTTTATTGCCCCATCGTCTCCGTATCTCACTGTGAGGACAGACATCTCGTGCTGCGCTGCTCACATGCACAGAACCGAGGGTTTCAATAGGGCCGTGCCCTTCTCAGTGCCTCACAAACGCTCCATGAAATGCCCCATTGAACCAGTTTTATGTCTCTGCATTCCCGTTCCATCCTTAGCACTGGCACTAGACTTTGCTTCCTGTTCTAGGTGTCTCAGAGGCCATTCAAAACCTTCTGCTAACAATTGCACATTTACAAGTGGAGTCATTCTTCCCTGTGGTTTGAATACCTTTTCATTAAAGCATGAAATTGCCCGTTTGGATGTCAAGTGAACAGCTAGACTGGCAAAATCATACTGTACATAATAAGTCAACTGGATGGGGAAAGACATTCGGTAGCCATCCAGAAGGCTGTATATTATCTAAACAATATCCAAACCTCCCTGGGCCGGAATACAACACTGGAGCCTATGAGGTAAAAGATAATATTTATTGTTTAACTAAGTTTATTGAATATAGAAAAGAAGAGGCGCCTCAAACGCTGCGTTGGTTTATGAACATTGGAAGGGCTTTGTATATTCTGTTTTTCATTTTAAACCCAAACCCGTAGTTGGCAGCTTCTCTTTTCATGTTTGTTGAAATGTTGATATGATAATCCTGCACCATTCAAAATATGTTGCGACGCCTTTGTTTCCCGAATAGCTTTTTGTGTTTCTGTCTGCTGGATTTGTGAAACTATTCTCTTTTTTTCTCCACTGCCTATTATTTCTGAATAAAGTCTCATATTTTAGTTGCTGTAAGAGGAGCGCTTGTCCCAGCTCCAGTCGGGTCTTCTGAAATGTTCCTGATTTAGGCTGAGAGGGGTTTTTTGTTTTGTTTTGTTTTTCGGTTCTTTTCCCACATACTGACCCCAAAATCCCACTTCACAGCGAGGTAGTGTACAATACGAACCATTAAGCCTGGACTTCTGGAGATGCACTGGCATGGTTTTACCTCCCTAAAAAACAAGGTTCTGCTGCAAAATACTGCTCTAATCCTTTGCCCAGAAATCTCAGAAGCGCTGCTTTACTGTAAATCATCCAATGTTTACCTTTTTCGTTTCTAGGTCAGACTTGTACAGTTTACATTTAATAGTGTTTGGCTGAGTGTGCACAATAATAAAATAAGTTGCAATGTTGAATATATATATATATATATATATATATATATATATATATATATATATATATATATATATATATATATATATATATATTCCTGTACCTTCTAAAAAAAGAACGATTAATAAACTACCCTTATATCTGCTTTTATAACCATATTCCTTTTATATACTTTAAGCAGCCACAGCATGATTGGGATGCCCTGGATAGAATTTGACATCTTTTCCAGATCACGCATGATTTGGAATTGACCAGGGAGAAACCCTGCTTTTGATTTGACAGCCCTTTGAAAACCACAGAGTGCTTTTACTGCCTGTTCTGTGGGTGTGAAAACCTTCTGCCTGTCATATTCGGGTATACCAGTACGGCTCAGTAAATTGGCCCAGAGCGCAAGATTGAAGACAATGATACAGAGGAGAGGATCCAAAGCAGCTGAACTCTGTCACACTTGAACCTATGCCCTCTTATCCACATTTCTCCATTAGAATCTCTTCTCTTGCTGAAGATGTCTGAGAAAAGTCTGAACCTCATTGTTCTGTTCGTTTGCACACAGACAGATGTGGTAGTCAGTGAGTGGTGTAGTCCTGCTCACGGCTGGCGTGTGCTGCAGGCTTGTGTAGACACTCCATGTCTCTTGCAATCCGCCCCCAGCCCCCAAAACATGTTTTGCCCTTCCCATACTCCCTACTGGTAATTGTGAGGCGCCAGTACATATACAGCTTCACACACTCACATTTCAGACATACACACATCTCCACATCTGCTGGACGCCGCTCATGAATATGCAGGAACAGGAGCGCCTCTTCCTGAAATTCCTCATTGTTGCACATTCAAGCTATTAAGCCCTGTCTTATCTTTAGTTGTCTCCCAGGCTCCTAAGTTGTCCTTTTCCGAACTTTTAATGTTTTTCCCCACTAGTCTTTGTGTCCTGTGTTCAGAGTTACTTGTGTAGAATTTATTGCCTCTTTGTGCTGAAGCTTCGAGATGTGTTTCTGACCTGTGTCCTGGCCTCCACACTTCACATCAATATAAAGACGAAACGCTAAACCACAGCCGACACTGGGCTTGAAATATGTGTGCTGTTTCCTTTTCTGGAGCATGTTGGGGCTTTATTTTGTTTATTCCTGCTAACAAGGGTTTTTTTGTCCTCGGATTTTGTTGTCTCTCCGTGGGTACAGTGAAATGGCGCTGATTTGGAACACTGCACAATTGGTGCATACAGGCAGTCTCAACAAAGGCTATACATGGCAAATTGTTTATGACACGAGATAAACAATATGCGATGGGCCTCACTTTTATTGTGCATAAAGAGAGGAAGACGACAGACTGATATTCACACTAATGTCTTGCATGTGTGAGGTTGCCTCCAGTTTGAGGCTGATAATTGGAGCGTCATCTCTCCATACGGAAGGGGCCACTTGTCTTTCACGTTTAGACGACTGCCCGGGCTTTGGGAGCCAGCGAGAGGACACGGCACATCTGATCAAAGATAAAGTTCCGCTTACTGAGGGTCATCCATCTCTGTTCTTTTCTTTCTCAATCCTGGCACCGTTGCAGTCGTGTGGACTGGAATAGAGGAGTGCAAACAGACTCATTCCTCACGCAAACAAGCCTCAGAGAGCAGCAGAAAGAGCCACTCTTCTAACTCGACTCTTTCTTGTGTTTTTTTTTTTCTTTCTTTTCTTTTTAAATTCCCGCACATCAAGAACCCTGAGTTTAGTTGTGATCTGCAACTCCTCTCATCAGCCCGAAAACTTCTGTTTTCTGTTATGGTGTTGGATACAGTGAGTGTTTAACTGTGAACCTTCCCCTGACTGCTGACTCAGTCTTTTTTACAATGATTTTGTCGCTGACAATGTCCAGCTCTCAGCATGGAGGCGTCTAACATGCTGAGCATTGTTTATCTTTCAGTCAGTCAATAAATTAAATATGTTATATACCAGACAGTAACATATTACTACAGCAGGAACACAGTGGTGCCAATCACAGCAAAGCAGTGTGTCATAAATTGTCATAACATGCTATTCTGATTCTATATCATTAATAACCTTGAGTTTTTTTTGTCAAGTTTTCATGTTATCACAAATTGATACATTATTATAGATAATCTTTAAAATTGTTGTTTGTTTGTTAAATAATTAATAATAAATGCACTGTTATTACAATTTTATTTGCATCACATATCATGCATTATACAAATCTCTCCATTATTATGATATGATCGATTTCAACATATTGACTGAAAACACAGAGAACACCTTAAATTGAGCTTTTCTTTGAAGAGTCGTTTTTTTTAAGCAATATCACTCTGGATGTTTGTCTCTCTATTTTTTTACTGTTACTTGTGGCACATATGAAAAATAAATCCACTGATATACATTAGACTGCACTTACAATTAAGTGCAAAAGCTTGTAAACAGGAAGAAGAAAATTAGCCAAATGATGTTTAAAATTGAAATTGTGAAGCAAATAAAATAATAGTTCTGAATGTGATTATTTTTTTTTTTCTTCCACACACCCGTGAGGACATTTTTGGCCCTCCTGTTCTTTGATTTGGTCCATTGCTACTAGTTTGTTTTATTATTATTAATTTCCTCTAAATATGTTTTAAACATTGATGCCTTTAGCTTTGTATAAAATCTGTATTTTTGTTTTAGGTTTTGTTATTGCCTTTTCAGGTTCTGTTGACTTCATTTGGTTTTCTTCCGGTTCCAGTACATTCTTCCCTATTTTTCCTGAGTGTTTTTTAAACAAAGGCATTAAATTGGAAGCCGTAAATTCAATCCTATGCACCATATATTGCAGATATGCATGTGGTGACCATTCAGTCTGGAAGTACATGATAAAGGGTGTGTTCTGAGTAAAGTCTTCCCAGTCTTGCACATCCACCCTTTCCCACATTCCTGGTCCGTACACCCTTGAGCTCATTATGTACGTGGTCAGTTAACTGAGCCAGGGTCAGATCCTGAGCTACTGAATTTTTTTATGAACATGGCTTCTGTTCAACACACTGTCTCTTCCTTTTTGTCCTGTCAGCAGGTGTTAATTCATCAGAGCTCTTGCTCTACAGCCATTCTCTGCACATATGCTTTGCCCTTTTTGCAAATACCCTTTCCCTTTTTTTTAATAATAATTTTTCCTGGTTTTTCTTGGACACTGTCTACACAATTTGCCCCGGCATAGCTGTGGACGGCAGCAGCGGCCTGCCACCCACTGCCAAGGCCAGGAACCTGGATGAGTGGAACGTGTGTGTGTGGGTGTGTGTGTGTGTGTATACAGGATTGGCTGGTCCTGAGGACCTCCACAGAGTGTTTCCATAAGGGGAGAGAAGACCTTACTTAGCACTATTTAACTGCAAAATTGAGATTTATGAATGACCAAGTGGAGGCTTCGCCAAACACAGTTTGCAGAGTGACTTTATAGTATCAAAGTAGTATTTATCATGGAGCAAGACCTTACTTTGAGCAACTCTGTCTACCATTTACACTTTTGATGGTGCTATTAATGCAATTTAGGGAAAGACTAGTACTTGAAAGATACCTATTTATTATTTATATATTTGTTTATAATGTCTGTTATGAACCAAAGCAATTTTTTTTAATCAAAACCAAGTATGAGACCTGTCTGATTCTGTCTCTGCGCTTTTTTTCCCCTGATTCTGTATTTCCCTTTTTTACTCTTGGGAGATTTAGTTTTAGTTTTTGGATTTTCGGTTTAGCACAGTGAGCTTTTGCACACTGTGAGGAAAGTGGAGTCTACACCCTTCTTGCTTTTTTTTTTGCACAGTATAAATAATTAGTTGAGGGAGGATTGGGAGTATGGATGGCAAGAGGAGTATTATGTGAGGCAGTCAGATTTAAAATGTATTCCATATGGGAATGAACTGTCTTTGGCCTATATTTCAATTACTTGATATAAAACACATACTGTATATCAAAAAAGGACAAATTATATTTCCCTTCCTCTCAGAAGCAGGTCTCTGTTAGCTTCATTCAAGGTGTAAGCCTTTCATTGAAAGGTGCTTGTAATAAATTTAAATTTAATAAATAAAATATTGTGTGTTTGTGGGGAAGTACTGTGATGTAGTGGTTAGCATGTCTGCCTCACAGCAAAAAGGTCCTGGGTTCAAGTCCCGGGCTCAGGCATTTCTGTGCAGAGTTTGCAGGTTCTCCCTGTGCTTGAATCGGGATTCTCCTGATATTCCAGTTTCCTCCCACAGCTAAAAGGCATGCACATTAGGCTAATTGGCTGTTCCAAATTGTGTATGCCTTGCACTGGACTAGCAAGCTGTTCAGGGTGTACCCCGCCTTCACAGAGTGTGAGCCGAGATAGGCTCATATATTCTATGTGCTCAGATTTTCAGTGCGTTCTCAGACATTTTGGACTCCACTGTTTGGCCTGACAGTGAATTTTGTTCCAAAGCTTTCCACTTGCAGAATGTATTTGTATTGGAAATTATGATTAGCTTCAGGTTGACATTAATCACAAACCTACTTGTTGTTGAGGTTTGGATTCAACCCATTTAAGTGAAGTGACCAATCAGACAGACAAAAGCTTTAAGAGCTAACTAATAAATATATTTTAAAGTATTATATATATATATATATATATATATATATATATGTGTGTGTGTGTGTGTGTGTGTGTGTGTGTGTGTGTGTGT
>JAOUQZ010000002.1:16987359-17007174 GCA_028564935.1 Neosilurus hyrtlii
TGTGTGTGTGTGTGTGTGTGTGTGTGTGTGTGTGTGTGTGTGTGTGTGTGTGTGTGTGTGTGTGTGTGCGCGCAAATGTATACACACACATACACAATATGTTAATAAATTCTTTAAAATAACACAAGAAACTGACTTCATTCATATTATATGTTTTTAATATCAACAAAGGAGTCGTTGCAGTTTTACTTGTTAGACTTGCCATCCCTACCTCCACACGAGCGCCACCTTTGGATGCAGACTATTTAATGTTCTGCAGCATCACTTCACCGACCTTGCTGCAGGCCGTACAGATTCTATCCTCAAGCTGTGACAGATTAATGGCAAAACACCTTGATTTTGATATATATCAATATATTATAATAATTATATATATATCAATTTTTGAGGTCAGGGCAGCAAGGAGCCCATTCCAGGTGGCACCTTCGACCGATCTATCAGTCAGGAAACTTGATGTTTAGGAAATCTCTCACAAACCTAGCAAAATGGTTTAGGGGCTCTGTCTTGTTAAAAAAAGACATAGGCAACATCTCGCCACAGCTGAAGTTGTCATGTGGAGGTATACAGCTAGTCAACAAGGCATCAGAACATGATGGCAAGTCTACCAAGTAAAACTGCAACGACTCCTTCGTTGATATTAAAATATGTAATATTTACATATTAACATATATAGCAACATGATTAAGCTCTTGATAATATTTGTGTTTGTCTATACATCCTGAACCTAACATCTCTATTCTGGTATGTTTTCCTCTGGGTTGATGTGTTTCTGTTTGCCGGTGCTTGTGTGAGGCCAGCTGCTGAAAGGTAAGAGTACTAGAGCTGGAGCAGCTCCACATACCACAGAGACCACAGAGCAGGGGAGGCCACACTTCCCTGGGGTGCCCAAACCTTGCAGCACTCCATTGCTAACTCTTACAGACAGGCCAAAACCCTGTAGGAGAGTTCACAGTTCAGCCCGCCATTCACACTCATTCACTAACGTATTACTTTTAAAATGCTTTTTATTTATTAAGTGTGGGAAAAGTTCCTACCTGAACTACAGGTAGATTTTGGTTATTTGAGACAATGGCATAATCCCTTGCACAGTGTCATTAGTCCAGATTTATAAGAATGGAAAAAGTGAAGTTGAAAAAGTTAGTTAGGATGATAAATGTTAGACTTTTGATCAGATCTGAGAATTAAGCAGTGTTGTGATGTAATGTCAGATTACATACAAGTGATTTATACTCATATTTACACTAAAGAAGCAATTGCAGCTCACATTTTCTTTCCATAAATTTTGCCCTCTTCAAAGACACGATAAATGATATAGTTTCCTGGTGTGGTAGTTTTACTTTTTTATGTTGAGACATTATACAGAACAGAGATATCAAACCAAAAATCCACTTGAAATGCAATCTCATGATTATGATATTTTATTTTATTTTATAAAAGCTTATAAATCTCAGTAGAAGCTCATTTTCATGAAATCCATTCTAATGACACTTTGTATTCTTTTGCATCATGGAGTTAAATGTACTTATATTTTTTTCACCACTTTCTCTAAATTATTTAAGTGTGTGCTATATGTTGTAGCAACTCTATAGAGTTAAGTTTTGATTTGAACTTGGCTAGGCTTACTAGGCTGGATTAAAAAAAAAATTCTTGAATTTGGCTTGATTTTTTTTTTAATTGAGAAATGAGGTGACTGTCGAAACCCAAAAGCTGTTAAAACTAAATATAGGTAAAGGGAAGTAAAGTGAAGCTAATGCAATTTTTTGAGATCTTAGAATAAATAAATAAGAACCTTTTAGAAGAACTTATTTCAACTTTCTGCTTCACAATACACCCAAGATGTCGTCATGTATATTTAACATGTATTAAACTTTGAACAATTGTTCAATCAACAGCAGCTTCCTAGTTCCAAAAATCTTTTTAAAAAATAAAAAAAAAAGCTATTTCAAACAGAATTAAACTAATCTCAGAATCATAGCATCTAATACAGAATACACATTGTGTCGTTTTTTTCATGTGCCTGAGGTGGTTTCTGAGGGTTTGAGTGTGTGTTTTTTTTTTTTTTTTTGATAGAAAAAAAATTAGATGTGGTGCCAATTTTCGGGTGCGGGCGCTGATGAGAAACAGAGAATTTTTTTATCCAGCCTAATAATGTGACTTTAGTATGATAAAGTTTGCTGGGTCAGTCAAACAGACATTCCTAAGAATATTAAATTTCCACAGCTGAAATTGTCCTCAGTTGGATTAGTATGTTTGGTTCTTTTTTTTTTAGTCTGTTTGGATGGACAGAAATAAGTATATTCTCTAAATTACATAATGGAAGTGTTTCATTCAGCAAAATCCTTAAAGTCTTTAGCACCTGGCAGGCCTTTTGGCACTTTTAATCTGATAGGCAAATTTCTTTTTGGCAATGAATGGCAGCAACAAAAAGAAGAAGAAAAACCCTCTGCTAATGTTCAACTGTGATAAATTTGGAAGTTGGCCCTGGAGCAGCAAGAAGGCCTTTAAATCTACTCCCTTGCCCAGTAAATTACAACCCTGCGTTTTAAATCTCATTTCCGTATCCAAGGTTATTCATAGGCATCCAAAGCAAACACGGGTCCTGCTGTCTGAACAGCTCGTGAGAACAAATTGTCTCTTTTAAAAGCTTAACCTGTCCATGACATAATGTAGATCACTAATTCCCAAGGGGCAGCGCACAGGTAGACATGTAGCCAGAAATGAGAAAAAAATCAAATGGATTTAAACAAACGATGTGATGAAATCAAACAAGCAAACGGTTTTGTTTTTAAGCCCCTCTGCCCTGCACCTTTTACTGAACTCTCTGAAAGAAAATATGTTTTTCCACTTATCATGTATTTTAATACTGCAACATAAAAAGCATCTCTCTGTTCTCGAAAGAGGGTAAAAAAAAAAATAAAACAATCTGCACGGCTCAGTCACTGAGAGGTCATGCTGGGTGAATGGAATACTGAAATCATTAAAAACATCTTGCATAATTCACCATGACTCCGTTTGTAATTACCAATGCTCAGATTCAATTCCAACAGACGGGCCTGAATTTGACAAAAGATTTCCAACCAGTGCAGTTTAGCTGCATATAAAGGGGGACTCGTGTTTGATTTGTAACCGAATACCCTCTCCCTCGGGGGTTTCCAATTCTGACTATAATAACAGGCTAACACACTGGAGACCTCACTTTGCCCTTGTGCATTCTAATCGCAGCCGAGTCCGTTACACTCTTGTAAACAGGTCAAGAGTGGAGCTGTAAAGAACATAATCGACGCTGTTGGCCAGAAGAAAGGCAGCAGAAGCCCTTGATGTGAAAGTCAAAACAGAAGGTTGGTCTGACGGCTTCTCACTGTCACTGGGTGAAATCTGTTTAAATTTAGCTTCTGAAGACAGCTCCGATTTACAATTGAACCACAGACCATAGGGGTATACATTATTATTATGCTTGGAAATATTTTGGATTTGATTTGAGAGAACAATGCTGACCTTTGCTTTATAGTCAGTTCCACCAGGGAGAGCACGGCCAATGCTTGAAGCCAGGCTTGGCTAGACAACAGGAGCTTTTCAAACAAAAATACATGCTGCTTTTTTGTTTTATTCTTCTATGCTTCTATTTCTTCTCCAACACGAAAAGGAAACATACCTAATTCAGTGTCAGCCTGAATAACACATAGCGTGTTGTTGTGCTGGCAATTGGATGCATAATCTGCCCATTACCCCACCACTGAAAGCTTTGTTCTTGTTTTTCACTGACTGTTCGTGTCCTTTGAAGTTGTTTTCCCTCTCTTCTCCTTCCATCTCTTTTCTTTCCTCAGACTGACAGTGTGCTTGATTTCAAATATTCAGACCAGGGTCTTCTCTGGGAAAAAGGTGAAGCCTCTGCATAATAGTAGTAGAAAAGGCTACGAATGTGAAATTCTGCACTGTTTTGGTGGATGTACAAATTGTTTTATAGTTGTTGACGTAGGTGCCGGATGTTTTTATTAACACACTGCAGTTTTCTGCCACAGAATGAATCAATATGTCCATTAACAATTATCTGGTAGCCCTAATGGTGCGAGAGGTGACAGCAGCAGTGTCACCGGGCTTCACTTTTTTTTTTCTTTAAAAAAAGAAAGGGATATGATGTCCACTTGTTCTGGACAGCTGAACTTACAGGAAAATCCTTATGCAACCCCCCCATTCCTTTCCTAAAGCAGTGACCCACTTCCATACACAGGATTGTTGTCAGATTAGCAAACTAGACAGAGCACTGAAGGACTTACAGATGATCCCTAGATCTGAGGGAGGGAGGCTGGATGAAAGGGTGGAGCAGCTGATGTCAGAAGATACAGTGGAACAGTAAAGGCTCACTTGCTCCACCCACTAGTCAAGTCTTCCATAGCATATTTTTTCCTCAACAGGCACACACACACACACACACACATGTATGTGTGTGTGTGTGTGTGTGTGTGTGTGTGTGTATATATATATATATATATATATATATACATACACATACACATACATACACACACATGTTCCCAGAGAGCAGATTGGGGTTAGGTGCCTTTCTCAAGGGCACTTCAGCCATGAAGGTGGAAGAAGGCAAGGTGCTGCTCACCCCCCCACCACCACAGCACATTTTTCCAGCTGGTTTTGGTCCAAACTCACTTTTCCAACCTTTAAGCCACGGCTGCCCTCTATAAAGAGTTCCGGGTATTCCTGTGAATTCTTTGATATTAAACCTTTTTTTTTTGCATGTTTGAGATCATCATATATGTCATCATATTTGAAAGTCTTTGTTCATCCACTTCTTTAGTCCAGAAGATTTTATGGTGCTTCTCACACTTCTATTAACTTGGAAAAACTGTTCAGCATCATGATGTTCCATCCTTCATATGTGAGATAGTCTGACCAGAACCAGACCTTCAATGCATCTAATAAAAACTCGACTTACATTCAAGAAAATAAATAAATAAATAAAAATTAATAGATTATGTATGTCTGCGATGGCCTGGCGAGCCGTCCAGGGTGTACCCCGCCCTCGCCTAGAATCGGCTGAGATGGGGGCCAGCCTCCCCGCGACCCTAATTAGGAATAAGCGGTTTAGAAAATGAATGAATGAATGAATGATGTATGTAAGTAAAGCATGCACAATACTAACCATACTGCATAACACATATATAATTGAACTGCACCGGGAGAGAACAGTACAATATATGACATGATATGGCACACTGGTGAAACCCAAAAGTATTGTTGTATAGCCAGTGACACCTGGTATTAATCACACAACTCTCAAAATCTCAGCCTGTAAAAGTCTCACAGAATTGCACTGATACACACCCATTGTACTGAGAAGTCACCACGTTGTGCCATTCAACACCATTAGAATATGTCAAATATGGTGATGGATGTCAGTTTGACAGTATCTCAGTTAAAAATTACTAGAGAAAACCAGAGTGGTGCTCTTGATCACTGCCATTAAATGGACATTAGAGAGAACGTCAGCTTCGGTGTTTGATCAGATTTCTGGTAAATCACTTCAGGGCCTATAAACACCGACAAGTTGCCCATTGTAGCACGAGCCTGGTCTTTGGCCCACGTCCAATCCTTATGCACTCAGTCAGTCATGCATTAATGGATTTACAAATAATCACTTCCTTCTTTTCTGCAAAAAGACAAGTGATGCCACTCACCCTGTCATATTTGATTCATCACATCAACCAACTAATTAAAGGTCCCTGAATAAACTTGCAGCAGATTGGCAAAGGGAACACTGAAGAATACTGACAGCCAGTGAAACCACATCCGCTCTTCACAATAAGCTCCGAGGCAAGAGCTGTCTTTTTCCCTGCAATAAAAGGATGCTGACAGTGGAACGTCATTTGAAAATAACTTATAATCGCTAATAATGTTCTAAGATAATATCCGTCATCTTGCCAAACTCCATTCACCAACTGTATATTACATCTAAAAGTATAAAACCCCATGAATATGTTGAGATGTGCATTAGGTTTACATACGTTCACTGCAGTAGACAAATACCAAATGCAAAGCACATGGGATATGAGTAAAACACACCAAATTAAAACTCAAAGCCTTTTATATTGGGTGTGTGTGTTTCTTCATTATAATAGGGGACCACACTGAGAAGACCTGGATTGTGGTGGACATTTCTTAGTTATCCACAACAACAACAATAAAGCTGCATCATAAATATTTGATTAAAGGAGAAAGTTCATTCCTGCTACTCGTGTGAAATCATGCAACCTCAAGCCGCACCCCGAATCAGCGCGAACCATGATTTAGTTCATTATAACACGTTATTACATTGCTTATATTAGATGTGATTACGTTAATACTATAACACTGAGATGCAATGAATGTCCTGATGTAGAATGTTTAAAGCAAAGCAATGGGTAATTACTGCATATGACATGTTTTACATAAACTACCACTGAAATTTAACTACAAAATGTTGTCATGCGCTAATTTGGAACAGGAACGCATTTGGAGAAAAAGGTTAACATCAAGCATTAGTTGGCTTTACTGATACGAGGCTGTTTAACTAGATGGCTTTACTGATACGAGACTGTCTTTTACCAATAAAGATTGGTGTGTATTCAGTAATGAAATGCAGCTTGCATTGTCTAAATGTAAACTCTACCTCAGGGTATAAAAAGAAGAATCTTTAAAAGATATAGGATCTTTTTAATGCAAAACGGCAACACAGGGGCTTTAAAGCTTATGACTTATTACATAAACAACCAGTTCTCTCAAAGCCAACGTGAGTGCGATAGAAAGGTTCAAGACACCCTTATGCTGAATCCTGACTCTGGTAAAAGCACATCCTGCTAGACGGCTGTTATTTTATTTACAAAATGAGTTACATTTTCACACAAAAAAATTAAAACGCTGAATGAATGAGTGGTCCTTGAAAACTTAAGTATCAGCAACTGCATATCAGAAATCTAGACCAAATTACAGCTGTTGAAACTGAAGGTACAGTATCACACGAACATGGTACATCAATATTGCTGAACAAATAAAAGCACTCCAAAATGTGTTTAAACTGTATTTCATTTAGAGATTACAGCAGAGACAGCCCATGTGGAGTTTGAGAGTCCCAGGTAACAATCAGAACTTCTCCGAAATCAAAGTTTCCTTCTCAAGGAGAAGATCAGCAAACCTCTGCTGAAGCTCCTTCTCTCTCTCCTGCTGCCTTTGCACATCCTCTCTCAGAGCCTAAAAAAAAAATAATTTAAGTACAGTTTCAATCTACTTGTATTCAATTCATGGCTCATAAATGCAACATTAAAACTTGAAACAGCTACATTCCTAGATTCTAAATAATTTTTTCAAGTTCTGCTACAGCCATCTTGTTCAAGTCACCTCCTGTCTGCGTGGGATGGCCATGTCCTCCTGCTTCTTCAGCTCCTGGAAGGTGTGTAGCTCCATGTGGGCTTGCTCCACCTGGTCCCATAGGTCACTGAGCTGCTTTATCAGACCCAAGGCCCGAGACTGGTATCCTCCCAAAAGGATTTTCAACTTCTTTTCCATCTTAGCTGCTCGTTTAGCCTCTGTTGTCATGTGCCCTCTGTTGATCTGGATCACAAATTACAGCAGAGCAATTCCTTAGTTCATCCCGAAATTAATAATTAAACTTAAAGGAATTTGTGAATTGTGCAACAGCTGATATATATTATCTGATTTTAATCCTTCTGATACAATACCTACATACTGTTCAAGACAAGGAGCACAATATAAATACAGATTGAGTTAATGCCTAAGGGAAGAGCTCCTGACAGATCTCAATTGACAGTTGTCCGAGGCTGGTGTTATAAGAAAAGTGGCTGAAGTAAGTAAGTAGGTCTTTGTCGTTTCAGCCATATATACATAGTGAGATGAAGGTCACTGTTTCACCGGGAACAACTGGTGATACATGTAACGGTTAAGGCATAGTAGAGACGCAACAGATACAGTAAATTCATACACACACTCACACATACTCAGACTCTAGGATCCACATGTTCATACAAAAATATTTGCACAAAGTGCAAAAAGACTACAGTGACGTAAAACAAACACACTACGTAGGATATGTAACAGAATTCTGTGGTTATGATTGGGTACAGGATATTAGCAGCAGAGAGAAAAAGTGCAGAGTGCATAGAGGTACAGTGTACTAGTTTGCATTATACATTGCTAGTTTATATCACAGGTTGAGATATATTGAACTATAGGTTGTTCAACAAGGTCTGAAGTGAAAGCAGGAAAGGTTAACACTGAGTTTTCTTTTTACCAGCTAATTTTCATCACTGGTCTTGTCAGTTAATCAAGTTCATGTTCCGCGTCCATGTTAATGTTTTGCAAGACATTTCTCAGGACAACCATCCAAGTCATGTCCCATACCCATTTTTTTACCTGCGAATTGTTGCATTGATAACCACAATATGCAACCAACTTTACATCAGTTATACTACCTTAGCTATAAATCCATCTAGTAATATGGCGAGAAATTCTTTTCTGGTATTCAATACATGTAACATTCAAATCAATGGACATAAAAAAAAAAAAATCAAGCAGGAAACTGGTCACTAAATAGCCCAATATTAATACATGTAACATTAACATTAACACTTAAGAGAAACAAAGGCTCATTTTAAAAGTAAAAAAAGTAAAAACTGAAAACATGGATAATTTGTATTTGATTTACTGTCTCCTGTGAACATTCATGATCAGATTTTTCAGTCAGTGCTCCTAATTGAATTTTGTGAGATAATACATTATCATGCTGGAAGTAGTCAGGAAATGGGTTAACTGTTACCATGAAGAGTTGCACAGTCAGCAACAATGCTCATTCAATTCTCTGGCACTCAAGCAATATCTGACTGATATTAACAGGCCAAAGATGTTCTAAGAAAACATTCCCCACACCATTACACCAACTCCATCAGCCTTTGGTTTTGACACGCAATTTGGGATTGATGCTATTGGAACCAAATTCTGACCTTACTAACCATGTAGCTCAATAGATATCAAGACTCATGAGATTAGGCTGGGTTTTATCCAGTCTACAACTGTCTGGTTTTGGTGAGTCGGGGATCACTGCCACCTCTGCTTTCTGGTCTTGGCTAATAGAAGTGGAATTCTTTGTTGTCATTCACTGGTGTTGCCCACCTACATCATAGCCTGTCAGCTGTGCATTCTCATATACTTTTCTGCTCAACACAACTGTATAGAGCAGTGATTGTTAAAAACCATGGTGTCCCTGTTTCATTCTGTAATACTGTGTGATATTACTTTTTAAATATCAAAGGCTTTTGCAATGATGCTCTTTAAAGTCAGACTTTACAAGCCTTACATAATATTTAAACATTTAGGAGCATGGATTCAGCTGTTGGATGGCAGCTTTAAAGGAAACACTTACTCTGGTGGACAGAATAGCTGTTAAATTATTCATGCACCAAGTGGTCAGAAAGCAAGCAAATCAATCTTCAGGCATGAGTTTGACACTCCTGTCTGCTGGGCATGTTTTATAAGCACAAAAATTATAGCTACATTACACCCACAATGTTATTTGATATTGACAGTATGTTTGAGTTTATAGCCCTGTGCACTGTGGTCAAGTTAATTAGAGGTGCGTTTGTGAGGCAAGCTTTAAACTCTGACAGACCCACCTGCACTTTTGCTACACAATGACTTAATTTATGGAGGCCACACAATACACTTTGACATCTCTCTCTCTTCAGATTTATGAAAGCTAATAACTCATTAAATGTGGATAAACATTCAGACGACAGTATAAATACATTATCCAATTTAACTAGTGGGGCAGTGGAGGCCTGGTGGTAAGGTGCTGGATTGCTGATCCCAAGGTCGGAGGTTCAAGCCCCACTATCACAGAGTTGTCACTGCAGTCCCCCCAGTGCAGCTAATTGGGTTATCAAAGGCCAGCCATGTCTCTTACTGTCTGTGGCGAGAGGCATGTAAAGGAGGTAAAAGAGTAGACATTGCTGACGGCGTGTTTCTGCCCTGCGATGGCCTGGTGAGCTGTCCAGGGTTTACTCTGCCCTCGCCTAGTCAGCTGAGATGGGTGCCAGCCTGCCCGCGACCCTAAATAGGATTAGGCGGTTCAGAAAATGAATGAACGAATGGATTTAACTAGTATTTCTGGGTTCGATTTTAAAGTAACATCTGGTTGCTTTTGGCAGAGAGCAAGTCTGCTACTGATGACTTGTGATCATCATGGTCACTAAACATGTATGTGAGATACATGCACACACCAGGTGTGAAATTCTGTCCACCTCACCAGTGATCCGGTCATCCATGGCCGATGTTAAGATCCAGTATGCGCATGGCTCAGGCTCTGTTTATGTTGTGTGGTTGAGCCAGTGGTTAAGGTGAAAGTGTGCTGCCGTTTATAGACCCTGCCACAGATATCACCCCGAACCTCTCAAACTCTGCTAGTCCAAGCCACTTCTGAGGCCTGTTAATAAATGTGGAACGCAGCTGCTGTTAACATAAATCCAGTTGGTTCTCTGAATGAAGCAGCGCTTAGCCCTCTATTTCCTCCCCCACTCCTGTGTGTGCTGCTGTGTGAATAGCCTCCAAGTTTCCGCCCATGCTTCAGCCAAGAAATATGAAACAAATGCACCCTTTGTGAGAGAGGGGTTGTGTTGATTAATGGAAACTTTGCACCTATACCAGGCTTAACACTGAAACCATCTAGCTTTCTGTTTATCTGCATTAAGAACAGCGGTGGCAGAGGAACAAAATTTTATCAATTCATATTTATACCTTCAAATTCATGAACACTGCCTGTGGGATCATTCTGGTTCTCGGGTTATGTGGTAATGAGAAATAAAACTTTTAAGGACGAAGTGCATTTTTACGACAGATTATAAGGGCCACACTGAGGGGAAAAAATTATTTTGAGAATGAAGTCATAATGTTACCAGAATAAAGTCACACTGTCATGAGAATAAAATCATAATGTTATCAGAATGAAATCATAATGTTACAAGAGTAAAGTCATAACTTTAAAAGGGAAAAAGGCATAATTACAAGAATAAAAATCAAAGCAGGCCTCCAGAGGGACAATCAGAAGAGCAGTTTGCTGCCCGCATGAAAATGAGAAATGCGGAGCATCCTGTAGCTATATTTTAGTCCAGGATTCACAAATTTAAGAAATAAATAAATAAGGGCGTGCTAAACCAGTCATTGCATTGATGCATCACGATGCATAAGTGGATGATTCAGCATTGGTGCAGTGACAGAAAATAATCGATTCTAGCTGCTGGACAAAAGTTTTGATGTCAAAACAATTTCCTGTTAGCACTTAACACCAAGCTCCATGACTGGCTGGAGCATGAGGCCTCATTTTGGAGCCCTGATCAAATCGTCAATCAGGCACGCAGAAAGGTGTCCTAGAACAGTGTGTGAGTAAACACTCAGCTTTCACATTAATGGAAGCTCTTGGAGGGCTACAAATAAATGAATAATCTTTTTGTTTCTCAATCAGCGGGAGTGGTTAAAAAAGCTTGCCATAAAAAAAAAAAAACTAAAATTAAAAGAAAAAAATCACAAATCAAGTTGAAGGTCAACGTTACAAATACAATTCCATTCAAGGCCTTCCTGAGGGCAACCCAGGCAAATTTGGAGATCCTGTGTAATTTCCTTTCAGAGTTCATCACTAACAAGCCAAATATAGAAAAATTCACTAACTTGACTACTGTGACCTTGAAACAAGGTAAAGGACACTCATATACAATCGCAACCAAGACATTCCTGAGGGGAACCCATCTGGCAAATTGGTGATCCTATGTGATTTCCTTTCAGTTATCTTACTAAGAGGCCTTGAGAAGCCAAACATAAAAAAGTTGATCCTGAAACAAGGTCAAGGTGACCCATATCCAATCCCATCCTATTTGCCCCTGAGGAACCCCACCCTATGGAGCCATACACCAAATTTTAGGCAGGACTCTATTAATGAAAAAAATAATAAAAAACACCCAAAAAAACAACAACAAATATGTGCTGTATTATAGAAAATTGAGGATGCACCACATCATGATGAAGTCGACCCACAGACAGAATAATCACAATTAAATTGAACTATTAAATCAGGAAAGATGTAGAGCCTTAACAAATGCCACATTATCATAATTATCAGCACAGTTTGCCCGTCTTCTCACTTGTTCTTTTTCACCTCAAAATAAATAAATAAAATTTCACCTAAATTTTGACTTCATCCAAAAAAATTCTTCATTCTCTCTTCATAATTATAACGTTGAGTTTATTCTCGAAATCACATCATTTTTATTCTTATGCCATTGTATATTTTTATTTAGCTAATATAATAATCTGCCTCCAATGTTCTGACCCAGAGATTAATTAATGGTATTATTTTAAAAACTGCATAATTAATAATTGTCTCTTTATTAACAAAAAAAAGGGAACAAAAAGAAAATCTCATTTTAATATTGAACAGTGATAACTAAATAATGATTAAGAGGCCAATAATAAGTAGCCAGTGCCATCTGCTGTAAAATGCAGAAATTGCAAAAGAAAATACAAAACTGATTTTGCTATACCTCCAGTTTCTTTTCCAGGGACTCAATCCTGTCTTTTTTGCTGGCCAGATTGGCTCTGGTGTATCGGTTCTGTCCAGGGAGGTACAGCACCTGGCTGTAACACTCCTCCCAAACTTGGTTATAAGCCTCAATGGAAAGTTCGCCATGACTCATGCCATGCTTTACCACCTCCATCTCTTGCCGTAGTAACTCTTTCGCCTGGCAAACACACAGAGTGCTATTAATTTGTTTATTCATTTAAACAATAAACAGGCTGATTCAAATGCATTTAACAAAAAATTACTTGAAACAATTAAAAAAAAAAAAAAAACATTCTGAGAACAACATCTGACCTTTTTGAGGTCTTCCTCTCCCACTTTATCGTAGGGCGTTTTCTCCAGGTAGCCAATGTGCTCAGTGTTGGTAGAACCTGAACCTGCTCCTTTACCTTTCTTAGTCAGAACTTCTGTGTACGGGTGGTGCAGACTGTCATAATGGATCATGGTGATTATCTCTTTCTTTATGAGCTCCTCTGCCTGCTGCAGCTCTGTGAGAGGAGGCTCCACATTCTGAGGCCTTAAAATGGTCTCGTTTACCTGATTACAGAAACAGACTCATTATCACGCACATACTGCTATGGGATACGTTTACCATCTAATCAGAGTAGACTCAAGATAAGTGAGCTTAAGAGAAAATTGCAGAATGTATTTTTGAAATACTTGAAACATTATGACGGTTTAACAATCATAGAAGACAGAGCTCACCTCTGAGGGTCTGGGTAAATTCCTCTGCACCGCTGTGTGTCTTTGCTTCAGCTCTTTCTCTCGCTCAGCTTCTCTGGCTGCCTGCAATAACACCATGTAATAACAGCAATTATTAATAAGGTGCTATATGGTACGACACAAGCACAGAACTGTGGTGCAGGGTTAAACTCTGTGCACTCTATATGCTACACTACCTAGAGTATATTCCATCTGATATTTAGCCATAAAAACAATCATTATATTTCTAAAAACATATGAAATGTTTTTGTTTTGAATATATCTAGTGTACATATTTAAATCTAAACTATTCATAAGTACAAACTTAATAAACTACAATGTCCTGTTATGGTTTACACCAAACATGGTCATCTAAAGATCAGTACCAGTACCAATGCTTGATTTAGAAACATCGTAACTCTAACATTAATGTATACTGGCTGCTACAATCTTTTTCAGTAAGATGGCTGATCCGCAGTTATCTGTTTCAGTTTAACACTAAACGAGAGCAGCTCAGCCTGTCCATATGAGTATGTTTGCCATGAGATTGTCTCTATGCACTTACACTTTGTAGAACAGCATTCAAGACACAATTTTTTAAACTTAATAATTCCACATAATTGCCAGAATTAGAAAAACAATGAGCATGAGAACAGAAAACAGGGTGGCATTGGATTATAAATTCTACTGTTCAAATACTATTTTAATTGTATGTATACTGGTTGCTTTTGATAAGCATTCTGAGCAAATTAACCTCAGTGGCAGAACTTTATGTATTTGACTGCATTCCAGTTTAAATTTAAACTAGAACAAAGAACAGATGTTTTCTAAAGAGAATGAGAAATGGGTAACTTTTATAATTTCTGGTGATCTCTGTCACCTGCATCGCCAATGAAAACACTGAGAATCATTTCCTTTCTCCTGTAAATGACCCCCACCAACACACACACACACACACTTAATCCCGAACCTGTTTACGGAGCTCAATATCAGCTGCGTCCTCCACAAAGCTCTCATCCACCTCTGGCTCTTCCATCTCTCTCTCAGCATTCTCAGGTAGCACAATCTCAAAATCATTCTTGGGCAGTGGAAGAGACATCAGCCCTAATTTCAGCTGCTCACGAGACTCCCGTTGCTGGTGAAAACAAACAACATTATTATCACTCAGGAGGGAGATACTCAAGGAAAAAAAGGATTCTTCTGATGTTGCTTTTTGCTCTACACACCAAGTGTTTGGCGTAAGCTGGATCTGTGTAATCCGCCACACCATCCTCAGCATTGATATTCAGTTTGTCCCGCAGTGGCGTGCGGCCTGGGGTCACTCCTACTGAAGGCTTTGGGGTCATGCCACTGTGAGGGGTCAAACCCTCTGCACCATGACTTGGGGTTCTGCCAAAATGATAAATATATCAGGATTATATTAAGCATTTCACTGGTTTGATATATTTTACACTCATCGTTAATTTAAACGTACTAAAAGATTTAGGTTGGTGAGTACCTGAAAGGGGTAGAGAGCACAGTGTTGGGGGTCTGGACCACCTGCCTCTGTGGGGTGACCCCAGAGAAGTCACTTTCATGCAAAGGTGTGTTAAGGCCACCCTTCAGAGGGGTGTCCACATTAGTAAGTGCCATAAGATTCTGGGCTTCCTAAAGTGAGAGGGAAAGCAAATCCCTGATTAGATCAGGCAGTAAACAAGGAATCACAATCAAATAGGTTGTAACATTACAGTGAGTTGATTAAGATACCTGCAGAATCTTATCCTGTGCTGCAGGAGTCTGGGGTGTGCGTAGAGCCATGCTGTTATTGGTGACATTGTATTCAGAAAGTAGAGCACTGGAAGCAGAGTTTGTGATCCCAGACTCTTCTGCAGTTTGACGAGCAATTTCACTGGCCTGGCCGAGTTTCACCACCTCCTCCAGTTCAGCATCTGATATCTGACCAAGAGAACATAGTTAATACAACTCTGTACAACAACATATTTTATATGGCAACAACAGTTTGCACAATCTGACTTTTCAACGCGCAGTCAATAAACCTCGTAACTTAGCCTTTAGCTGGCTGGACGGCGTGCAATGATCTTAAAGGGAAGTCCACAGTGTTACTGGAGGGAGAGCAATGAAAGCTAGAACTTGTCCTGAATACATTGGGACAAGACTGTGGTTTTTAAATTTTAACAGTTTTATTTGTTCAAACGTTTTCGCTACAAGGTCAGTGTTAAAATTATTAGCATTATATTAAATTTAAAATTTACATTTAAAATTTAAAATGTTTGAGACAGTTCATTTACATGAATAGTTCATTTAGTAGTCCCTCAAAGAATCAAAAACTTTACGTGAAGCATTTTAATGGAGAAAAGTGTGGAAAATAAAACATGCCGTTGCCTGATGCTGAACTTATGAAATATCCGTTTTGACTGATCAGAGTTAAAGCACTGACATGCATCCATAATGAAAAAAGTTACAACAGCACCTGAAATTAATAAAAAATGCTGTCGTTTTATAATGCTAGACAATAAACTACATATTAACGTCATTTAATTAACTCATTATAAACTGCTCTTTGTCTTTTTGCTCAGAACTTGCATTCGGCTCAGTGTACTAAAGACCCCAAGCTGAGATTTCTCTGTACAGACCTCATACTCGGTTACTAAGTTTTTATGTTCAAAACATCTTCCACAGCAGAACACATGACTGTTTACCTGCGGTGCTGGCAGCACTAGCTTGCTCCTTTTTTTAGTGAACTCTGACACCCCACTAGTTTGCAAAATGGCAGAGGGAAGGTCAGACTCTTTCTTCTTCTTTATCTTCTGTTTATCCTTTTTACGCTCATGCTCTTCTTTCTCACTATGGCAGTTTGTTAAAAACAAAAATAAAAAATACAGTATTCAATTAAATCAGTTTAAACTAATCCACCAATCTACATATTTATGAGAGACACTTATCATCTTTTAGAGACTCTTATCTTTGTAAGATACTAAATCTATATTCAAAATATATGGTTGAATTCTACTTTATATAATGTCTAAAAGCATTTCTAAAAGCAAAGATTTGTACTCTAGCTTCAAATTGATCCCATTAACTGATCCTAGTATAGTATGGAATTTGTTAAAACATTAAAATTGCATAAATATATCACGATACCTGCAATATCTCTGAGAAAACAATTTTAATTTAATCATATTGATATTATAGCACCATTGTGAAACTCTACAAAGAACTTTCATTCATTATTGATCTGCGTACATGCAAATGTGCCTCAGTCACTCACTTTCTCAGGTCTCCGTCAAGATGCTGCTGGCGAAGTCTTTTGAAGTCAGGCTCGAGTGGATCATACTGCTCCATGGATGTATCATAAAATCCTGGTGCCGGCTTTTTTTCAAAGGGAATCTCTGCATTGTAGTCGACACCTCGCTTTTTCTTCCGCTTCTTTTGGATATCTATGCCTGCCGCACGCAACTCTCTGCGCTTCTGCAGGGCTGCCAAGCGCCTGAGGAGTGAGTGGGGGAAAGAAGATTGGTGTTCAACAAACTACCAGCAACTGCTGAGCTAAATTATTCATTGTGGATAAAACCCTTAAAATGAACATACAAAATAAATTTAATGCATAAGAGTTGAGTACACTGCATTTTTACACACTTCCATTAATCCCTCTTGTTAAGTGCACATATATAGATATCTCTGCACGTGCACCACTGTGTACTGTACCTCGCCTCCTCTAGCTGCTTCTCCCTGGCTTTCCGCTTGGCCTTTTTGCCTTGTGTGTTTGCTAAGCGAGCCCTGGCCTCAGACAGCATCTCCAACTCATCTGCAAAAAAAAAAATAAATAAATAAAAAACCCATGTTTGATTAACCATCAGTAAATTAATAATGGTCATGTATCTCTACTTGAGGTCAGACCACGAAAGAACATTCTTAGAATTCAGAACGCAACCTTCATCCATGTCCACAGGATCTGGCCTGGCTGGTTTGGTTTCAGGGTTTGGGTCAATTTCCCCTGGCTTGAGCTTGCGTGGATCATCGTTTGTGTCTTCATCATTGTCTCTTTGAGCAGCTTTGTCTCTGTGATCAGAAATAAACCGCAAACATAAAAAAAAATATATATATATGGGGAACTTCCTAAAAATTAGTAAGCGCAGTGATTGAGGTGTGCTTACAGAAGATACTCATAGTGCTCCAGGCACTGTGCTGCGGTTCTGCCGATAATGGGAGCTATCGTTCTCCACTGGGTGGGCATCAGTTTGGCCAAATGAAGGAGCTTCTCCTCTTCTTCACGTGACCATTCTGTTTTCTTAATGCTGGGATCCAGCCATTCATACCTAATCGAGGTTAACAAAATCAGAGTTAATACCTGAGGCATTACATTCAAGTACCATACTAGTCAAAAGTGCCGACACATCTAATTCAATTCAAATGAGTAGGGGTGTCAAAAACTTATGACTAGTACTGAACATTGACACTGACCTAGAAACTGCATTACCACGGCAATGTTTTTTTTTTCGTTACAGTGGTGGAAACATAACAAATATTGTGAAAGGTTATTATGTTCGTTGTGTTACATATATTACTTTTTGGCTGGTCACTTAATGTGATTGGAATTAACACAGACGTCAAGAGCAAATTTACTGAGAAATTCGGACAGAAAATGCGTTCTGTCATGAGAACACTAGGAAATAAAAAGAACAAACAGCCAAAATACTATTGCACACACAAAACTATATGTGAATGATAAAGTATTTGTGTCATTGATTTGTCTCCAAATAAAAGGGTGTGTAGATGAAGAATCTTTGTGAACCCGTGGGTCGCACCATAAACAACCAAGTGCGGCACGTATGAAAGACAGCGCTGCTGAGTAAAGAATCAAAAGCTCAGATTTACCATCTAGCTTTACACTGTTTGGCAGACTTTCTGTGCAGCAGAGAGGCAATACGAGACCACTGGTTTTTGCCATATTTCATTACAGCCGCTTTAAGGATCTCATCCTATAGAGAGACAACACAAAACAGATCACGTAACATAAAGGTCAACATCGCTGATCCTACAATAAAGCATGTTAATTATCTTTAATAATGGGTGTAGTAAAATGGTGGTAAGCATGGCAAAACTAGAATCACATGCAAGTGTTTAGACTTGAAAGCCAATGTTATAAATCTTTATGCACTCGTACACACAGACGCAGGAATTAAGTCTGAAAACACAGATCTCAGTAAGGTCTGGAGTCAAGTACAGCTAGATGCTCTCAAATTTAAATTTAACCTGTATTATATAGTGAACCTCATAATCTGTACTAGCTTTTACAGCTTCTACTAATTTTTAAACCCTGACTAGATAAATTACTTGAGCTTAATCCACATCATAATGATGTAAAACCTCTACACTTTAGGTATGTCTTTGTGTTTAAACTGTTTGAAAGAAAATAACTGAACCAACAGATGAAAAGCTCCAGTAATAAATACGAAGCTACACGAAGCGGTGCATTTTAAAACAGTTCAACTGCAAACAAAACAAACCTGTGAAGCCATATTACACGAGAAAGGGTTGAAAAGATTTCTACATATCATACAATTAGGAAGAGAATCAGCACACATGCACAAAAATTCCAGATAGTCAGTAGCGTAGTTAGCATGCGACCTAGCTAGCTTAGCATGCTAGTTCTAAAGCTAACGCGTCACTAGCTTGAACGTGATTTATAAACTCCTTATTTACATATTTTAGAAAAGTGTGCTAACTAAATTTTAATGTATATTATCCAAAACATGTTTAAATCCCCTAACCTGATATTTAACAGTTAACTTTGTCCAGCGTGTTAGCCGAGCTAGTTAGCATATATTGCTCGGTTATGCTAACTAGCCCGCTAACGTCAAGGTAAAATTATATAGCTCCGTGTTTATCAACATACCTCGGTGTTCCGCCAAACGCCACCTTTAATCATAATACGCGGCATCTTGGCTGTTTAGTCCTCGCACACTCCCTCAAAATTAATTAGGAATAAGAAGAGCCGAATAAACTTTAAAGGATGCTGTTAGGTTTCGCCTCTCAGTAAAGAAATCATGCAAACATGGCACCCTGCGTGCTGCTGGAGAACCAATGACGTCCTGGTGAGGGTTGCCAGATACACGACACATAACCCCTCACTTTGGTGCCTGGGAAAATAAAATAGAGTCTAAATCATGTCATATACTCTAATACAGTGAACGGAATTAAATCATTTTTAGTTACATTTAATGTTGTGGAAGGTCTCGGAGATTTAGTTTAGTTCTTATTGTTACTTATGGTGTCATAATGGTAAGCACCTTGTAGCCTTAATTAATCTAATCAGAATATTTCATGCTAATGATCACATCACAATCACAAGCTGTGCATAGAATGCATGTCACAGATATATTTAATTTCATTCATTCATTCATTTTCGAACCGCTTAATCCTAATTAGGGTCGCGGGGAGGCTGGCGCCCATCTCAGCCGACTCTGGGCGAGGGTGGGGTACAC
>JAOUQZ010000002.1:17016439-17038714 GCA_028564935.1 Neosilurus hyrtlii
TTCTTTACATTCTGGACAGTCGTACTAAGCATTTCACTACATATTGTACTGTGTATAATTTGTATGTGACAAATATATTTGAATTTGAATTTGAAATGTTTGTCATCTAAGATCACAACTTAATTGAGCCAAGTCATTATATCTATTCCTATGTTGTATTTCTGTTTAATACGAATTGAGCCATGTTAGTGAGTACAAAAGAGGCTCTGCTCTGTTTATGCTTTAACTTTAGCTTTGAGCTAACAGAGAAAACTGAGAGCTCTCACTTATGTTTAAGATTTCATTTAATTGTTTTCTCTTAATAGATTCCATTGTTGTTGCACTAGCAATATTCCTCTGTGGCATTAAACAACCTTAAGTCATCAGTGATTGTTATCATATCACATTGGTGACAAATGCTGTATTTAAATGTTGCATTTATTAGGGGACCAAGTCCACTGTTTGTACTTGCTTCATTAAATTCTTCCATCCATTTTTCTTTTGGCTATAAAACCAAAACTGTGCAGCTCAGTTGTTTGCACCACCAGGAAATAGATATGGATGTGCATTGCAAAGTCATATCTCCAAGTTTTAATACTAAATATGTATTTTTTGGGAGTTTTGAGAAACCTCCTGTTTTATAAGTCTTCCTGTCATCAAAAAAACGACAGATAATAAAGTAATTCCTTGTGTAACCCCCCTGAGATTTTCAGCATAATTTGAACACTGTCAGTAACTCTTCCATGGAGGACTGCAGTCAGACATTATACTTTCACCCAGGATCAGCCGAGCTCAAGTACACTGCCACTTTGGGAAAAGGGAGCAGACCGAGGTGTGTTGCAGGAATTCTTCCTGCTGTCCCTGCTTTTTTTGTTAGCCAGGAGCTTTTTTTTTATCAAATGCTCGATGAGTGGAGTTGGATGATCCAGCATTGTAGTGAGACTTTCGTAGCTTCTTTGATCTGTCAAAGCTCTGCAGTCTTTGAGCAAGAGCATCACGTCAGCCTGGTTTGATTAGCGACTTGGCGTGTTGTCTTTTGTTGGCATTCCTACTGTGAGCTTGGCAACTCTGGTCTCAGTGGGTTTTTATTCCAAATGGGCCCTACACACACATTCTGTCTTCATGGTGTGCTGCCCCATCATGCTTGCAAACATTATGTACTCTTCCTCACTTCCTGCTCCAGTGACCTCCTCCTCTTAGCTGAGGCCACTGAGACACATTTGACTGGCTAGATATACTGTCCATATGGACACTCTGCACACTGAATACACTACAGTAGCACACCAAAGTCACACAGTTTGAATAAACTACCTTATCACTCTGTATATGATGAGTGCCCTACTCACCCCTATAATCACTCTCTACACACTGAGTACACTAGTTACACCTATAATCACGCTCTACTCTCTGAGTACTCAACTCACCCATATAGTCACTCTCTATACTATGAGTACATTATCTTAGAATCAATCTTTACACTCTGTGTACACTACCCTATAATCTTTCTGTATACAATAAGTACACTACTTTACCCTACAGTAACTCTGTATACTATGTGTACATTACCCTATAATCACTCTCTACACATGTACATGATTCACGTAATCATTCTCTACACTATACTATATGTACTCTACCCTATAATCATTCTGTACACTACGAGTACACTATCCCATAATAATTCACACACTATGACTGCACTACTTAACCCTATAATTACTTTGTATACTCTGCGTACATTACCCTGTAAACACTTTCTACACTGTGAGTACATGACTCAACCTCTCATAAGCATTGTGTACACTATGAGTACACTAACCTGTAATCT
The DNA here is from genome assembly GCA_028564935.1 of Neosilurus hyrtlii. Lineage (NCBI taxonomy): Eukaryota > Metazoa > Chordata > Actinopteri > Siluriformes > Plotosidae > Neosilurus > Neosilurus hyrtlii. Next base: position 17,018,247 of record JAOUQZ010000002.1, read on the forward strand.
CTCTGTGTACTGTGAGTACACTACTTTACCCTATAATCACTCTTCACTTTTTTCTTCATCCCTCTCCAATTTACACACATCCTTGTGTACACACACTCCTCACATACTAAAATAAACACTGCACGTGAATATCAAAACCAGCATTGGGTTTAATAACATACATGTAGACGGGACTTCACTCGTTAAGGACTGAACAATATATGAAGGCTAAGAAGAGCTCTGTGGAAGCAGAATATTTTTTCAGCAAGCAAGAGTGTTTTCAAGTAGCTCTGAGTAATATGACATGGAAGCAAAGTTGCTGTTATTGATCAGTGAGATTCATTAAGTGCCAACACACACCTTGTCCCTTTTTTCTTTTAATAGAAAGCAATGCGTCAAGCTTGCACTCTCAGCAAGGAGTGACCCAGTGGTATGGTTCACAAATAACAAAGTACTTTTTGAGGGACAGCCAGCGCAACATAATTCCCATCTAAGTGTTCCCTGATCGCTGTTGCGCTGTCCTTGTATCATTACATTTTTTTGGAATAAAATCATAATGATCAGCAACATGATTCCTCCATGTAGACAAACAAAGCTCACTCTATCAGGAATCCTCAAGGTCAAGATAAAAGAATCTTCCCAAAATTTAACAAACAACATGCAGTTAAGCTGCAGGATTAACAAGTGAGGTGGTTTTGGTGATTTTGGTGGTTTTATTTGCCATGAAGTGAAAAATTTAGAGTGCTTTCAATTTAGACTCATTAAAACATAAAACTGTTCTCTTGAATAATACCACTGAGATGCGCATGAAAACCTGTTAATAATGCAGAAGCACATAAATCAGTTTTTTCTTTCAATGTCAACACATATAATTGGACTTAATTTTTTATAGAAAGAATAAAAATGTGATAGTTGTTTTAGGCAAGTAGTCATTGGTGGGTTGACCAGATTGAGCAGCTTGCCAAAGTAAACATTTTTAATGTATTAATAAATGACATATAATTGATGATGAACACAGATTTACACAGTTACTTGGTTCATCACTATCATGCTTCAACATGGAAAAGGAAACTCTAGAAACCTTGTTTTTCTTTTCTCGTGTTTCCACATATGAAAAATTTTAACTAGTGATTTTTCTACTTTTCTGTGTAGTGTATATACTAAAACTCTGAATGGGTTTAAAAAGACACTGTTACCTACTCAGCATTTAGATCTACTAGGAGAACATGGAGCTCACATGACTTCTGTTGTAGTTAAAATATGCAAAACTAAAGTATGAAAATGAAATTTTAGCTTGCGTTTCTTTATGTTTCCATGTAGTACATACCTGACCTGCTTCCATCATGGTTAAAATATGTAATAAAATAGAATAGAATAATAAACAGACAGACATCTAACTAAATAGATAGATAGATAGATAGATAGATAGATAGATAGATAGATAGATAGATGCATAAATAAATAAAATTAGCTTAGTTTAGGGGCATAATTGTTAATTCTACATATCATTAATACATACTGAAAAATTACTCTTCATCTTATTATCACATAATTTTACATATTAAAATAATATATTTGAATATGTTCTGTAAAAAGTGATGGGTTTCTACTGAATTGATTGGGAATAAAAAAGTCACCTTTTCACCTTCCCAAAACCAGACTGCAGTGCTGACTGTGTGAGAGTAGACAAAAGCTGTTATGGGTGAACAGTGATTGAAGGTGTCAGAAGAGTAAACACTATTTAGCAATCCATATCTGTCAGAGAGTGTAGATAAGGGGCCACATTTATCATATTAACACAACCATAAATATGAGTGGATGATAGTAATTCTCTTCACACTGTCCTTATCAAAAATATGGTGAAATTAATACATCATTTATGCCCTGCCTACTCTTTCTAATCTTGAGATACTTGTCAATTCCAATGTATCCTTGCTTTTGGTATAAGTAATGTGGGAGTTTGAAATATTGGTACTCAACGAGGAGAGTGCTGTTGCACAAAGATAAAGGTGTTGACTAATGCATTGCCACAGCACGGACTTTTCAGAGCTTCAGCACAATGCTGTCCTAGAATGAGAATAGACTAGAACTCACAATAAATAATTCCATGCATTGAGCGAAGCAGCCCTCTGCTCTTTATCAAGCTAATGTGATCTACTGAGGGAAGCAGTTTGTCTTGTGCTGTCATGAGCTTGATACATGCGTACCTCACCAAACCCTGCCTGGCTGCATGCATGGAGTGTTACATTTTCAACCTGCTGCTGTGTTATAATGATGTAGATTTTTACATTATTCTGAAAAGAAGGCTTAGCCAATGTCTGATCCATTAATCGACAGATGTCTGTGTAAGATCCTGGTGCCGGCTCTACTGGAAGCACACAGCCCTGGCTGACATTGCCTGGCCTTCTGAGAATGTATGTGCAGATAAAAGAGGCCCTTGATTACCAGCTTGGTGGAGAAATAGGATGTCGCTGGGTGTGTGACATGACTCGTGTGGCCTACTTTAATCCCATCCTTATTTTTTCATATCCCACAAGACTCAGGGGCATTACAGTGGATCAATGCAGAGCTATCAATCGTTTAAGATGCCTTGGCGCACAGGGCTTTCTCTTTAAAGCTGTTCCCAAATCAATGGTTAAAAGTCACACACAGAAATTCCAGAGTCTTTTGGTCAGCTGCTGTGCGCAAGTAAGCACTCTGACCTGCTTTTGAGCACATTGATGGATTTATAATTGGTTTATATATAATGCTCCATGTTTTTGTTCTTCCTGATTTCATTTTGGAGATTATCCTAACAGTCTGCAGTTTGTATTTTGTAATACTGTTTCTTTTTATATCACTGACCTCGAATTTAATTATAAAATTGCTAATGTCTATGATAAGGAGGTTAATTTTCTGTTCTAGATTAGTCCTGCTCACCCTGAGCTATAGTAAATCTGATGCATTATTAAAAAGGCGAATATGACAACTCATTTCCTCTATACTTCATCTCTAATCTGCTCAGTCCCCAGGGTAATTCTTAATGTTCATACTGACCATACTTTGACCACAAACTGTCACAAAAGATGGATATCTAAGTGGTGCAGTACAGAAAAGCACGTATTGTATTAGAGCTGTACTACATGTAGACTATAGTGTAAAACCAGTGGCAGAACTAGCATGGTTCAGCCGGTGCACTAGCCCCAGGGCCATTGACCCAGGTGGAAACACAGGCCTGGCTGCTGATGCCATTGTGTGGCTAATTGCTTATTCTGCTCTGTGGAAGCATGAGTAACTGCACTATCTAACAGCTAAATTACTCCATTTTACCAGTCGAGCTCATTCTTTCTGACTTTTCAAAGTATACAATGAAAGCCAAATAAATCTACTCCATTGTTAGGCTACAATTTGCTTTTCTATTATATCTAATGCATTACTGCTATACAGTCAAGTGAAGATTATTTCTCATTAAATGTTGCATTATTTTGTGCTAATGATGTGGAAATCCATGCTGAAAGGTAGTCCATGTTTCCCAATTTTGTCTAGCTTTAGGGAGTGTGGAAACCAATCCAATTAGTAAATTGTTCTCAAGGTGATGTCTGTGAAGCATAGTTTGAAATTTGTTTTTATATTTTGAAATAGTTTGGTATTATTTCCTGAATGCTTTCTTATTGTATTACCTGCCAACACAGTTTTCAGTCTGATGATATTCTTAGCTTGGGTCTCACTGAAACAGCATCGGAATGTATTCCCTGCTGCAGACTCATGTAAGTTGCTCTAAATAAGGCTGCATGCCAACTGCTGTGAAAATGTAAATGTATTTTATTGTTTATTTATTTGAATTGATACAGTTTAATCCAAAAAAATACTATCTTATTTACAAGGCGGCCTAAAAATTATATCATCTTAGCAATGAATCATATTAGCATTCAAACTGTGATCTATCACTGGAAAGCATAGGTATGTAAGAAATCTTAGGATGCAATAAAAAGCCCAAATTATTCTTTTTTCTATGTGTATATATATAATGAATCTAGAATTTTTATAATTGGTATGTTTAAAACTCTGTACTGAGCTACCACCTAAGTTTAATTTGTTTTATAAGTATATGGGCCCCTGGGTGCAAAAGTTTTGAGAACCCCCGCACAAAGCCATGTTCAATTTCAATAAAAGAGTAATGGTTGCTAAAGGTCAGTCATTGTCAGTGTTTGTGCCTGTGTGAATTAATTACTGCATACTAGCAGGGGTGAAAAGTAACATACTTCTAATATGTATTATTCTTACACTACTGAAGAGGTGGTGGCTCAGTGGGCCTTTCTGCGTGGATTATGCATGTTCTTTGCATGAGTGCAATGAATTATGAGTGGGTTTCCTCTGGGTGCTCCAGATTCATCCCAAAGTCTAAAGACACACACATTAGGCTAATTGTAGAATTTTTTTTATTTCCCCTAGGTGTGATTGTACGTGTGAGTGGTTGTGTGTTTGTGTTGGCCCTGCAATGGTCTAGTGAGCTGTTCAGGGTGTACCCCTCCTTCGCCTGAAGTCTGAAGGCTGAGATGGGCTCCAACCTCCCTGTGTTCCTAATAAAGGATAAAGTGGTTTAGAAAATAAATGTAAATGAAATTTGTAAGGGGTAACTGGGATAATTGTCTGCAAATTATGTGAGCCAAAACCTGTGGAAACAGCATTTCACAGCTTAACATCATGCAGAAAGAGGTACACGTGAGGCTTCAGCTAGATGAGAAAGCTAGGCTAGTCTGTAAAGCTCTTAAACTTAAGGTGCAGTTTTGATATTCAACAGAAATTACCTCTGGTGCTAAATTCATCCACATCTTTCCAAGATAGCTAACAACATACCCCATATATATTTAAGAAAGTACTGATATTCTAACAGCATTTAGTAATATATTTATTATAACGATCAATTTTTGATAAATTTGTTTTACTCAAATAAATTATTTCCAAGTTATTGGGTTTTGGACTATTTTTTGGACTAACACTGCCTACTAGACAAGCTTGTTAATTATTTTGCTCTGATAGTGTTGGGTCATGTTAAACATACTATGTACACAGTACTACTGGCAATAACAGTGCTAGCAGATTTTTGACTGTGAAATGTGGGAATATGTAACCTATGTCGAATTTTTATAAGCTTATTTTTGAGTTCATAAAGAGTACATCTAGGTGAATATTACAATTCTATGTGCAATGTCTCATAAAGTCCACATTAAAATTCTGCTCAAAGAATACTACCATTTGCCTTTTGTTTTCCACCACTCTACCATAAATAGTAGCTTGTGTTTTTTCCCATGCTGCATATAAATAGTTCAAACTGGTAATTAATTGTCATTATGTGGCCAATTCTAAGTGCAACTGAGGATAAAATAATGTTTTACCAAGTCTACATAGTGAATGTAATGGATCTCCAGTGAGAATGTGAATGGAGAGGATTCTGTTACACTTGGAAAGAACAGTAATGAATTATTACTAGATTTTTTCAAGGTGACATTTAAAAATGATTCTCAGTGGGAGAGGGCACACACAGGCAGTCAATAAAAAGGTAGACTATGAGACCTGGAAAAAAAATAGGCGGGGACTTTTCTGTTCTTTATAAGCCAGAGAGAGCGAGAGAGGGGGAGGGGGGGGCTGAGTGTGTGGGTGGTGGTGGTGGGGGGGGGGGGTGGGGGGGGTTGTGACAATCTATTTCAAATTAGGATACAAGGAAACCAATAGGCATAATACTCTGTGTATTTTAAACAATTGAATTAATGTAACAGAAATCAGCCACTTCCAGATCATTGAGGAGGGACTACACACATGCTTATAATTGTGAATAATTTTGAATGGTTCCTTTTTAAACTTACATGGGAATGTGATGTGGTCAGTGAGGAGAAGGTGAGAGCAATGTGAGCCCTAATGAGCTGCTCTTTGTGCAGCCTTACCAATATATGCAGTTCTGTCCTGGGAGCCAATTTTCATTTAAAGTAGTGAAAGATCTGTTTACACTTATTGCATTAAATAGACTCCTTGCAGCACACACCCTCTGGAGCGCATTAATGTAAAAACCAGACAGCAATTCAATTTTTAAAATGCTTTTGTTAAACAAAGTTTACATCAATATACTAAAGTACACAGATGCAAATTTATAAATCAAGTGGTAGAATCTATAAGGTCCAGATTCATTCTACTGGAATTCAAACAATAATGACAAATTTACATTTTCCATCAGAAGAATTACAATGAAAAAAAGGATTAAGATTTAACAAACTACTGAGCTTTTTGTGTGAAATTTATAATAGTTATGTTCTCCTTGTGTTTGTGGGGGTTTCTTCAGTGCATACTGGTTTCCTTCCACAGTCCAAAGACATGCATATTATGCAAACTGGCTATTTTGCACATAGATGTGAATGTGAGTGTGAATGGATTGTTGTGTTTTAGACTGTAGTGGGTATTTGAATTTTTAAGGGTGGAATAGTTTATTGCAATTCATGGTATTTGGGGACAAATTTGTATGCAGAGAAAGTTATGAATAGTTAGAGATTGATTAGGAACCTGTTTAAGTTGTTTTCTTATACAAGCTATTCAGAGTTATTTCATGCCTATGAAGTTTGCTGGATTTTTCCTGAGTCAAAACATACCAACAAGGAAAAAAACAATCAGGGATTAAAACAAAAGCTAATGAAGAATTAAAGAGACTTTTTTTACTGTCAAATATGACTTGACAAATATGTTGTCATCAGCTTGGTTTCTTTGTTTGGTCTCTCCATCTGTCTGTCTGTTTCTCTGTCTATTAGCAACTTCCTGTCCACAATTTTTCAGCAAATCTGAAATTTTATGATGGGTAGGTGATCACCTATTATATACCTGTTATAATCGGTGAAAAAACCAGCAGTGACAACCCACTGATAGTGGGGCTTGAACCCCCGACCTTGGGATCATTGTCCAGCACCCTACCACCAGGCTTTTGAGTTGAATTGAGCTTGACTGAAATAACTGTAATGGTTTTGTTATTTCTCTTCTGTAAAGAAAATGTGATCATGGTTCCCAGGATAAGCAGACCAAGCACACATCACTTACACTTACGGCAGTCTTTATTAAGATGCTGTCTCATCTGATTATGGTGTAGGAAGAAAATAACCCTTGCATGCACGTTAACGGGACTATTCATTTATTAATCACGACATATTTATGTATTTAATATTAGCTACAGATTAAATTCCACATTTTTAATGCACTTACAGCCCATAACATAAAAGCTTCATCCTGACATACTGTGGTAAACCTTCAGACTGTCAGATGACCAAGACTTCATAATGCTTCTCGCATGAATTGATATCACCAAAGAAAAATTAACAGAAATCCAAGGTCAGAGGCCCATGTAAACAAACACATCTCTATTTTATTTAAAAAATGTTCACAACTTCACAAGAGGTGAATTAAACTTGTAGTCATGTTGGAACAACTTACTTTCAGAACTTGGGTGCAACAACCATCCATCCATTAATTCACCTATCTATTCATGCATTGTTAATCTATACCACTTTCAGGGTTGCAGGGAACGCTGGAACCAATTCCAGCTGACATTAGTTGAGAGGTGGGGTACACAATGGGCAGGTAGCCAATCTAACGCAGTGGTAACACCATAACAGAGTACAATTCACACTCGCATTCACACTTATGGGTAACTGAAAGTAGCTTGTAGCCTCATTAGCATATCTATGGACTGTCAGGGAAAACCCATTCACGTACAAGAAGAAAATGCAAACTCCACAAAAAACTGCCCCAGCTGTCCATGATGTTCGAACCCAGAATCTTATTGCTGTAAAACAACAGTGCTAACCACTGCACCACCATGCTGCCCATGGGTGCAACAGTTTATTGCAAACTGAAATGTTGACTTTTATGACATAATTTCATTAGGCTAAGCTCTTTTTCTTCATACTGTGTGTTTTTTATATTGCACTTACATTAGCTGAGGTATTTTTGTGTGCATTTTTTTTTTTAAACATTCAGGATAAGACCTCACCAATTTAATCTGTTTTGCCAGCCTCTTGATTATGTATGGAGGACATTCAATGCTGTGCAATCAATTTCTTATGTGAGGAAGGAGAAATTGAAAGAGATATGTTGATTGGCTTGAGCAGAGTGCAGTGACTTTAACTGCTTAATGGACAAAGGAAGGGTCAATACAGCCAATGTTCTCCAAGTAAAAACATGTAGATCAATAAACACGCCCAAAAACAAGCCTATATACAAAGTCAAAGTGTGCCTGCCTTATCCTTTACGTTTCCACTGAGATCAAGTGCTGCATGCTGTAAAGATGTATTGCACTCATTTTCTTTCACACACACCTGTATGGCTGCCCATTTATTTTCTGAAGATACAGTGATGATTTGAACAGTGATTGCAACGGTAAATGTTAGTAGATGGTTTAATATGACGATGAAAGTATTTGGATAGGTTTGATCTGAATACTGTGAAAGTATCTCAGTATAAAGCATTAATTTGCATATCAAACACAAGCAATGTAATACATAATATATAATATGGAGAAATGTGTTTAGTTAATACTCATTCATTCATCTTTAGTTTAAATTCAGAGTCTCTGAAGGTCACTGAGAGAAAGACAGACTGAACATATAGCACGCCATGCCAACCTTGGTAAACTTATGTAAAATTTATTATAACATATTTTTGTGATCAAGAGTACCACTGCATTGAGATAAAAAAAACAAGCCTATGTATTGTCTTGGCGAAAAGTGTCCAGTTCACAATGTAAGAGCTTCAAATCCATTTTCAGATGTTTATTTAGCTTTTAGGAAAAGAATATCATACAATCAATCACACAGAAGAAATTGTTCCAAGAGAAAAATCTCGGACGTGGTCTACCAGCTTGCATTAGCTTATAAACAGTACCTATTCCACTCTAATTGGTCTATCACCCTCTTGCTCTTCACTCTGATTGTTCCTTAGTATCATTCCAAAGATGTATTTATATTCATATTCATGTTGACACTGTTAATAATAATTAATTCCAGTACATGAAGTCCATAAATTTCCAGAAGATTTATGGAGGACAAAATATGTGACATTATGACCTTAGACCGGCAGGCCACAGAACTTCCACAGTTCATGGGTTCAAAACACAGTGATCCCCAAACAGGGTGCCTGATACCCTCATTCCCTCTACTTCAGTGTTACCAATCTTCCTTTACTACAAGGATATTAGTGGGTTAATGATTAGAATAATACTGGGTATTGTTCTCATTGTAGAGCTGGTGGCGTTGTTGGACTGAAGAGCCTGACCAGGAGGTCGTGGGTTCGAATCTCCATTGGACCCCCACCGTGCTAAGACCCCTGGCCAAGGTCCTAACCACAAGTGTGTCTCTCACCCCGGCAATATAAATGGGTACCAGTAAAATACTGGGAAGGTAACCTGTGATGGACTAGCATTCCATCCAGGAGGAGTTGACCTCCTATTCGCTACATGCTACAGAACTCAGGGATAAGCACTGGCCTGATGAGCCACTAGGCTCAGGTGTAAAAGCCCAACAGACTCATGGTTCTCATCTTTTTTCGCTTGATCCGTGGTCAGGTTGCAGGGGCAGCAGTGAGGTCCTCAGCCAGTTCCTCCAGCTCTTCTGGGAGGACATCGGCATTCCCAGATCAGCGTTTTCTGGGTTGATCCTGTGGTCTCTACCCAGTCGAATATGCCCGAAACATCACACCAGGGAGGTGTTCAGGAGGCACTCTAATTAGATGCCCGAGCCATCTCAACTGGCTCCTCTCAATACAGAGAAGCAGCGGTTCTACACCGTGCTCCTGCCGAATGACCGAGCTTCTCACCCTAGAGAAGGTATTGTTGTAATAAATTTAAATTGCCAATTTAATAAAACAGTACCTAAATGAAGTGTACTTACCAAACAACATTTTTGGAAAGATGTTATTTCTCAGGGTGTCTAATTCCAAAATGAACTTGGCAAGCTAAGTAAATAAAATTTAAACTTTAAAATTGAGATGTAGGATAGCAGATGTGTAAACATGCTACTTTTTCCCTTCTGTACTTTATCACTTTATCTAATTGCTCTTCTAGATGCATGTAATATCCGAATATATAATGTGCTTTTGCGGTATGACGATTTCCACTTTTCCTCATCGCATCTCTTTTTTCTTCATTTTTCCTCTTTCTCAACCGCCACTTGCTTTGAAAGCAGCCCATTAATTTAGCAGTGAGCATGGTAACATCTGTGACAAGCCCATAGGCATCACTCGGGCTTGATTTATGACTGTGAGGCTCAAATCATAAAGCAGCCAGCTGAACACAGGCACAGCACTTGCCATTGATTTCCCTCTTCCAATTTACAGCACATTGGTAAATCATAGGCAGCCGTGCACTGTAAACTGACTTTGTCTGCCACTTCTCCACACACCGCAATGAATCACATTATGGTAACGGCAGCAATGGTACAGGCCTGTTTGTTTTAACCCGAGGTGCCGGAGGATTTCCACCCATGATTGATGTGCCATTCTGTATGGGGTGATAACAGTTGATTGTAGTGTCAAACAGAAAGGCGCAGAGTAATTCATAAAAACACTGACTCCAACTGGCCGTCTCAGTGCTGTGAGCTTTAGAATTGAAATGGGAAAACTTATGTAACAGCTCCTACGGTTTTGATTAACTTTCCCAAAAATACACAGAGCAAAAAAGGGAATAGGAGAATAAGTTGGTGAAAATGGATAGATTTAATTTATCACTCACTCTCACTCATTTGCCGAACTGCTTAATCCAACTAGTGTCATGGGGAGGCTGGTACCTATCTCAGCTGACAATGAGCTAAGGTGGGATACACCCTGAACAGCTCACCAGACCATTGCAGGGTATACCTACTGTACATATATCTATCTTTCTCTCACTCTCTATATAAAAAATTTACATACCTCTTTTGACTTTGTACTGAACACAAAACTACACATTCATTAAATGAAGAAGTAGTCTAGACCTGGTTCCTCTTGGTCTTAACTCCCCATGGTTGAAAGTGTTGTTCTTTATATATTCTATACTTGTAATAAAAGCCAGGTCTAGTGATTTACTGGACTGTGTGCAAGACATTCTTCAAATAATATGGTTGTTGGTTTGTGTCTATTACATCACTGAAACATCCATATGGCTTTTTTCTGGCTCATGAGATTAAATTCTCCTGTAATATGTCTTGGATGTGTAATGCGCCAATATAATGTTCAGAGATCTACCCCCACCCCCCACCCCCCATCATCATGCTCCATCAGTTGCTCTTCACCTCAAGTATTGTTTCTTTAGCTTATACACATAAACCTCAAACATGACAATTTGAATCATGGCCAATTTTTTTGCTTACTCTGACCAGAGGTTCTTGTTCCAAAATAGCTCTGATATGTCTAAATTTATTTAGATGTGTATTTCTGTAGTTTTATTTTAGAAGAAGAGCTTTGCCTGGGGCATATGAACGGGCATGATTACTGTGGAGTGCATTGCTTATTGTTCTCAGTGCAACTGCTCCTACTGCTTCCAGGTCATCCTGCAACCCTTTAGAAATGACTGCTGATTTATCTCTTATCTTCTTTATCATTCTTATCATTAGTCCAAGAGTGTGTTGTTAAATCTTTTATAGCACACATCTCCAGGGAAGAATTAGTTGTGGTTTCATGAACTTTCCACCTGCATACTGTATTATTTAAAACAATTGTACTGGTAGTGATCTTTATGTTCTTCGAGTTGACTTTGTAGCATGTTGCATTTGAGAGTTGTTTAATAATTATGTTGTCCTTGCAATCCTTAGTGAAATCCTTCTCTTTTGCTAATAACTTGGTTTGAGTGGCATTAATTCACTATGATTGTACTAGCAAATTCACCCAGTAATTTCTCAGATTTTATCTCACAAGGTTTAAACAGCCAGTAATCAAACTTAAAGTTAAAGCTTCAAATTTAGGTAAACAGCAAACAATTATTGAATGAGGCACAAATGATACAGAGAATTATTTGGATTGAGAAGAGTTTATCAAATAACACCCTTTGAGATTGAAATAATACTCCACATCATAAGCTGAATTCTGTAATGGTTTTATTATTCATTCAGAGTATTTTCAAGTTCAGAGGAAAGCACATCGTAGCCAGAGTTAATTAGCTAGAAGTGTCGCATGCTATTCCCTGCTAAGGCCATTTTTGATTTATACGAGACAAAATCCACAAAAAATATGGAATTAAAGGATTTCATGGTAAGGACACCAAATGTGACTGTATTAGCTAGTTGCAAGCAGCATGCCTTTAGTCTTGAGAGCAGGCAGCCATATTCTCACTAGCTTTCTCTAGGAGGGGGAGATGAGGAACACATCTAATACAGATAGGTTTCAGTCTACTGACATTGCTGTAGGGTGACAGAACTTTGGTTGTTGCCACTCACTCTCAGATATAGCTGACAACAGCATAAAAAGTGAAAAAATAAAACAAAGTTTTGACAACTCAGGACCGCAGTACTTTGCTGTCAATCATACAACTTAATTAACCAAAATAGCAGTCAGGCACAGCTGTTGGGCAGTAGCCCACCTATCTTATATGATATCTATGAGAAGGAACATTGCCATGTGCAAGGTGTGCAATAATAATAATAATAATAATAATAATAATAATAATAATAATGAAAAATTTAACTTTTCTGATGCTGGTGGTGGATAAGTTAGCTCACAAAGAATACCAATGATTAGCAGGTGGCTTTTCACCAATCAGAAATGAGAAAATCATTTAAATGAATAATAATCCCCTTTAAGCGTCAGCAGAAAACTAAAGATTGCTGTAAATTATTTAGTATAGATCCATGCTCCTGAAAAGCACTCAAACAAAGTGCCACTCAATTTATGTTAATAATCTTAAACCTAGCTAAAATAAATATTTTCATCTATTAATGCAACCTGCTTTACCAATAACCTACATGTCTAGACTCACAAGAAGCTTAAAATGAATGCTAATGAAGAGCATTTTGATGTATAGGGTTTATGCTTCAAAACAGAAAAGGTAATTCCAAATACAGTCAGGAAGAACAATACATCTCAGCATTTACACATTGAAAAGAAACACCTGCTTCGTTCACTTTTTCTGGAGATAACAGTTAAATCTATTGAAGCAGTCACTGAATAACGTGGTGCATTAGATCTTACAGCTTCATGCCATTAATATTCAGTGGAGCTTGTTACTGAAACCATGTTAAGAAATAAGGGGTGAGAAAAAAAAGAAAAAAAAAAAGAATTTATTATTTTGAGCTTTTTATTGTGTGTTGCTAATGTACTTAACCATCAAGCAATGTGCTGTGAAAGTTAATGCCAATTTTATGTGCACTTCTGCATTCCTCCCATAGTGTAGCTGGGTACCATTTCTTCCCCTTGTTAGTAACACACATGCACCTGCCTGTCCACATGATGTAAATAAAAACGTGACCAAGCCACTTTTTCCCACTGCTCCATTGTTCTGATGCCCAGATGCTTATGTGCAGATTGTGGGATTTTTCATCAGTGGACAGGGGTCAGCATGGGCACCCTGAACAGTGTGTGGCTACACTGCCCAATATGCACAGCTGTGGGAAGTAACAAATATTAAAATACTAAATAAAAAAGGGTGTCATGGTGGTGCAGTGGTTAGCATGTCCGCTTCACAGTAAGAAGGTTCTAAGTTCGATTCCTGGGCTCAGAGTGTTTTTGTGTGCAGTTTGCATGTTCTCTCCCTGCTTGCGTAGGTTTCCTCTGGGTACTTTGGTTTTCTCCCACTTTCCAAAAAGATGCACAGTAGGCTGATTGGCAGTTCCATATTGCCCCTAGCTGTGAGAGTTGAGATGGTTGTAACCTGCAGTGCCCAGAGTAGGCTGAGATGGGCACCAGCTTCCCCACGATGCTAATTAGGATTAAGCTGTTTAGAAAATGAATGAATGAATAAAAAGGTACAAATACTTTCTTACTGCATGTAAGTACAGTTTTCATGTATCTGTAGTTTACTTATTTTTTCTGATAACAGTTTACTTTTTTACTTTTACATAATTGCACACCTTTCAATATGCTTTCAAGGGCTTTAAAATATTGTTCAAATAGTTACTTTGAGTACATCTCACCATTCTATGCTTTAACTTCATTGAAGACATGGAATCAGTACTTCTATTTTTGAGTATTTTTCTCACAGGTATCTGTACTTCTACTTAAGTAAAGTCCCTGTGTATACCTACTGTGACCTCTGCATATACAGAAAGCTGTGATGCATTGTTAGCAAATTGTTTTATACTCGCTATTCTGTGGGATCAGGCCACATGTATTAGCCCTCACTCTCCATGCACTTCAATAAGTCTTGGGTTCCCATGACCCTGTTACCAGTTCACCAGCTGTCCTTGTGCCAGATTTGATAGGTGCAAACCTCAGCAAACCAGAACATGTCCTTTTGGAGATGCTCCAACTCATTTGTCTAGACATCATAATTTGGCCTTGGTCAAATGCTCGGTTCATTAGACCTGTCCCTTTTTTCTGCTTTTAACACATCAATTACAAGAACTGAATGTTCACTTACTGACTGATATATCCCACTTTTTGACAGGTGGCACTGTAACAAGATGATCAATATAACTCACCTTACCTGTAAGGTACCTATATACTGTATACTCATTATTTAGTATACAGTACATGGGATTGGCATGATATGATTGGTTTGCCATCTTTGTTATATGATTAGTGTAGTATATGCAAAAACATTCATGCAGCTCAGGTTTGGTGGATATTGCTATATAGTCCCTTGGCTGTGTGTGTGTGTGAGTGTGCGTGTGTGTGGTGGGGGATTTGGGTTTGGTGGGGGTTGTGTGTTGTGTGTGGTGATATAGTGCTGTTTTCTGAGTTCAGCAAAGGGATTTTATGAACATAAACAGCAATCTGCAACACTGCAAATAACTTTTTTTAATTCATAAAAGAAAGTACTGCCATACATTTTCATTGTTTAGTACAATTAAATTCTAGTAATAGTCTGTAGAACTCACACAAAAGTACTGTTATCAGTTACATGAGAGCAGCTACAGCCACAAAGCCATTCTAATTAGAAAAAACAAAACAAAACAATAAAAAACCCTCAGAAATTACATACATATGTTGCACTTTTGGTAGATGCTAAACTGCATTTTTTGTACCTGCACACACAGCCATGGAAAAAATTAGAGACTACTTTGAGTAAAATTGAACCAGTGTAAAAAGGTGGCTTATTTCTCAGTCTGTTCCAAATCACTGCATAGTATAACCAGGGGGAAAAGTCGACAAGCCATGCAAAGGTTACTACAACTTGCATCTGCAAAACCATCATTTTGATTTGGCATGCAGCCTTTCTCATGCTGTGCTTCGCACCACACTACACACATTTCATATACCAGTTGACCTTTCGTTTGATGCCAGGCAACAAAATCAGCTCAGTTATGAAGTCGTGGTCTTCACTGGAGAGAGAAATGAAAACTGGTTTCATCTTATAATAGTTCGTTGACCCAGTGCTACCATCTGAAATCCCCATGTTAGTTTTGTCACTACAGAATCCATTAACTCCTCATCATCCTGTCTCAATGGACAGAACATATACAGAACCTTAACCATTTGGATTGAAGGTCATCAGTGCTGTAAACATAGTGACTGGCCAAATAAGACTTTATAGGTTTCATTTCAGACTCAATAAATTCATCCATTTATCTGACCTTATATCATGATGGTGGGTGCTGCTATGAGTTTTTCCGCTGGAATTTAATTGTTTCAGTGTCAATACTGGGTTGTGAAAACAGTCCACCAACCAGTAATATCTAGCTAGAAAATGTGATATGGTTGAAAGCCAGAGGAAGATTATCATAGACTGCGCATAAAAAAAAAGAAGATTATTTTGTCTAATCGTACACAAATCAAATAGAGAGGTGTATTTTCGAAAATGGACACTGGTTGAAAAAAGTGTTTAAAATCCCAATAAATTCTGCTGCACCCAACAGAATTGAACTGGTTCAACACAATGCATAGTAATTACACTATGAATGACTGTATACATAGAAAGTGACCTTTATGGAAGGTTTACCTGATAAATATGCCAGGAGCTGTAGGTATATGTCAGTTGTAGTCAATAAAATGCACATTGAGTATATTTATTCACTTGTGGATCATGATGTAACATAAAATAGTTTTTCACTCATGGGTTGCATGACTGAATCAATCTCATCAGCAGCTATTGTGTCAGTGATTGCAAAGAGCCACGAAGAGAAAAAAAAATCCATGTTATTAAATAATTAATGCTCATTTTTCTCTTCTTGTGGTATTCACCCAACTGCTTTTTCTTCAAATCTAAACTATTTCAGACATATTTCTTTGACTATAATTAAATTCGTGAGCAAATGGTTTGCCATATGCACTCTTTTCAATGTTCATTTTATAGTTGAACATTCTCTGAATAAACCTGGAGGCTACACACTTTTCAAGTCTCATCGATCTTTGCTATCACTGCACATCCTCTGGTTAATGCTTTTAGAGTACTAATTGAGGAACATCAGCTTGTTATGAAGAAATGTCAGTTCAGTTTTTTTCTATTGGCTGTAAGGTATCAGCTGTCCAATTCAGTCTGGTTCATACACTGCAGTGGATCATGAAAGGATTGAGAATTAGGCTATGAGGTGGACCACAGCAATTAAGAAAACAGAACTAATATACAAAGATATTTTCTTGTGTTCCTATTCATATAAGAACATTATAATTCAGGAAATAGGAATATGTATTCGACTTTTCTGTATGGGGGTTATAAAAATGTTTTTATATACTGTATAAAATTTTGGTCTGTTTAGGTTGCATTGCCTAAGATTTTAACAGTGTTGCATGTAATTTTGCTGAACATCTACAGTGGATGTCAACAACAAAATTAAAATTAGAATCAGGTGTTCCAGATTAGGTGCCAGTGGTTTTTGGTGGTTTCTTTTTTGAGCCTGGTTCCTCTCAAGTTTCTTCCTTGTGTCAACTGAGGGAGTTTTTCCTTGCTACTGTCGCCACAGGCTTGCTCATTAGGGATGTGTAGATTTTTGTAGAAAAATGTTTAAATTCCTTTTTAAATTACTTTTACTATGTAAAGCTGCTTTGTGACAATGTCAATTGTATTGAAAAAAGTCTAAAAAACGTTTTATCTTAGGATCTGCAGGTAACACCTGCAATTAAAAAAAAAAGATTCTACAATCTACATCTACCAGTAGAAAGAGATTGGAAAAATGTTATTTGCATGTGAGGTGTACCAGGAAAAATCATTTGTTGTCAAAAGAATGTTAGAGCAAGACTACAGTTTGTCACTCAACATATAAGCAAAGTCCAGGCCTTCTTGAACAATCTGCTGTGGACAAGGGGAGGGGAATGTTATACCAACTTTGAAGCATGGAGGTTGAAATGTTATGGTTTGGGGTTGCTTCACTGCCGTTGGGATCGGGCAGTTTACAGTTTTTAATTCAACTATGAATTCTGCATACTATTAAAGAGAGCATAAGGGTACTGTGAGGTTATCTGCCATTAATCAATCTCCAACAAGATAATAATCACCAAGGAGTGAATCAAAAAGAAGAAATGGAGTTAGTGCAAGGCTTATTCAAAGTCCTCTGTCATTCAAAGCCCTTTGAATCCTATTTAAATATCGTGGGGGAATTCGAGAAAGGCGATACAAAACACTCAAACATTTTGCCCCCGAAGGAGGAGTGGTCAACAATTTTAGCAAGCCAGTGACCGACACCAGTGGACAATTACGCAAATCTGTTTATTTATTTCTTTTTAAATTACATTTCATTTTTTAATCTACCTTATCCTTTACTAAGGTCACAGGGAGGCTGGAGCCCATTCCAGCTGACTCCAGGTGAAGACAGGGTATACCCTGAACAGCTC
This sequence comes from Neosilurus hyrtlii, assembly GCA_028564935.1. NCBI lineage: Eukaryota > Metazoa > Chordata > Actinopteri > Siluriformes > Plotosidae > Neosilurus > Neosilurus hyrtlii. Next base: position 17,036,130 of record JAOUQZ010000002.1, read on the forward strand.
ACCAGACCATTGCAGAGCCAACACAGACACACAACCATTTACAGTCACACCTAGGGGCAATCAAGACTGGCCAATTAGTCGAATATCTTTGGGAGAAAACTGGAGTACTTAGAGCAAACTCACACATAAACGCCCCCCGCCAGGCAAACAACTAGAGCCTCTTCTTGTGAGGCGGAAGTGCTAATCAGTGCGTCACCTTATGCAACATATAAGCATCAAAAGTATTAACAATACTAGGTTTTGAGGCCAAGAGTGTATTCTCTCTATTACATCTATTAATATTTTCGTTTAAAAATAATTGAATAAAGTAATTTTCCTTGTGCTCTTGTTTAAGTATATCACCTTTTTGTGTGTGTGTGTGTGTGGTGGGGGTGGATTTCCATGGGATGAACTTATTTTGTTTCATATAACTGCAAGATTAACTTTGAAAGTTGAATCACTGTCATTGCTGCTCTTATTGACATACTGATATTGGTATACCTCGGTATTACTGAATAAAGAGGTGAATTAAATATAGCAGTACTCATTTATAAATAATGTTAATATGCATTGCTATATTTTAGTTACATTGACACTAACAGAAAGACTAACTTTTTCATATAGTAATTTTCTGTGTAGTAAAAAGCTGTGTGAGAATCATGTAACACCATTAAAGAAGTGTTTTAGATCTTAATAATTGTATGTTATAGCCTAAGCTTCTCATATCCTGCCAGTTACTTTACTGAATAGGTTAGGGTTATTGGGTAAAAACGGAATGATTTACATACTGGAACATGGTTGCCTTTATTTGTTTAGAATATTCAAAACAACAAGGTCATAAGACTATAATAAAATTACTAAGCATAATAGGACAGGCAAAGTATTTGGGTAATTGTTAGGCTTTTGCCACACAGTGTTTGCATATTCTGTTGTGCTGTGCAGTTAAAATTATCCATGAAATGTCTTGCTGGAATGGAATGTAAAGCTCAATGTGCAACCCTACTGAAATTAAAGGTGCCCATTCATTAATGAATAGCCAATGTGTTTTTTCTTCCATTATCAGGTTATTTTGGCTGCATACAAAGGTTTCCTGTTGAAACCACCCCTCACAGGCTCAGTATCTCTCATTCACCTCTTTTGCATCATGTTTTGGATCTGTGTCTGTTTACAATAAAAATAACAAGTGCATGTGACCTGAGGAATGATCGTGCGCATGTGCAATAACTTGGCAGTTCTACACCAATTTGTAGAAAGTGTCAAAGTGTGAGAATAAGTGTTAAAAAAAACAGAAGAAGGCATACAATATTAAGAGAAATAAAACAGATGGCAATGTTTACTAATATCGTTGTGCCCCGTGCATGGGGTCACTGACACTCGTGTACAGGAATAAACAATGGTTTGAGAAAGAAATTGTGGCCAAGTTAATTTTATTTCCAAGAGATACCTCATTTCATGTTTATTTAATATGCAATTTTTGGAACTTGGCATTCTTGTTATATACTCAACTTGAGTTAGCATTTAATCTCAAATAAGTTTAGTGCCAAAATTAGTATGGTATTTGGATATACTGTAATTTCTGTCAAGTATGGAGATACTGTAATTATGGGTATACTGTAATTTCACAGTTTATGATATCTTCAGCCTTGACAATGTGTCTACAATTTTGCATCACTGAGAGGGCAAACCTACTGTCATCTTCAGTAGCAGAAAACAAAGGCTTGATGAACTTATTCAAAATTCATTCATTCATTCATTTTCTGAACCGCTTATTCCTAATTAGGGTCGCGGGTTATTCAAAATTATTTAAAAAATTATTAAAATTCACAAATCTCGTAAAATATCAAACAGTGCAAATAATGTTCAAATCCAAAATTAATATATTACCAAGAAATATTCAAAATCGATTAAGGAATAGAGAGGGACGTACAATTTGAGGGGGGATTTCATTTTTAAATGTAATAGGGTACGCATAAAAATAAAATAAGTTTTTATATATCAATCATCGGAGTTAATCTATTACACAGTATGAAAGTGAACCTTAAACAATGTCAAAACATTAAACAGTTTAAAATCAAAAAATTGTCAAAGAAATCATTTTCACGGGTTACAGGGATGAAGAGGGGGTGGGTAATCAACAGGTATTTTCAAGCTTGGTTTCCATTCTTTTGCTTATTAATTGGGTTACCTTAATAATTTCTTATTAGTTCATTATATAAAGTATTCTATATTTTTAGTGATATTATTTATCTTTTGTTTGTTCTTGTTCTCTTTTTCCTCGGAAATAAATTTAGTTTGAATTGTTTTGAGGTATGAGGAGTGCACAAATGAGAGATATTAACCCGGAAGAGGAATGAATTGAAAGGTACGGGTGTGATTAAATAAGATTATTTTTCATCCCAATCCCTTTAAATATGATACAGTTTCAGTATTATTAGTATATTACTACCGTTACTATTATTATTATTATTTTCTTTTTCTCATTTTATTTAATTATCTAAGTGAGTTTTTTTGTCATTGCAAGTACATTGTCAAGTCAAGTCAAGTCAGTTTTATTTGTATAGCACTTTTCACAATTGACATTGTCACAAAGCAGCTTTACATAGTAA
>JAOUQZ010000002.1:17038814-17048873 GCA_028564935.1 Neosilurus hyrtlii
CCGGCATGACTAACTATGGCAGCATAACTAAAAAGAGAGAAACCAGAAGGAAGACAGACATGAGGACACCCTGTAACATTGGGCAATCAGCCATTCCACTGTCAAGGTCCCTGGGTGAGCATGTAGAGTGACATTGCAACTACTGTTTACTATTTTTACATATTCAAAATAAACTCAGAGTAGAACCGCTGCTCCTTCGCGTTGAGAGGAGCCAGTTGAGTTGGCTCGGGCATTTGATTAGAATGCCTCCCGACCGCCTCCCTGGTGTGGTGTTTCGGGCATGTCCGACTGGGGCCGACCCAGAACACGCTGGAGAGACTACGTCTCTCGGCTGGTCTGGGAACACCTTGGTATCCCCCCGGAAGAGCTGGAGGAAGTGGCTGAGGAGAGGGACGTCTGGGAGTCACTGCTTAGGCTGCTGCCTCCACGACGCAATCCCGGAACCAGCGGAAGAAGATGAAGAAGATGAAGAAAATAAACATTAATTTAATTATTCGTTCATTCATTCTAGTCTCTGTTGCACATACCACAAAAGAAAGTCATTAAAATACTGTTATGTTTTAAGCTTATTAGCAGCAAAATTCAGAAGGTAAAAAAAACAAACAAAAAAAACCCCTACTACTACTACCCTCTTCCTATGAATTATAAACAGTATATAAGTGCATAAAATACACATTATTTATGTTTCAGAACGACTCTTTTGGAAGAACAACACAACACTTCCAGAGTACTTTTGCATGGTTTGATTGATGAAATACATTATAGATTTTATATCTGACAGCCTGGCTTCTACTCACTCAAGCACACACACACTCTCTCTCTCTATCTCTCTCTCTCTCTCTCTCTCTCTCTTACCCTCTTTTACAACAAACAACTAGAAATTAATTGCTCATTCACATATTGTTCTGTAGGCTGTTTTTGGAGTATAAAGAAGTCTCAAAGAGACAAATTACCACCTGCCAGTTAAGAGAAAAGGCCCACCAACTCACAGCAATTTCCTCTCTTCACAGTTTCTCCATTTTTTATTTATTTCCTTTCAAATATGTGTGCATCCAAGCATATCCCACCAGCATTACTTCATGCTCCACCACAACTATGTTCATCCTTACCACACCAATTCATTGTATGCACCAAATTCTAATAACTGTCTTTCTGCAGTCGTTCAGACTAATTTCTATAGATGTATTCATCTTGATGGAAATATTTTCAACAGTAATTTGATCATTAACATGGAGAGTTGAGATGAATGTGAAAGATGCAAGTGGAAAATAGTTATTCTTAACTATAAAATCACCAAGCAACAAAATAGTGGTAAGGACTATATACTCACTGCAGCACATTGCCAGTGACCTCTCCATGCAATATAAAACCATGTACATAATAACATGCTAACTAACATTAACACTATGGAGCAAGAAACCTCAGTATAATTTAAAACATGTCTATTCAGAATAAGTATTATTGTCTATTATTGGGAAGTAAATAAATAATTAAATTAATTAAGTATTAAGTATTAATTTAGAATTATGCAATTCAGGAAATCAGGAATAAAGTTATCAGACGTACCTGGTGGTGCTTGAGAATGAATAATCAAAGTTACAGAATTGATAACCTTTTATTGTATTTACAGCCCAAAACAGACATTTAGGAGTGACATACAACAACTGTTAGACAATTTTGCTGCATTAACACTGCTCCTTGCTTGAGCTACATAAGTCCAAACATGGCTCTACCTTATTCAGTTAGTTCGCCTGCAGCTTCTACGCAACTGTCTGAGTTGCACTTAAGTCTATATTTACATCTCTGCTTTGAATACTAGTGCACACAATTTCTGCATTCAGTCCTCACAATACACGCATGTGTAAATCGTCTATCATCTTCATCATATTTCAGTAACTGCAGGCTCCAATTGTTATTTTAAGCACTATTCAAACTGGTGGAGCGTGATTTGCAACGTGATTTTATTCTGTATATGTTTGATGGGGAACCGCCCCAGTAATCATTTTCTGTAATCATTTTAGCATGATGTAAAATGTGTACTGGTTGTTGGTAATTTCATTAATCGTATAGTAATTTTGAATCTTTACAGTATAAAGTTATATACAGTAGAACAATTAATATTTCTGATCATAAATTAAGTTAATTATCTAGATGCTTGGCAATTTGTTGAATTATAATATACATAACAGCAACATTTTTCAGAAGCTCTGAACCAGAGTATGGGCTCCGAAGCCAAGAAAACAGGCTGAGAACAATAGATACTATGGCAGAGGTTCAGCATATTTACTGCTCTAATACACTATGCTTGTTTGCCAGCATCTCATGAAGAGGACATTCTGTCCTGAGTGTAATTACTGACCAAAAGATGTTTATTTGTTTATTTTTTTCTACTTTTTATCCATACAGATCAATGCACTTTCGCCAAATGTGCTGGCTCAATAGCCAGCTTCATTTGTAAAAAGGCAAAGCTGAATAGATGGACTGCCTGGTGCCTTTAGGGGGCTTTGTGAATAATTGTTTTATGTTAGACATGACCAAGACACATCGCTTTAGCAATTTCACACAGAGCTTTAACAGATAACAAGATGAGAAACCTAGTGAATGAATTAAGGACAATGTGAAAAGGCAGTTAAGAAGAGCTGCATGCAGTGTTAAAGTGGCAATTCTGATGTCTGAGTCATCCTGTTAAAGCCACCTGCCCACTGATTTTGCTAAATGAACAGAGTTACCATGAATAATACACAGTACATGCAGAATATAAAGAAGCTGTTTGCTTTGGGAACAGCAAGACAGCAAGAAAAGAATGGATGGATAGATAGATGACTGATAGATGTTACAAGCATGAATCAGTGTCTCTGATCTGGGCTATCTGGGGTGAATTTTCCAGTTACGTGGAAGTATTCAACTGTATTATAATTGATAATTGAAGGAATTGGTAAATAAATAAGTGTTATCTCTAGGAAATATGATATTAGTCTTCTTCTATTTTTCACCACTCTAAACACTCTATGAATTCAGTATTACACTCCCAAGTTACTACATATTCTGGACATGCGGTCTTGTTATTGTAAACAGACACAGGACTAAAACAAGATGTAAAGCAGGTGGATAAGAGATACTAACCCGATACAGCACTTCAGTGTCTACTGTATGTCGTTATTAAAGGAGCAGTCTGACAATTCTAATCCTTAAGTATGTAATAAACTGGCTCTTTGGAAATTTTCAATATTTTCAATAAATGACCTTTACCCTTAGCCCCTTTGACTCTTAGCTCATGCAAAATAAAAAAAAGATCAGACGTCTGTACTGGAATGTTTTCTGATGTCCACTTCCCAGAACACCTTGTGGCTTACAAATATTACCATTAATGTCTATACAGAACAATAGCCTTAGAGTAGATTGACCATGCATAGCCTGGATTGAGGTCGTCAGTAAATTCTGATTTCCAGTAGTGACAAAACAGCGTCGCCAAGATGAAGTCATGCTGTGCGTTTGGGTGCATGAATCGTTTTATAACTGCCAGTCATGGAGGATCTGTCACATTTCACACGTAAGTGGTGTAATTTTTCTTTTTGTGAATTTTACTTAGTTTTTTCTTACTAGAGCTATACTTAAAATACTATTTCTAACATTTTGTCCTTTCATAACGAATTTTATGAACCTGTAACCTGTTGTACAATAAGTAGTTTAATAAAAAATATTGATAAACATTCAACAATACAACAGTGAGTCATACTAGATAACTTTTTAACACCTTCAGACATCTCCTTCAAGCTTTACATAAAACTTCAGGGGCATCACATCTCAGTCTCCACAATGCAAAGTCATAAAACAAACAGCAATATTGATGAAATAACCTGTAGCTACATTTTAGATCAGGACATACATGACCAAAGATCCCACTGTTATTTCTATGGGGACTTGAACCACATGCAGATAGTCTAAGTATTCTATGTCTATGGCAAGACACTCATGGAGTATTCATTTTGTCTTCTTGTCCACTCGCTCACTCACTATATAGTGTTTACTACATAGAGTAAATTAGTCAATTATTACTGAATTAAGAAATACTACATTTCACAGAAAGTAATTCAAATTTGGATTTTTGATATTAATTATTTTTTATGGCCAAAATTTACATTTTACACACAATCCTTCACACTCACACCTAAGGGCAATTTGAAGCAGACAATTAGCCTAATCTGCATGTCTTTGCACTGTGGGAGGAAACCCATGCATGCGTACAGAAAATAGACAAACTCTACAAAAAACACTCTTTCCGAGCCTCAAACCCTGGATCTTCTTGCTGTGAAGCGGACATGGCAACCACTATGTCACCATGTGACCCAAAGATTTTATATTGGAAAATTTATGTTTAAGTACTACCACCAGCTCTTACCTCAAATGTTTTCAAATCTGTTTATTACTAGCTGTCAATGACATAACTACAATACTAGAATTTCAAATCATTATTGTTCTCATCCATGTACAACCGACATAAAAAAATGACAATTCTGTGTCAAGGTCCTAAAATTTAGAATTGTTTACCTTTAGTTTTGATAAACTCTAGGACCTTATGTATAACTCATGTTTAAGAGTAAATTTTGTTGATTTCTTATTTTCATGATTTTCTTTTCTTTCTTTTTTGAAATCTATAATCGCCCCAGTGTCTTATCTTGTTTTTGTAGTTTCCATAGTAGCGAGGGGATTTCTTCGTTCAAACCCAATGGCTTAAGAGATCCTCTTGCCACTTTAACCTCTTATATTTGGTTTATATTATATGTAAATATGTGGCAAATAAAAGAATAAGAATAAGAAAAATAAGAACAACAGTTCAGATATATTCAGCAATACAGGCTTTTATTGCTGAATATATATCATATATCAGGAAATCCATCCCAGTTTAGGGCTTTGAGAGAAGGTGCAGAGGTTGTATAGTAAAGCACCTGAGAAGAATGCACAAAGCTACAGACAGACTTTTGCATGTGTGTGTGTGTTTGTTTGTGTTTGTGCGCTTGTCACTATTGAGAAAAGTATAGCAAATGAAGGTTGGGGGCACTGTTTGACCTTTGCTCAGCTCCCCAGACTAACTGCCATTGTTATACAGAAACAAAGCCGGTAGAGAACTAACTGACTCTCACACACTCTCTCACCAGTGTCACATGGTGCCCAGCAGTGGCAGGTGAAGAAGAGTCACAGTGCAATTTACTGAGTGCCAGTCACACTCAAGCAACTACACTTATATCATACAGATAAACCTGTGCAACAAGCCTGCTATATTTGCTCACAGAATTCATTAGTGGAATCATTTTGTCCAGATAGATCATGTTCTCTGATAGTTATTTGAATAAGACTAATTATATCCATATAACAAGAGGAGTGTTTTGTTTTTATCATGATCATATCAAAGCAACATGGCTCTGAAGGACTGAGCTGAAACTTCATAATGCATAATACTGTTCATCTATTTTTGGGGGTGGGTGTTATTTTAGCAAATGTAGCTGTGGAAGCATTTCCAATCTCTTCAGCACAAGTGTTTCCCTCAGTCCCAGCTCCTGGAACAAACCCAGCACAAGCAGTCCAGATGGTGACAGCTCTTCAGCCAGCTCCTCTGAGGATTTTCTCTATTGATGTATGCATAACACTAACCCCTTTCCAAGCACCATTTTGTCTGTACACATTGCACCCCTTTTCAAAATTTCAAATGAACTAAGTACCTCATTCACACCACTCCTGTCAAGAAGCTGGTCAAAATTATTCATTAAGCAACTTTTCTTTAAAGGGGCTACTACACAGAATGGGTACTGAACTGGCTTTGTTTTTGTTGATTACAGCATAATAAACCTAATTACGATAGTATATGTCTTATATAATGAAGATAAAATGTAAAAAGATTTTCAGAAATATTGGTTTACTTCTTTGTCCATTGCGTAGTAATCCTTGAAGTGGAAATAGAGGAAGAGTGACACAAAACTTCCAATCTGGAAGTTACAGTACATATGAGTATTTCGTGGTAGTGGTACACTTCAAGAATAAAATGTATTTATTTTGACAAGCAGTTTCATGAAAAGGAATGGAAACAAGACAGAAGACTTCTGGATATCGGCAGGCAAGTAAATAAAATAATAAAACATCAATAAAGTAAATATTCCAATAGTTATTTGCTTTGATAGTTTTGCGAAACCCTATTATCGCTCACGCTGGTAGTTCCATTAGAAGCATGGCAGTAATTTTTTTGTTAAAAAAACTATTGCTGGGAAAAAGTTCTAATGTAAACACAGTTATATTTTTTTCTTCAACATTAATCCCACTAATTATTTTTATTTGCTAAAATATTAGCAACGGGGTCGAATTGGGGAAATTTATTTTAGACACACAAACTACAGACATTGATGTACTGAATTAAGCAATAAACCAGATTTTGATAATATATAAATAAATGGAGGAGCAGCAGTAGCTTTAATCCTGGTCATTCAGATTACTCTTGAGGCTTTGTACCAGATTTTGCATTTCAGATCACTTTTATTGGATAAGTTGTATGGAAAAGCAAACCGAATTAGGACCACATAACGTGACACTGTTAGGGGAAGATAAATTAGCCTAAAACATTTTTTGAAACAGCTTGATATTTTTTTCCTGAACTCCAGAGCCAAGGAAATAAGAATTTCTACAATATTTTTGAGCAAAGCTTTGGAAATTTGCCTGTTCAGCCACAAGAGCCTTAGTGATGTCAGGTGAAGAAGCCTGGCACATAGTCAGCATTGCAGTTCATCCCAAAGGTGTTCAGTGGGGTTGAGGTCAGGGCTCTGTGCAGGCCACTAGAGATTTTCTACACCAACCTTGTCAAACCATGTCTTCATTGAACTTGGTTTGTACACAAGGACATTGTTATGCTGAAACACGTTTGGACCTCTTAGCTCCAGTAAAGGGAATTCCTAATGTTAAAGCACAAAAAAGGTATTTAATTCAATAGTGTGCACAACACTTTGGGAAAGGATTCCATGAATATGTGATGGTCTGGTTTGCACATACTTTTGGCAATATAGTGCAGCTTATAATGCTGAGGATGGATGTATTGAGTTGTGGGGTGTTCATAGCTGTGCATGACTGATCACACAGCACTGTTCTCCCTCTCTGGTAATCCCTTAACAAGCATTAGCCAACAGCAGCATGAATGCACGAGAATCAGATTGATTGATTTATATAACTATTCATCTGCAATTTGCATGGATGACAAAAAGAAAAAAATAAAATGTGTGGCAGTTCTTGGAAAATAAATGTTTTGTTCAAAATAGAAGTCAGGGGAAAATGGCTAAGCCAGCTTGAGATGACAGAAAGTAACTGAAATAACCCCTTGTTACAATCAGGGTGAAAAGCATCTCAGAGTGCACAAAATGATGAACCATGAGGCAGCTGGGCTACAACAGTATAATTTCACATTGAGTTCCACTCCTGTCAGCCATGATGACCTTATTATACAAGTTTAGTGCATCCAGTTCAGTGCATCCTGACTTTAATTTTCCTTGTTATTCTAATAAATCAGAAATTCACAACACATTAACAAACACATGTACATTTCCTGGCTTTCAACCAATAACTTCCTCAAGCTTTAAGCAGGCCTCACACAGAGGCGGATTTGACAGCAGTTCAGCATGGTTACAAATATGGAGGCGGTGTGGCAATACAGCATCACGCGGGGGCGGTTTTGAAATCAGTTCAGCACAGTTTAAAATGACCGTGGTGTGGCAAAACAATTGTAAGCCGTAGGTGAAACCATTGTGTGAATAGGTTGTAATAGGGTTGCATGGAATGCGGTTCAGAAAGGTTGCAAAGTTGACAGCACAGCAGCTACGAGGTAGCTTGAATACGGTTACATGGTTTTGAGAACAGCTGTAAAAATTTAAACCTTTTGAAAATCTGTTTACTGCAGTCAGTGCCATATGATGGTGAACACCATCAAGGTGTCAAGACGATGTCACTGAATGTTGTCTAGTAGTGATCGATGATCTCTGTCACAGCTAATAATTTATGTTTGGACCATGTTGCTATAATGTCATACAAAGGTTATATATAACGAGAAAATTATTTGTAGACTCCAAAAAACATTTTTTTAGATATTACAAATATCAGATGTTACAGTACCATTGATTTGCAAGGACTTTGCACATGTGTACTGAGGTTTCCTTTTAATTTCCTGCATGATTCATTGAAAAGGAAACCCCAGTATGGATGTGCGCAGTCCTAGATGGTTCTGTAATGGAGATCTGGATGTGTGGGATATTTTGGCGATGTCAAGTACAAGTGATGTACATGTTTTCGGTAAGCATTAGGGTTTACCATTGTCAGTGTTCAGACAACATTTTGTGCAACCAACCAAATAATGACTTTTATGCAATGTCACAATAATGTTGCGCAATGTTCTGTCTTAGCTCAGGTAACACTACACTATGATTCCAACACTAGAGCTTCCAAACTGAATTGAATTATGAGGAGTTCACTTTATACTCCTATGCTCTATAAAGAGATAGTGATGAGACACTCTCTAGGGAAATCTATGTTAGAATAACACAGTCAGAGTGTATGACACTATTAATGGTTTGAAATCAGTTCTTTATTAAGTTGCATTATAAAAACCTAGTGTTCAAAAAGTCACTTGGGACTTGGGAACTGTTACAGTTCATGAGAAAAAATGTTTCCTCGCTGCCACTTATGACATAAATACAAACAAACAAACAAACAAATAAATAAATAACAGGTGGCATGGTGGTGCAGTGGTTATCATGCTCGCCTCACAGCAAGAAAGTCCCGGGATTGATTCCAGGGTGTTTCTGTGTGGAGTTTGCATGTTCTCCCTATGTCCTCCTAGTACTCCAGTTTCCTCCCACAATCCAAAACTATGCACATTAGGCTAATTGCTTGTACCAATATGCCCCTAGGTGTAGGTGTGAGTGTGAATGGTTGTATGTGTGTTGGCCCTGCATTGGCCTGGCAAGCTGTTCAGGGTGTACCCTGCAATTGGCCAGAGTCAGCTGAGATGAGAGCCAGCCTCCCACAACCCTAGTTAGGGTTAAGCGACTTAGAAACTGAATGAATAAATAATAATCATAAACAATTGTTTCCCAAAACTGATGTTATTCTTAACCTGCATTCTGTACTTATCTCAGTACTCTATATTACATTCAGTATTCTTTTACTGAACATCCATCAATCTGGTTGTTTCTGTTGTGGTTTCTTCCCCATGTCATCTCAGGGAATTTTTCTGTGCGACTGTTGCTTTTGGCTGGATCTACATTCAGATAACTGCTTTTGACAATGTCTATTAATTAAAGTGCCATTCAAATAAAATCAGATTCAACATTACACAATCAGCTGCCAGCTCACTGTTCGAGATTCCCCAATTAGATCCTAAGCTCGGGTTACTTTCTGAGTGAAATTTGACATGTCCTCCCTGTGTCTAGGTGTCTGCCAGGTTTCCTCCAACTTCCTAAAAAAACAAATAAAAATACAGGTATCTTTGTGTCCATGGTGGCATGTGACAGACTGGTGCCCGATGCAAAGTAATTTCCTTTCTCACACCAAGTGTTCCTACGGTAGGTTCCAGACCCTGAGTATCCCTGGCCAGGGTAAAGCTGTTACTTGTGAGTATGTGAATATTACATTATTTCAAAGTTAGAGTCCAATAAAGGAAAAAAGAAATATCATGTGTTTATGAAATGCAATAAACACAAATTCTATCAAATTATAAAACAAATTATGCCTGGATATCTTCACAAACCTCAATTGCTTCTACGAACAGGGAAAAGTTAAAGATGTGCCACTCGGCAAAAGCTTTCTCAGATTGAATGAGCTCTCAGGATCTTTCTACTTATAGACTTCCACTTGTGACAAAGTAGTAACAAGATTCAATTGTTAAAATATTAGAAACTGCACTATAGTTGCTGCTGTACCAACCACAGTTGTGCTGCAGTGTATAAGAAAAAGTCAAACATACACACACACACACACACACACACACACACACACACACACACACACACACACACACACACACACACACAC
>JAOUQZ010000002.1:17048973-17078187 GCA_028564935.1 Neosilurus hyrtlii
AGAGAAGACCTGATAAAGGTGATTGCTGAGACATACAGCGAGGAGAGAGAGAGAGAGAAAGAGAGAGAAAGAGAGAGAGAGAGAAAGAGAGAGAGCGCAATGGAAGAAAATGAGGCAGCAGTGGAATTATCCATCTGTCCATTTGAACGGTGCTGCTGAAATCCTCAAAAGAGCCTGAAAGTAAAAAGACAGTTAAAACAGAAGACGAGAAAAAGAACATGTCTGTGAAATAAAATTTAGGAAGCGAGGGTGAAGAAACTTCATTCACAGTCTCATATGGTTGGGAAAAAGTGCATTTTGTGAAACTTTTCTTTCCTGAATTTTTTTTTTACAGCTGCTTTTTGTAGCTTGGTGCCTGGGTACCACACCTAGTGGAGCACAATCTGTAATCGGTTTATGGCTTAAAAAAATAAATAAATAAAACAATTCGGTGGTGGGGCAGCCTAGTGGTGTAGTGGTTAGCACTTTTGCCTGACAGCAAGAACGTCCTGGGTTCGAGCCTCGTGCCCTGTGCCATGTGAGGGCTTTTCTGGGTGGAGCTTTATTGTTCTACCCATGTCTACATGGGTTTCCTTGGTTTCCGTAGAGCACTCTAGTTTCCTCCTACAGCCAAAAGACATGCACATTAAGCTAATTGGCTGTTCTCAATTGCTCCTAGTGAGTGTGCCCTGTGATATTCTGAAAAGCTGTTCACTGTGCACCCCACCTTCACCCGGTGATGGCTGGAAGGGGCTCCAGCCTCCCTGTGACCCTTATTAAGCATTTTGAAAAATGAAATAAAAGCATCTCTGGCATCACCATTGATATATTTCTTTTTATTATCATTAATATATGTACTGCTATCATGAGTTAAAGACTATAAAATGAAAGCAAGTTGTGGAATAAAAAATTAAATAAAGACATATTTGCAAATACTGTGATTGTATCATTAATGAACCCCATCATCTTTCATGGTTACATGTTTACTTTCTGCTTTTGTCATTTGTGCAAATAAGCAGAAAACAGCGTGGACTAAAACACCTGACCCTGAACTCTGTGTGAAGCAGACATCTGCTCCTTTCATATAACATTTACTTCATCCAAGCTTTCAGTCATTCTGAAAGATCCCCATTGTTTGTTCAGGATTAATGTCGCGTTATGTTTGTCCAAATAAAATATAATAGAATCCCAGCGGTGTTGTGAACAAATCACAATGTGGGGCTTTAAAAACAGCCAGCTTGATTGAAGTTAAACAGACAGTGGAGAGGATGCCCTAAAGGTACTTTCTTTGTTAACCAGAAGGAGAAGATACTATAATGACCTTCATTAGGACAAAAAAGTATAGATTTTCATTAGTCTGTCTAGTCTCATGAGCCAGTCAGGTAGTGTTAATGGTATGGCTGATGGACAGCTGGATGGATGGATGAACAGACAGACAGACAGATAGACACACAGATAGACGATACTCAGGTTATTACCAGGTTATTTCAGAATGCTGTCTATATTACACTACTGACTGATGATTGGAACGTGATTCATTTGGATATGAAATATTGGTGGGGATGGAGAAGCTAATATTATAGTTTGAATCATTTTCAATAAATCAAACTTTAAATATATGTAGTGCCTGTGAAAAGTTTGAACACACCTTCTACTTTAGAACGAGTGGGTGTGTCCAGACTTTTGCCTGGTACTGAAAGTTATAGCAGCTGTTACACACAATTGTTTTCTTACTAGTTTTTACTAAGAAACTTTCTGCAAAGTTTGCGATGAAAATGCGATGGGATGGTCATTCAACTCGGAATTTGGGAAATTAGGAACCTGGTAAACATCCAACCTGTCTCATACTATTCTACTGATTAAGCCTAGTTAATATAAATAAAACATTATAGATTATACAACTGTATAAGTAACACTTTTCTAAATATATGATCTCATTAAATTAAAAATAAATTAAAGATAGAATTTTTCGACTGGACTAATCTAATCTAATGCAATATAAACTAATCTAAGATAAATTTAGCTAAACTTAAGTAAACAGTGGTGGCACAGTGTCGTAGTGGTTGTCACGTCCACCTCACAGCACGAATCTCCTGGGCTCAGCAAGGGCATATCTGTGCAGATTTTACACGTTCTCTCTCTACTTGTGTGAGTCTCTTTTGGGTACTCCGATTTCCTCCAACAGTCCAAAGACATTAGGCTAACTGGCTGCTCCAAATTGCCTTTAGATGCGAGTGTGAACACTTGTCTGTTTATTAGCACTGTAATGGACTGGCAAGCTGTTCAGGGTGTATCGCGCCTTCACCCAGAGTTGGGTGAGATAAGCTCCAGCCTCCCTGTAAACCTGATAGGATGAAAAGGTTGAGCAAATGGATGGATTAATGGGTGGCTAATATAAACCCGAGTCCCAATATCTCATTATGTAATCACCCAGAAGAGGAAGAGTTCTTCTGAGTCTAGTTATTCACAAGATTTCTCCGGTCTCTCAGCATGTTATGAGGGATTTCTTGTAAGCATGGATTCTGGACTTCTGTAAATTGCTTTGGGATTATGTTTATCATTAAAAATACTATAACCCCCACCCCACCTTCCCCACACTCAAACATACACATTTTACCTTGTTCTGTGTTCCCTAGATAGACTGACTGAATATTTAATATTTACACTTTGAAAGGACGTTGAATGTGTTTATGGTTTTATATTCCACATTGTAAGTTTCTCTTTTAAACAGTTGCAGTCATTCCATACACCAGAATTTCACTTTGTCCAATGTACCATAATCTCCTACAATACCCCAAAGGACTGATGACTGACTGATGGTAAACATTTTTTCTACTGCAGAGGCATTTGAAAGTATCAGAAAGAGAAACTTTTCAGTGCCATTACACCCTGACAGCAATAGTATACTGTGTGTAAACAGTGCTGACAGGTGGAGGAAAAATGAATGACTGAAAAAAACAGGTTTGACTCAGCAGAGCCAAAAGAAATTAACTGCTTAATGTAAAATAGTGTTTACATTTTTCATATTGCAAAACATGTAATTTTTTTGTTCTTCATTCCTTTTCTTTTTTTGTATATTTTTGTGTATTTTTTGCTTCACTTTCTGTTAAGTTGATCCTTGTATGGCTTGCATAATTAAAGTTATTCTTGAAGAATGGTAGAGTGAGGGAACACAAAAATATATATACACACACACACACACACACACACACACATATATACATATATATATATGCAACTAATTTCAAAAGATATAAAATTAAAAAAGCTCAGAGCAACATTCTCTTTAGAATTCCTTAACATGACCTCGCATGCAAACCTAAGAAAATGTAAAAAACTTTAGGTTTTCCACAGATAATATTTTTTCAATTTTTCAATTTCTCCTTGAAGAATGCAAACGAATATTACTGCTGGTCCACTGAATGAAGAAGGATTTGAATAAGGAGTAATTATCCTGGTCATCTGTCATCACAACTCTTTTCTTCTTCTTATGTCATCTCAATTCCATTATTGAAACTGTGTCTGCGATAAAGGTGAAGGTCCAATATTTAGTCCTAAAGTGTCTTTGTCATGCCAGCGCACTAAGAGATATGATGCTTCAACAGTTGCAATCTTATTTACCCCATTATTACTGCCAAACTGTTCATACAAATAGATGAAAAAATGTCATCAATAAAGAAAATATGGTGTGAAATAGGTGACACAGAAGTGCCATTGTTTCAAAATCATTGACAGCCATTTCAGTGAAAAATAATGTACATCATTGCAAAGCAGGTAGCACTTCTGCCCTTCTGTACCTAATGCATTTTTGCATCAACTTTTAGTCTAGAAACATAGCAGCAGCTCGGCCTTTTTTCAAGGCACAATCATGTACAAAGACAATAAAAAAAAAAAACTGTTTAAAGAATGATAAAAATGATTAGCAACCAATACTGCTGTGAGAAGAATGAAAATACTCAGTATTGCACTCAGAAAATTAATTGGCGTGTTCTCATCCTTGTGTATCTTAAATAAACACAGAACAACTCATGCAAAGGCAGGTGTTTACTCATTCGGATAAGATAAAGGCTTTAATGGGAAATATTAATGTGAGAACACAAGTGAGACGTGTTTGCTACCCTGAATGACTGGTAAGGATATGATTAAATGCTTTTTGCAGTAAATAAGAAATTAGGCATTAAAAAGTTCTACATTTTACCAACACCACCAACAACAACAATATCAAAATTTACAGGAGATCCTCCAATATAATATAACACAGCGAAGACAGGGTACACCAGCTTGCAGGGTACACCAGCAGCAGGGCCAACACAGACTATTCACACTCACTTTCACATCAGAGGTAGTCTAGAATATCTAACTAGCTGAGTATGCATATCTTTGGACTGTGGAAGGAAACCGGAGCACCTGGAAAGCCCACACAAGCATTTAAAGAACATGCAAACTCCACACAAAAATGCCTTTGCCCAGCCTGGGACTGAAAACCAGGACCTTCTTGCTGTAAGTCAGACATGCAAACCACTATGCCACTGTGCCCCAATATGCAGTTAATAACTGATCATGGGAATGTTTGTTAAAAACTCCAGAGGAAAGCAGGGCGAGTGTCCATCACCCAGAGTTTTGTCTGTAAATTAAAAAAAAAAAAAAACACTGCTACAGATATCACTAACTTTTTTTTTTTTTTTAATGAATCATACACATTCTGCCTAGTATCTCTGATAGAATAATATGACCTTGGAGGCAAAATACAATTAGGAACATAATCATAATCATTTGCAAAACCAATTTTGATACAGTGTAAGCATCTTGCAGGCACCATTTAACATTCAGTCATAATTATTTGGATGTGCTTTCCCCCTTACTGGACTATGTGAGCCAGACTATAGCTGATAAGTGCAACATAGAGCTATTAGTTTCCACTGTAGGATTATCACTCCAAATAATGCCCGAGCAAAAAAGGAGGAAAGTAGAATGTTATATCTTAAAAAAAAAAAAAAAAAAGACCAAAATATGTGACAGGGATAGCAGCTACAGATCTCCTGGTGAGCTTTAATGAGTATCCAGGATTGTTAGGAGAGGACTGAACAGGGACAAATCTTATATGAAGGTAAAGTTTGCAATCAAAAAGCAGCCAACACCTATAAGAGATAAGGTCCACCATCACTCGTCAGTTGATTTAAATGCCAGCATGGGGGTGATGGCTGAGTTTGATTGCTGGCTAGGTGCTGGATTCTCTAGATGAGATGGAGATGGAGGCTGACAGGTGCAGTGCTGCCAGCTTCCGGTCAGACACATTTAATGGCACACCAACTGAGGAACAAGCTAGGACAGTCTGTTATTAACACAGCCAGGCTGCTAAAACAGCCGAGAGGAAATGAACTGATCCAACATTGCACAATATGGCACACAAAGCTGGGGTAGGAAGGGTAGCAGAAGTGGGGTGTTTTTGCATGACCAGCTGCATGCCTCTATGTGATGTTTGTCTACATTCAAAGCACAAACAGATCTGCTGGAATTAAGTGTCTGAGAGGGAGAGTGAAAACTGTTCTGTACCAATTTTGTACCAAAAATGTATTCAGTGTGCACTGTATGTAAACCCATAAATAGTCTCCTTGAGCTGTGCAAGGGTAATGAGTTTACCTTATTGATGGGATTGCTGTAGCTATTGAACTAAATAGGCTGTGAGTGAAAGGATGGAATATGCGTCTGTCTGATGTCCGTAAACTCGTGTATGTGGAAGAAGGTAGACTGTCTTAGAAAAAACGTGTTAGATTTCTCCCTGCCCAGTTAATACCTGTCCAATGATAGGACAGAACTGGTTTGTAGGTACGAGTGACTGGGCACAATGGAGGAAAACATGCATTGTAATGGTTGTGGTGGATTTGGAAAAAAAAATACACCATGGATGGCATCCTAGTTCATCACAAGGAAGCACAGTCACCAATACCATTTTATGAGGAAGAAGGAAACCTTGAATAACCAGTACTTGTAGCTAAAGACTCTGAGGTACCAAACCTTCCTGCTGAGCCATGGGTTACACTCAATAAAATAATGCAAACACACCAGACTCATTAGGAATCAACTGTATTTGATTAGTATTGTTCTTATTAATGAGGTACTCTCATTAATTGAAACAATAACCACTAGGTGGTAATAATTATCTCTTTTTTTTTTTTGGTACATAACCATTTGGTACATAACCATTTCAGTAATATACTATACATTTGTCTAGAAATAACCGTCAACACTCCAAGTTCCTAAAATAAACAAAATTGTTTTTTCTTTTTTCTGAAATTACAGAGAATCCCATTCTGTTCCACCGACATTTCAAGAATGCTGCTGGACTCGGCAAACAGCAGGAAACTAAGATAAAAATATCACATTTTTGACATCACTCTGACCCTCAGATTATTTGTGCTTTGGCAGAGTGCAACAGAAATGTGCATTAGTTCAGTGTGAAACTCCAACTTGTAGACCAGCCCAGGTTGGGAGCTCAGCTCAGTAATGTGAAACCCCATTCCTTCCAGTGCAAACTATAGTGAAATCATCTCCTACTACAGTACTACTGTTCCAGGTTCAGTTCCTGGGGGAAAAGGAATGCTTTTTTTCACACTTAACACAAACACACTCCATTTTAAAACATAATTCACTAAAGTACTAATACCTATGTATTTTTTTCCTGCAACCTGTGAATTTCACTACAGAATAGCCCCCCAAAAAATACATAAGATATTTCAATTCATGAGAGTTAGCACTGAGCTAAGTCCTTCTTGAAGAAAATAAATCACAGAATATTGCTACACTGTTGATTAAAACCACTGGAAACCTTTTAAGAATCAGTCAACAACAGTGATCACCTTAAAGAGGTGAAATTTTACCAGAGTGACAAAGAAAGTAAGGTGTGCACTTAAACTGAAGTGGTGATGGAGCGTTAAGGCTGGTGGCACCCCAGACTTTTAATGCCAACCAGTTGAAGTGGTATATGTTACAATGAGGCTCCTTGTTGACTCAGAATGCCTGCTGTAACAAAGAGTTTCTATATTCCATAAGGTTCAGAGAAGGAGAAATAATAAGAGATAAGAGACACAACGCTACAGAGACAAGGGAAAAAGAGCAAATAGAGAGATTTCACAACACTTCAGTGTTAGCACTGGTAATCCAGGGGCAGTGAGAGTGTGAGCGAGGGAGCACAGAATGGAGGAGTGTGCAAGGGAGGCAACAGCATCCAGTGTTTCTCAACTCCTTATCAGCCACTCTGAATGTACTTCTTAATGACCACACAGCCATGTCTGAAGAGTGGGCATGGCATGCTCTGCTGCAGTGTCCAGGCATTGACGCAAGGGTCAAATGCCTCCATGTTGCCCAGTGCTGGACCCTCACTGCTTACTATGCCTCCTGTAGCGTAGATCTTCCCATCAAGAACCACGGCACTGCATGAAGCAAGGACAACATATCAGAGGAGAAGAAACATCATCATGATGCAAGACATAAGCTAGATGAGCAAAGACAATTATATTCTCGTCATTTCTACCACTTTTCCCATGAAAAGGTATGGCATGGATAGAGATACACCACCCTGGAAAAAAAATAAAGCACTCACTTCCTAATCTCCTGCTTTTGCAGTGTTCATTTCACACTCTCAGCATGCTTCTGAATGCTAATGTAGAAAAACCCTCAGCACTGTGACTGGAACCGACGTGCCGTTTCTGAGCACCGTACAGTATGTGTAGTGCAAACACACACAGCAGATAAGCGAAGAAAAGTGCATGCATGCGAATGCACACCAACATACACACACATCCATGCACACAGTTATATTTTAGAGATGCGGAGAACAAGCAATTGTTCTGCGGCTCATCCACGCTTCATCTGCCACACAGCTAATTAGTCTCTCTGCTGTGAATACCAATCAGTGCAGGAGACAGATGCAACCCAGAGCTTAACCCAAGGGACTAGAAATGAATTCTTACAAGTGCAAAGTGTTTCCATGTCTCGCTCTCTCTCTCTCCACCTCTTTTTAAAAGTTGTTTCTGTTTTTGCAAAGCAATTTATATCGTTATCGTTTGGCTTCTAGGGGATTTTTTCACACCAATGTCAACAGTTCTAATGAAAATGTAAAGCAGATCCATCTGCTATATATTTTCCTTGTTCAAGGGAAATGTACTAACGAGGAGGCAGAAGTGCCTTTGTGTTCTGACAGGAAACAGCCTTGGAACTAAAGAATAAAATTCTTTCAGAGCACTTGTGCTTTTTTCAACCCCACTGATCTTACACACAAATCAGCAGAGAAAGCTGTGGATATGGATGAGACTATCAAAGGCGCCTCGATGGCGTGAAAGACAGTCAAGTGCACGTAAGAGGCTTTGGTGCTTTTTAAAACTACTTTGATACAGCTTTCTTCACTTTTGCAGACACAGAGAGGCAGTTTGCCATAATGGATCTTCAAGTTCATAGCTCTCTTCAGCAAATAAGTAAGTAAGTAAGTAAATGAATGAATGAATGAATGAATGAATGAATGAATGAATGAATAAATAAAGAAATAATTAAAAAAAATAAGGCCAAGTGAGAAAGACAGCTGTGTTATATTGAGGAAACATGGCATTTTATCAACTCTGGTTATAGGCAGAAATAATAAATGGATGCTGTCCACAAAGCATGAATACTACAGACATTAATGTATTGGAATAGGTATGAAAAAGTGGGTAGGTCATACTGACTGTGGGTCAGCCTGAACTCATTACCTGCAGAACTGCCTCGAGTGGTTCATGTTGGGTCCTGCTTTGATGTTTCCTTTCACAGGGTCGTAGATGGTTGTGGCTCTAGCATATGCACCTCCAAGGATGAAGATAAAGCCATTGAGTGTCACAGCAGGAGCATATTTGTTATCTGGATAACACACAGATGCACATACGCGCACGCACACACACACATACAGAGAGAGAAAGAGAATTGTACATTAGAAAGCTAGATATTAAATAAGTCTGTTACAGCTGGAACAGCTGCCATACATGCTCTTGAATTTAAATGAACATAAAACACTATCTGACCAATCAAATTTGAGCATTCAAGTGCACTATTGTCTAAACACAATTATTCCATCTATCCACAATTACATGGAATTCTACCTTACAGAACTGTGTTACATAAAAACCCATTACCCAAAGTACTACTCTGTCAGCCCGTGCTTCCTTATTATGTCAATTTAAACAGGATTACTATTGACCCAATGAAAGCTCAGTTTAGTGGACATTCATCACACGCCACTCGTCTCACAATTCATTTGTCTCATTATGCTCGTTAAACGAATGGAAAAGAAGCAAAAGTGTCTTGAAAATAGCTGGAAGTGAACAGGTTGAACCTTGCATTGAAAATCAATACAAAGGCTGCGCCGTATTTTGCTGGACTGGCTGCAATTCACTTCTGTATGTTTGAGTAAATAAGCGAATGAAAGCACATGAATAATTGATGAGGGGGAAAATAATTGAATTACAATCACACTCTCCAAAACAGCTGCGATTTGAAAATCACTCTCTGGAGCGAAGTGAATCTTGTATAGTTAATTACATTTCGTGCCCTCCTGGTTATGGAATGGCAGCTCCTGAGGTGAAATCTGTATTTTGTACAATATAAAACGTTAACAAACAGAACAGCAGGATTCAGCATTTCAACATTCAAAAGATTAACAATGTTGAGGCACAGAAAGCACAAAACACAGTGTTTTGCTCGTAATAAAGTAAATCGGTAAAAGGGATCGGATTTAACTCATTCAAGACAACGCATTGAACCAGAACTTCACGATTCAGCAGTAGAAGTGTTTTGGCTTTTGGCCCAACAGTAGTCGTGCATTAGCCTATTGATGTAATACACCTTTGACATACAGCTCTGTGCTTGAGCATAAGTGTGTAAAACCTGTCACCAAACAATTACTCAGGGAGCTACTAATGTGTGTGTCTATGTGCACTCATTCCATACAATATGCTCTGCACCCCCTACCAAGCACTGGCAACCTCCGAAGAGTAAACATCACTCCCAAACAAGTCTCTCTGGAGTCTGTCTGGAGTCCTCAAACCTCCCCCTAACCATCTCCACCACCACCATCCACCCACAACACAAACACATACACATACAAACACTCACACACAAACACACACACACTTGCTGATAACAAAGCTCCTCTTGGCTGCACATGCTGTCTCACAGTTTGTCAGTCCAACAAAGTTTGTGGCTTTCAAGAAACCGGCTGGGTGACGTTGTTATTTTCCTGCTATATGGTGCATTTGCTAGAGCTAGCCATAGGCAGCATGGTTCAGCAGCAGGTTTATTTACATTTTAAACACAGAACATTAGCCAGCACTGCATGAGCACCTCCCAGAGCAATGTTCTGCCTGCCCTAGCATATCGAGTACACCAGCGGGTGTCAAAACTGGTCAGTTCTCCATGAAAAATACAACGACATGGACAGGGGGGTTGAGTGAGGGCACAGCCAACCTTAAAAAAGTCCCTCAATCCCATAGCCATGAAACAAGCTGTGCACTGGCTAGCTTCAGAATCCATACTGACTCATTCCATATGCCTAATAATACTAAAGTGATCATTGTGCATCATTGTAGACTAGACAAGGACAGCCAGCTGTTGCATCTATTATAATGCTGAATTTTTTTGTGCTTGACTATTATGTGCTTATTTTTATGTGAGTACTGAGCTATTTTTCATTTCTACATCCTGCCCACAGTTTCCCTGACAAACATTTAATACTGATTCCCAGGCAGCATTTTTTAGGGATGTTGGGTTAAAATGAGTAAAACATTTGTATGCATATGATTGTTTTAATGAAAGAGAAAAATATATCTTATGAGGTGATGGTTTGTTCTGTCCAATGTCCTGGAATGTTTATCACTTGTTTATTGATTTTTTTTACATTTTTATTTGTGTAGTGTTATTCACTTTACATATTTATTTGTATAGATTTTACACTGCACCTCTTTCACCATAACCTACCTACCTAGTTACTTAGGTTTGTTTATTTTGATTAGTTTTGAATGTTTATTCATTTGCTTTTTGACTTTACAGAAAATATGACGTAGTGTGATGTGTATCATTATCATGATATGAAATTTCAGTCACACCACACAGTCCTAACAATAAACATAATGATTCCATCATGTGTATTCATTAGTGTTCGGGACTGCAAGTCACTAATATTTCTTAGTAATAATAATTAAAAATAACATCTATAAAAAAAATAATCGCTCGTTGTTTTAAGCATCATGGCCGACTGTGGCCTTTCTTATGGGAGTTTGAATATTCTCTCTATGCTTATGTGGGTTTCCTCCAGGCACTCTGGTTTCTTTCTGTAGCACAGAGATATTCCGATCAGGATAACTGGTTTCTCTAAATTGCACAGATGTGTGAATATGCATGTAAATGGTTCTATGTTAGCCCTGTGATAGCTTCACAACTCATTCAGGATGAACCCAGCCTCTTGCCTGAAGCTGGTATGGACCCAGGAGCCAATCCTGACAATTAGGGTGGCGGGGAAGGCTGGCGACCATCTGAACCATCTCTGGGCGAGGGCAGAGTATACACTGGACAGCTCACCAGGAAATCGCAGGGCAGAAAGACACTGACGGCAACTCAATGGCGTACTCTTTACAAAAGAAATCAATTTTGTCTTTTACATGCCTCTCACCACAGACAATGAGAGACATGGCTAGATAATGGATGTATTATTATTATTATTATTTAGTTGCCGAACTGCCTAATCCCACTAGGGTCGCTGGAAAGCTGAAGCCTATCACAACCAACTCTGGATGAAGACAGGTAAAACCTGAACAGCTCTCCATCCAATTGCAAAGTACACATTCATCCAATTACAAGTGAGGAAACCCACAGAAACATTGAGAGAACATGCAAACTCCACATAGAAACATCCTCTTCGAGCCCGGGACTTGAACCCAGGACCTTCTTGCTGTGGGACGGACGTGTTAACCACTACTCCACCATGCCACCCATAATAATAATAATAATAATAATAATAATAATAATGATGATAATCATCATTATTACACACTGCTACAAAATTTCATTCATTGATTCATTTTCTGAACCGCTTTTTCCTAATTAGGGTCGCGGGGAGGCTGGCGCCCATCTCAGCCAACTCTGGCCGAGGGCGGGGTACTGCTACAAACATCCTGTTGCTTTTAAGGTCACCGCTATAATTATGGATCAAACCACTAAGTCTTATTTCAACCAACTATCAGTTCAGGCCATCAGTAACATGACTGAAAGATCCAAAAGACAGAACTTCTATTCAAAACTATGTCTAAGTAAATCACTCTTTAACCTTCAAACAGGTGCAGAATAGGAGCAAAGTCATGCCATCTTAATTCAGAGGCCTCAGACACTTCAGTGTTAGTGGACTCAGGCATATGGTATAATGTGAAATAGCTAGAACCCTCTTGGATCAATGACCCTTTACAGAAATAAACACCGTCATTTTTTTTTAACTATTTCTATTTCTTTCAATACCATAGACAAAACTAATATTAGCTAAGTGAGATAAAAATATCGTTATAAAGCATTTAATTTTTATGTAAAAAACACTTTAATTCAGCAGAAACAGAGTTATAATTCAGTTTTATGGTAACTGTGTAGTAATATGAGTGTGTGTGTGTGTGTGTGTGTGTGTGTGTGTGTGTGTGTGTGTGTGTGTGTGTGTTCTATAATATGATTGTTTAAACAATGTGACAAAACAGCTAAAACAGTCATATAATAAAGACTCGCTTTCTTTATGGAGCAAAATGCATGTTGCCATAATGGAAATAATAAAACTTGAAGGTGAAGACATGTTTAAAGGTTAGGGTAAGGGTTGGAGTTAGGCAAGTAGTAATTATGGTCAGGGTTAGAATCAGTCTCCAGGATGAGAATGTATTGTTCTCTGAAGTTAAGGAAACAAAGATGTTATGTGTGTGTGTGCGCATGTGTGTGTACATACGTGTGTGTGTGTCTGTGTGTGTGTGTGTTCCTTCAGTCTATATTAGGGCTGATATCATTTCTCTTTTTCTGGATGAAAGTCATGCTCCTGTGTGCTTTCTTTTTCTTTTTTCCACCCCGATGTAATCTAACACTGGAAGGATTCACTGCTCTGCTGTTCTAACCTTTTACAGATTTCACACTTCACTTGTCAAATGGTGCTGTTATTTACATTGCATTAGTCACACCAGCCATATTAGTGGTTCACTATTTGGATACTGTGTATAAGCGCTGATATGGCAAACCTGTCCTTGTAAAATCCAATCCTGATTTATGAATAAATATGACTGTGTGCTTCACTACACCTGCTTCATCAGTCTCTTTTTTATGTGCTATTTATAGGGATATGGTGTATACTTTATATTATGGCTGGATCAAAAAACTGTAATAAATACTGACTGTCATAATCACAAAAGTAGCTGGACCATCAGAAAGTGGACCATCCAATTCCACAAAGAGGCCATTAGGATGAAAACAAAAGGCACGGTATGAATTTACAACATTTTCACATCTCAAAATGGAAACATACATTTTTCCAGACACTAAAATATGTATAGCTACACGGTGCAAAAAATCTGTGTATTCTCACAGCCCTCTGAATTATTCAATCCGTTCAAGATATATATCAGGAGAGCTGCCTCAATTGAAATTCATGCCGTCTAAGAGAAATAGAGAAGTTGGGAAGAGAAATACCTCATCCACCCCCTGTAAAAACTTGTTAAATGTTCCTTACAACCATTTGTTAACCTTAATCTGGCCTCTATCAGCAGGTATTGTAGGAGCTTGCTTGCTCGCGGGTATACCAGTGATTTTATAGATTGTTATGTCCCGGCTCAGTGTGTTCATGTCTCAGCCTAGTGGAGAACACTTTGGACCAAGTGTTCCTTGTGGAACGTACATTATCTTGATAAAACAGCCAGACAGGGAAAAAAAGGAAAGACAAAATGTATTCAAGTAAAGGGAGTCAAGAGGTTGTTGTTGTTTTTTGTTTATATCCACGATTTGTTTTCTCTAATTGTATAAAGTGGCAGCACGGTGGCGTAGTGGTTAGCACGTCTGCCTCACAGCAAGAAGGTCCTGGGTTCGAGTTTCAGGCACAAGAGAAAATGAAAAAAAAATGTTTAAACTTTCATTTTTGTAATGAAAATCAGGGTCTTTTAGGATGTCCCTCAAAGTTCACTGTCTGGATAATTATAAATCCACTCATGGTTATCACAGTCAAAATTTTAAGAAACGTGAAATTTTACTATAAAATGTAAAACAAACAAACAAACAAATAAATAAATAAAATTCAGTAAGAAATGAGTCAGAGCTGAGCCTGTGGTTACACAAGTTAAAAAATAAACAAGCTGCAGATTAATCTCATTTTAACCTCTTGTAATAGTGTCTCTTCATCTGCATTGCTAAACAAGCTCATAATTTATGTTTGCTAGGAATAAATTATTTAGAAAAATGTGAAGCGCCTTCATCCAAATGTAGGAAAAAATAAAGAGGCACACAGGAAAACAAAAGAATCTTACCTATCATTGGGGATTCTATGAAACTCCATGCATTGGTATGAGGCACATAAGACTGCAGGACCCCAGCCGAGCGTCCAGCCTCATTTACCCCTCCGAACACATAGATTTTCCCCCGACACACTGTCGCTGCTGCAGAATGCACTGGTTTCGGCAAAGGGGACACTGTCTCCCACTGGTTTGTGATAGTGTCATACCTAGACATCGGATAAACCACATTTACAAGGTTAATGCCAGTGTGCATTAGGACTGGGGTAAAAAGGAAATAAACATGTATGGCAATAAACAGTGTGGCAGAAATGCATTTTTTTTTATTTATTAGATTTTATATCACCTCACTACTAAATTCTTTAATCTGATTGATAAGATGATGCTAAATAGTTTTCCAAGTATTTTATAACAGCTGCACTGGCTGTCATTTAAATCACAAGCATATAGTAATTCAATCATTTCTATTAAACAACTTATTCTTAGAGTCTAATCAATGGTATAGTGATGTTTTTGTAAGCAGGTATTTAATATACATTAAAGGAAACAGTCTCTGGTAACAGATGTTCGGTAAGATTCAGTAAGTGTTCTGCCGAACAAAGTCTTCAGGATAGAAAACATCTGGATTATCAGTTATGTGATAATTTCTGTCTTGTGATGTTCTGTAAAAAGAAACCAAGGGAACCTGTTCATAGTTTTATAATGTACAGTGGCTTGGAAAAGTGTTCATACTCAGTGAATTTTTTCACATTTTGTCATGTTATAACCACAAACGTAAATGTATTTTATTGGGATTTTATTTGATAGACCAACACAAAGTTATACATTTGTTACACAATTGTTAAGTGGTAGGAAAATGTTCAAATAAAAATTTTAAAGTATGGAGTCCATTTGTATTAAGTCCCCTTTACTCTGATACCCCTAAATAAAATCCAGTGCAGCCTTCAGAAGTCACCTAATATCCTAATACTTTTGCAAGTTATTGTAAGTGGATAAAATAACTTGTCTTGTTGATGTTTCGCAACATTAAATGTAACTATAAATGTTTCAATACTCAATATGAAACTGAAATCATTTACAAATTACTGCAGTATAATCAAAACCCAAACAAGAAACTAAACAATTTACGACTTGATTTTACAGGACAACACACTCTTTTTCCTTCAAGATATAACAACATGCCCCCAATTTCTTTTATTCCTTATGCAAAATCTGCCCACTAAGTAAAGACTTTTGTATGTGCAATAAATAGACCTGTATATTTACTGTAGTTTTTTAAGGTGAAACTAATCTATGCGTGTCACTTTGGGCAATTTTCTTCTACCAGCTTCATGGGTGAAGACATTTATCCTAAAAATGTTTCTATTATAAACTATAATTATTTGCCAGTAGATTTAACAGCTCCAAAAATGCATTAAAAAGACATTCAAGTCTATCAATCAGAGTCAAATCAGTCCTCTAAACCCGTGAGATTTAGTTTTATCCTTGCCTTGCTGTAGGCGAAAATGAATGCACCTGCAACCATTTCGAGGTCATTTAAATGCCAAAAAAAATACAGGAATAGGGACTGCTGGTGTCTGAGCCCACGAGGTAACATCATTAAATTTCACTCTGGTTCCTCCTTATCTAATCCAATGGCAAAACCCCACAGGTTAAAGCGAATGTTATGTGTGGACTGTGCAATCCGATACAAGACAGGGCTCTGATTGAAGGGCTGAGCAACTCAGATTCTAAACCAAGATCGTGCACTCGATGCTGGAGGAGGGCCAACGGGGAGTATTGGGCTGGCTGAAGAGATTGCCTGTTAGAAAAGTGAAAATTGAGCAGGGAGTGGGACCAAGCCATGCTTTGTCTCACTCAGACCTTTATCAGTTTTAATAGATGTACAGTCAGCTCAGTTTGGGTAATGACTGTATATGACCCCACTTCATTTATGGAACATTAAAGAAGTGTATGATATCTGATTGTGCAGTGAGAAACCTACTGTAATCATGTGGATCAAACCCCAGCTTCATCAACACATTTGTCAATTGTTCCAAGGTGACTGAAGTCATGCAATGAAACAGTCAACATTGTATGCAAACAGTGGATCATCTACATCTGACTTCGAGGCTAACATTGAAATGATAGCAGATGGCTTGTAAACTCAATGCTCTAGCCTCTCCCTTGGTGCCCATTGTGAGCAGCACTGTTTCATTGTCAGCTCAGCGGAACATGACTGAGGCCATTGATTACACAGAAGGAGTGTGTTATCAGTTGACTTCTGTCGCTGTTTAATGGAAGTTTTACAGTCCGGTGGAAGGAACTAATTGTGTGAAATAAGGGCTTGGAGGCGTTTCCCCCACAACTTGTTGTAAAAAGTTGCATTATAAATAAAGTCAATTTCTACAGGGTGATTGTGGCTCTGATCAGTATATAATCAGTAGGTTAAAATGAATTACAATAATCAAGCATGTGCACTAGTTTATCTTTCTTTATTAACAATAAAAAACTGACAACATCTCACACTTGTCATCAATTCTTTTATTCACTACCATTTCCAAATGGGGTGGCATGTTAACACGTTCGTCTTACAGCAAGAAGGTTCTGGGGTTAAGTCCCAGACTCGGATGGTTCTGTGTGGAGACTGCTGTTTGGTTACAATTTCCCTTTCCACTAGAAATAAGAGGCTAAAACCTGTTCTAACATGCCATTCACCCTGCACACACAGTGAACCACATGAAGACATGCCTTGCCATGGTTGGAGATGGAGAACGTGAGTTGCTTGCACAGAGCACTGATCTCAACCCCACTGAACACATTTGGGATAAGTAGAATGCCAGCTGCCCCAGATGTCCCGGCCTTACATCAGTGCCAGACTTTAATAATACTCTTGTGGATGAGTGATCCCAAATCCCCACAGTCACACTCTAAAATCTAGTGGACAGCCTTCCCAGAAGAGAGAAATTTAATATAACTGCAAAAAGGAATAAAACCTGGAGTCCAACATGCAGGAGACACATATGAGTGTTATGGTCAAGTGTCTATAAACCTTGGTCCATATAGTGTATATACCTTTAACTCAAACCTCATGAAAAAATATGTATATCTTTTTATTGACTATACCTTTTGTTCATATTTTTGACTATTGTTGTGTCTCAATATTCAATTTTCTATTCTTTTCTCCCCCAGAAACTAGTGCAAGGTATTAAAAAAAGTACAACGAGCCAATCAAATCCTAACATTCATGCTCCTGATGGTTGTGATAGGAAATAGTTTTTAAAAAATTATGACATTTTATATTTTACGTTAGAAGACATTCCACCTTCTACCAGCAGGGGATATCAAACAAAGACTTGAAAAATTGCCAAATCTTCTGAAAATGAAATTGCACACAAAGATCTCTTGGGTTGTCAGTTTTAAGTTAACTGTCTATATAACTCAAAGTAGAAGAGCCGAAGCATGCGTGTCATGTTGAAGTGACAAGTGCCCCCATGCTGATTAGTCTTAAGAATGTGAAGCTGCACAGTTACGTGATTCTTGATCGGATGCCCCCAAGAGAAACATGCCCCGTTACCAGCATGAAACTTTAAACAAGCACTTAAAAACGTCTACACAAGTGCCAGCCAAGACAGCTGGGTGTGGGGCGGGGTGTGGTGGGGGATGTATTATGGGGTTATGGAAACTTTGTAAGGGTCACGCACTGTGTAATGTATCTGGGGAGATGGTAACTACACAGTAGGCCTGCCGCCATGTCAGCTTTTCATCTTATCAACACTTTGTGGTAAGTATGGCTGAATCCATGACAGTTACATTCGCATATCTTTATCTCATCTTTTTTGAGCCAGGGGCTGTAATAAAATCTCAGTGACCATAAAAAGCCTCCTGAACCATTCATCCATGCTGACTTCCCAGGAGAAATTACTCAGGGAGAACTCTGATACACTTGGAGAGAATCTCTCTAATATGCATTGAGTTTTAATTATAAAATAGATCAGCCTAATAGTACTCTAAATTAATTAAATCTCTTCACACTGCCTGAGACAAAAAAACTCCTTTGCAGATTCAATAAGCATCAATGGCAAATAAACTGTTTTACTCAACAGGAATAAAAAAAATGTCTTAGCAATTTTACCCATGATCCAAGGCATGCTACTGTATGTCTGCACTGGGTCAGAAACTGAAAGCTGACATTGACAGTTAAATGAACAAATTCAGTGACATTTCTATGTCCTGTTATGGTAGGTGTATCAGTTTCCTTGGCAGTGCCCATGCATAAGTAGATATTAGCATATCTCCTTCATATTGTAGCCATCAACAACGTCAGCAAAAAAAGGAAATCAACTTCAAGAGGAAACGTCAGAGTGGAAAGAAGGCAACGATCCAGCTCACAGACTAATCCCACCCAGGTGGAGCAGCAGTACTCGTGCCATTACTTATCTGTTCACACCAACCACCTTCACCTTCACGTTACGAGCAGCGCAGCCTCAAAACTAGGCCATGGTTGTCATACAAAATGCCCAATAAACAAACTCATTTCCTGAGCAGTCTCCTAAAATGGAGAGAGATAGAGAGAGTGTGTGTGTTAGAGAGATAGAGACTGTATTTGTCTGGGAGAAAGGAGGGCACCTTGACAATCCAGACAGTCATGGGAAAACATGAGGAAGAAGAGGAGGTGGAAGTGGGCTGGCCTACAGATGTCATAAATCGTCCCTGGTCTAATAGGATTTGTATATTGTCCTGTAACACACTGAGTTAATGGTTTTATTGCACAATTGGTTAGTGGGCAGTGAGTGCTGCTGACCTGCAGGCCCTTTGGCATCATTACCAGGGCACAGTGCTGTCCATCCATCCACAGAACAGATTAGGGACTCATGTAGTGTGTACATGCTGAGCTCTGCTACACACACCAGACATTCTCAACCAACTCTTTAAAAGTGGCCCCAAAATTTGACTGCTTTTTACATCAAGGATTTGCTTATTCTGTATTCAAAGTTGAATTATATACATGTAATAGGAGTAAATATCAAATCTGTGAACATCTGTTTTCACACCTCAGACCTATTATCTCTCTGGACTTAAGCAACTACTCCAAAAGTTGTTTGGAAAATGGCAGCCAAAACAAAAGTGTGCTTCTGAGCTGCTGATATTTTTTGACGAATAAATCAAAAGTACCGAGTATTTTTCGAATGAGCCCGAAACAGTGCCATGTCTAACTGACACTGTCTGATAGATATTATTCAAATGTATTGTGAAATAATAGTGCAAATGTGCAGATGCAGTGGCACAGTGGTTAGCATGTTCACCTCAGAGCAAGACGGTACCAGGTTCGATTCTCAGGCTCGAGGCGTTTCGGTGTGGAGTTCGCATGTTCTCCCCATGCTTGTGTGGGTTTCCTCCCTCAGTCCAAAAACATGCACAGTAGACTGGTTGTTCTTAATTGACCCTAGGTATGAGAGTGAGTGTTAATGATTGTGTGTGTTGGCTCTGCAATGGCCTGGCGAGCTGTTTAGGGTATATCCCGCCTTCGTCCAGAGTCGGCTGAGATGGGCGCCAGCCTCCCCGCGAATGAATAAATGAAGGTGCAGATGCTGTATATTTTGACATTTTACCAAAGTCGCATTAGATGTTTATGTGAATGTTTTTTGTATTCTGATTTTCATATTCGCCTCAATTTTCATGTCAACAGCACCGGAGTCCGTTCCCAGAACACAATACGGACTCCAAATATGGCTGCTTTGGACTACAATACCCAGACATCACAGTCATGGTCACATGCAACATTACCTGACTTCTAATTACATACACCTACCCACCATTACTTCTATAAACAATAAACATCTCTCTCTTTCACTCGCTCTCTCACTTCATGAAGAACAGTATATCCTCTGTGTCTGTCTGCCAGATGTTACTAAGCCTTTGTATTATCCCACAGTTATTCTGGTTTTGGCAGCATGGTGGTGTAGTACTTAGTACTGAGCCTCACAATCAAAAGGTTCTGGGATTGAATCAATGCTGACATGTTCTCCCCATGCTTGTGTAGATTTCCTCCCCTAGTCCAAAAATTTGCTGATTAGGTCAAGTGGCTACTCGAAATTGCACAGGTGTGGCTGTGAGTGTGAATGGTACTTTGTGTCCCTGTTAGTCCTGCAAATCACTGGCCACCTCTTCAGAGTGTACCTCACCTCGCGCCCAAAGTCAGCAGGGATTGGATCCAGGGTTTGGATTTCCCACGGATGTAGCAGTGGTACTGATAATGGAGCATCACTGGAGTCCATTCCCAGAACTCAGCATGACTTCCAAATATGGCTGCTATGGACTAGCCAGACTTCACAGTCATGGTCACATGCAACATTACCTGACTTCTAATTACATACACCCTTTCACCATTACCTCCATAGACTATAAAACACACACACACACACACACACACACACACACACACACACACACACACAATCTCTGCGCCTATTTCTTGACACTCTGATTCTTGCCTTACAAATTGGATCCTCCTGTTCGTGTATCATATAATAAAGCTTTTAATCCCCACCTTACTCATCTATTACCTCCTCCATATCCAATTAGTCTTTATTTTTTAGTTATTTCACATCACATAAGACAGCAAAGAAAAAGATGTGATGTACTTCAGTGCATATTTTATTAATATGTTTTCATGCTAAAAAGCAAGTGTACATTTACAAACACACTAGTATTTAATGTTTTCATTCACTACTGTGGATTTAACTTTCCTTATTGTCAAAGTCATTTTACTACATTCTGACCTTGGCTGGGAAGGCAAAACTTGTTATACACAAGAAAAAAGAAGAAGATTTAATTAGCCTGGCAGATTGCCTGCACAGACATCCACAAGGAACTTGGGTCAGAAATGGATTTTGGTGTCATGTATCCCTTCCTAATCGGCACAGGTAATTGTATTTATTATAACAATAATGTAAATTATTGAGATAATAATAAAAAATAATTAGGGAGATGTTAATGTGGCATTCCCATGAAGAGCTTTTTGCCTTAGAAACTACAGAAACCTCAATGAAAGGTACATACAGCTGATTGTAGACACAATATTTTTTACATTAGACAATTAAAAATCATTGCTATTTAATTATTTACACACCTTCAGCATGATCTATAAAACCCTAACCATTCCAAACAACAACTCTTCAGCATACAGTAGTGTGCAGTGAAGATTATACGCCACCACTTATATACTTATACGCCATATGTACAAAATGTATGGAATGGTTTAGCGAGTGTAAAAATTTAAAATTATGTGAACACTATGCCTGAAATACTGTAATTGAAGTAAAGGGTGGCCACACTAAATATTAACTTTTTTCTAAAAAAAAAAACGACTGTTATTTTTGTTATTACTATATATTGCTGTTTGTTTACTTATTCACATCAATATGATCCAATACTACATGAAATAAACACTTGAATAGTACTTTGTTTCTGATTTATCTTCATTTTGAAGTGTATAATCATCACTGCAGTAAGTATACTGAGATCATAGATTGCACGCAGGTGGACCTTATTTAATGAATAGTGTGAATTGTAAAAGTAATTTGTACAAGATGAATCTAGGTAGAGGCTTCAGAGCATATGTGTGTATAAAATAAAAAAAATATATGTATAAAATAAAAAATATATTTAAACAGCCATGGAAAATGTTTAAACACACACACACACACACACACACACACACACACTTTAGATTACATGATATAAGAAAACAAAATAGGAAATGCCAGGGGTGTGAATACTTTTGCATGTCACTGTAAAAGTCTTCTTCCTCCTCCTCATAGTCCAAGTATGAATACTGACATATCAAAAAGGGACCTGCCACCTACTGATCTGTCTTTGTCTTTTGAGACTGTTTGTGATGCATAATTCCCTCTCTAAAGGTAGGGCCTCCGAGATATTTTTTAAAGTTTTACTCAGCATTGCACATTATGTGATCGAGGGACAAACTATCTGAAAACTTTTCAACCAAACTTAAGTTTGCACTGATGATTTGCTTAAAAACAAACAGCTAAAAAGTCCAAAACACTTTCTGATTCATAATAGGTTAGTAAGTTATTGAGTGAAGGCACTCGAGGTGAACATTTGTATTATGGAAAGTCAACAGAGCATTTTAATATATTTCCACAGGACAGACTTCATTCATTAAGGATGGAGAGAGCTAACTGCATCTTCACTGAACCTAGTGTAGAGATATTATGCCAACCAAGCCATACTCCTCTTAACACACAGAACATCAATATTGATGTTAATGGTCAATCATGGTTAATTGTTCAGCATGTTTAACAAGGGACACTGCCACAAATCAAATGGGATGAAGATTTAGATTCCTAATGAACAAGCCAAAGGCAACAGTAGCCAAGACGCCTCCCTGTGACAGAATAAGGAAGAACCCTTGAGAGGAACCAGACTCACAAGGAAAGCCATCATCTTTTGGGTGACGTTAAATAGTGGGATTATGATAATTACAGTATAGTCATAGAGCAGGAAGAGAGGCAATACTACTCAATGAAAACATAATTGGACATTGGTGTGCGTAACACAGCTTCAATGATGGCATGTTGCGTCTAATCTACATCTATTTATATCTCTGAAATGTATTCACACTAGACAGGAAACATATCCTGTTTTATGTAAGGTGTCACATATTGTGGATGTATGTACTGGATGCTGAATTTTTGTAATTCTTATCTCTATTGTTTTTTTTTTTTTTTTTTTTTTTTTTTTGGCAGCTTGGACCATTTCTTGTATGTTTAATGGATAGCCTTTTTGCACTGCTGGCTCCCTATGTGCCAATTGCTAAAGCCTTTATAGCTGGATGGGTATCTGTAATACTTAGTCACTTGAGAGTTTTGCTGAAACACAATCAAAGGCAAAGCATTTCCTTAAATAAATATGGTGTTTTTAGAGTGGAGAGCCAATTTTTAGGCCATACCTAGAGGCTACAGCTTATTGAAGTTGGCTGAGGCAGAAGCCATGCAGAGCACAAGGCAGCAAGAGCCACTATTAAACACCAGCTGTGTTCCAACCAACACACCACAGTCCACTGAGAGGAGAGATACTACAGTGGAGGCAAGACAAGCCCGTTTGTACAGCAAGTGGGGTAGAGACTTTCAATTAATAAAAAGTGCTAAAAATGTTTGGGTCTGCCTTTGCCGTACCCGTTCAATACAGGATCCCAAAAGCTCTGCTCGATGTCTAAAAGAAGTTGCTGTGAGCTGTGTTGAGAGCCCAAAGGTGGGAGATGAAGGCACAGGAAGAATAAGAATCATCAGTTCCTTTAATCCCATGGTGTGTTGAGTTGGCACAGCAGGGTGCTTTATCTCAGCAGGCCACAATGAGAGCTGGCTTTGACTGCCTCCAGGAACCCAAACCCAAAACCTAACATGACTTCATTCATTCAGTTTGTCTGGGAAATGAACATAAGAAAAAAAATCCTTATTAAAAACCACTACAACCACTAGGACTTCAGCTGGTACAGAGATCTTAATAACTCTCCAGGAATAACTATGTATTAATGTGATATATATATATATATATATATATACACATGACTCCATATTGCACATAATTAAAAGTTGATATCAGCCAGCAAAGAATAGCTTTATACAGGAGAAGAAATGAAAGAGTAAAAATAGGCTTTAATGTTCCTTTCTTCACTCGCATTATTTTAATTGGACTGTGACCTTACGCAGTGACTCAGAGCACTGAAACAGTGTCCATATCATGGCTAGAAGACACAAAGAGTGAATTAACTCTCACAGCCACACTTGAGCTCGGAAGGCGGTGCTGGACGCTGGTGAAATTGTAGCTCAGGGACAAAAATCCATCATCAAAGACCAATTAAATTGTAAGTGCGGGTAATAACACTTGAGTAGGGAACATCCTTGGCATAATCACAATTCTTCCCGTCCCACCACAAAGACTCGTCTCTAGAGGTGTGGTATTTCAAAATGGTAAAAGGTTAGAAGTCTTCCCACAGACCCACTCGGCCACTGATGAGCACAGCGCCGAAGGGAGGTGCTTTCTAAGTGATGAGCACATTTAGAATGGCTATAGAGTGTGTTTCTCCTGAAAGGAGGTGTATTGCTGCCTCATAATGCCATTCTGGATTAATATAATATGTATTAATATGAAGCGCTAACTCAGAGAAAGAGAGGAGAGACGGGCGGGGCTAGGAATACTGAGAACACCGCAAAACCACTGCACAGTGATTGATTAGAAATACATCCCCCACTCAGAGAGGTCTGATAGCGGCCTTGAGAAAGAGACTGATTGAGGACATAATTCTGAACGGAGGAGCTTTCATGGTTAGGAGCATGAAACTGAAGCAAGATGGATGGCAAGTCCGAAATTTGGAATTAGTGAGCGAGCACAGGCTCTTTTTCCAGGAGCCCCAAACAGCAAACAAACCACTGTTGTGTAAGCAATGATTCTCCCACTGCTCTGTCAATTAAGTGGTGACTCATGCAAATGCACAGGAGGCTAAACAACAGAGTGGAGTAGGCAATATATAAGACCGGATGGCTCTATTGACAAGGCTTGTGAGTTCGAGAAACACTCTTCATTTTGTGTGAGAAAATAATAAGGACAAAACAGCAACAGAATGGCCAAGATCTGAAGCATTAGCGAAGTGTTTTTGACTAAATGAACTGAATGATACTGCTTTTAGGTTTTATGTGGTTACTTTTATTGTGGATATCCCGGAATGGACAAGATAAACCGGAAAACGACAGAGAAAAAATTGCGCTGCCTTAACCAAGGATGGAAAGTGGAACATGAAAGATGGAATAATGTGTTTTTTCATAAGCAGAAAATGAATGAACTTTTGTCCTTTAATTTTAAGTTGCAATTGTTATTTTTCATCTTGTTTTTAAAATTCGTACACATAATTGCCATGTATTATATTTAAATTTCACACTCTCGGGACTATTTAGCATATCTGGCTGTGTTAGTGCTGTTCATTATAGGAACAATCGGCACATTAGTATTCAAAAGGAAAGCAGATTCAATGTGTGCAATGTATTTGTGCCACAGTCACCTGCCACTGAAATAGTTGTGCAATCCCCCAGCAGAGATCTAATTATCAGATTGTTTCTCAACACTCTTATCTGGGACACATAATGGGTTTGGAGTGAATGCTGAATTTGAAAGCAAGTATGCTGTATGTGTGTGTGTGTGTGTGTGTGTTTGTGCTTGTGCATGTGTGTGTGCGCGTGTGTGTGCCCGAGTGTGCGCGCGTGTGGCCAGCCACCATACCTTTCCACATTATCAAGGTTGCCTGCCACTCCGAGTCCTCCGATGGTATAGAGCTTTCCGTCATACACCAGGCTATTGTGGCGACAACGTGGGACTGTCATTCGGGACACCAGGTTCCAATTATCCAGCAGAGACATGTAGCACCACACGTCTGGCAGCATAACTCCAGATTCCATACCGCCTGAGGACATTGAAAAACAAAACACAAAAGACTGATCAAGTCTCTATTCGCACACTGTCTTTCACACACCTACTCTAATCAAAGTCTACAACAGCTACCAAAGCACCAAATGTATTTTTTTTGTGAAAATTGCTGTACTTGTGAGATAATTTAAAACAAAATATTGTCCACAAAGTATAAAAAAGTCCAGTACTAAATCGTTAAACTGTAGCAACTTTCTATTTCATATGAAAACTATTAAAAGTAGTGATAAATCGAGGTACAAAGGAAAAATGCTAAGGATTGTCCTTTTAGCCAAAGGGGAGACACAGGTGACATTGTTATTCCCTCATACTGAAATAATGGGTCAATTACACTCTCATCCAAAGACGTCACAAGGCACAGATCAATTTTCAGCATGAATCTGTACAACATCTCACTGAGAAACATGTTCTTACTATTTGGGGGGCAAATACAGACTGAGTATAGTTAAAAAAAAACTTAAAACCCCCCCACAAGGTTAATGAATGCCAAAACTGTGCAAAAAAAAAGGGAAAGGGAAAACACTGCACAAATTCCCACCAGTCTGCATTAAATATAAATGCTCACACCTGTGGGAGACCCAAATGACACACAGACATTTTGATTACCTGACAGGTAGATATTATCCCCTGCTGAAATGACAGAGAAGAACTCGCGGTCGTAAAAAGGCAGGCTGGCCAGCGGGTACCACTTGTTGTTCTGGGGGTTGAAGCAAGTCACGGCTGTCAGAGAGCGCTGGTTCATTCCAATGACCTGACGCCCTCCTACTAGCACTATCACCTCTGCGACCCCTGCAGGGATGGACAAGGCATAATCACAAAATACACATAAAAAAAAATAAATAAAAAACAATGACATACAAACACACAAAGATTTTTTCCGTGTGACATTTTGAAGGGATGAAGAGGTCTTGCCTTTAGAGACAGCTGACTCAGAAAGTATGTT
Organism: Neosilurus hyrtlii; assembly: GCA_028564935.1. NCBI lineage: Eukaryota > Metazoa > Chordata > Actinopteri > Siluriformes > Plotosidae > Neosilurus > Neosilurus hyrtlii. The sequence continues at coordinate 17,075,914 of JAOUQZ010000002.1, forward strand.
TTATACTAGTTGAATTTAACTTTTTACCAGGCTGGATTAAAAAATTTCTTCAGATCTTTCTTATTCATTCATTCATTCGTTTGTTTATTTATTTATTTATTTATTTATTGCAATTTAATATAGTTCTTATTTTGCAACAATGTCATCTGACTGTGATTTGTTTTTAAGACATAGCTTGTAAAGCAAGAGTTGTCATCATGTTAACTATTTAACAGGCTAGATTAAAATTATGCATGACTTTTAATAATTATTTATTTCTTTTTTTGCAATTTAATATAGTTCTTATTTTGTAACAATGTGATCTGACTGTGATTTGTTTTTAAGAAATAAAATTCTTATAAAGCAAGAGTTGTCATCTATCAGATGGAGGCTGCAAGATCAAGCAAACGGCTTTTTTGTTTATCTTTTTTTACCCGAACAAATTGACAACTTGAGATAATGCTGTAGTAGATCTTATAAACACAATGCTCAGGGGAGAAAAGTTTCACACTCCAATATTTTGTTGAACCGCCTTTAGCCTTGATTACAGCGTGTAATTGCCATGACATTGTTGTTTTAGTTGGTCAGGTTGAGGCTAAGCAATATTATGTGGCAATACAATGAAGTCAGCTATCCTGAATGAGGAGGTTACTTTTTCTTCCCTGATGGCACAGATATAAAATTTAGGCTCAAATGAGTGAGAGAATGGTTCAGGGAACAAGAGGAATCATTTTCACACATGAAGTGGCACCACAGGGTCCTGACCTTAACCCTGTTGAAAGTCTTTGGGATGTGCTGGAGAAGACTTAAGATTTTCCTCTCATTTTCCTGTAGTAGTGAAAAATGAATCCAGTCCAAAAGGAAATAAATATTGCAATGCTGCTTAAGTTCGTCCATAAAAAATGCCATGCAGTTAAGAGCTGTGATCAGGGTTAAAATTGGTCCAACTAGATAGTACAGCGTGCAACTTTTATTCTTACAAAAAATGGCCATAGTCCAGCCACATTAACAGTTTTCTAAGCAGCCACTTTCTTTGCTTCTGTAGCAAACGCTATGTTATGAGTTTCATTTGTGTTAATTATTTATCTGAAGGCAGTTCACTGTACCAGAAACTCGCTGTAGGGCTAAAAACTAAAATCAATAGGGAAGAGGTTTTCAGAGAATTTTAAAGAATTTTCATTTTATTTACCCTTCCTGATCAGCAAATTAGGATAAAGAATTTTAAACTTTAAAATAAACATTTTGTCTCTTATATAGATTTTAAAGATATACAGAAAGGTTTGCTAATCCTTAAATGTTAAGCATTAAAATTAAACCTGTTAATTGTTTATTTTATTTGCAAGTGTGAAAGTTTATGTAATTGATCTTTTACAATTTTAGCTGAAGACCCTTGCTATAAAGCAATAACAAAATGGCAGAAAGCTGGTCTAGAAAAACAAGCAGTGAAAGTTCCAGACACTGATACACAAAACCAAGTTTAAACCAAACATGACATTGGCTGACTGATTGCCTGTACAGACAAATATTCCCTCACAAAAAAATATATTTATTTAAGGAATGATAGAGAATTCACTTTCTGGATACAAAAACAAACAAACAAAAAGATTCTTGTCTGCCAGCTTCAGTTTGATTGCCCAACATGATTTTTTCCCCCTCCAAGTGTCTGGATTAAAATTCATGACATACATTCCTCCTTCAAAACCAGAAGACTGGGGCATTTCTCTGCAGCAGAATAAAATGAAATCAGTCTTCTGCAGCAGAATAAAATGAAACGTTAATGTGCACACAAACCTACAGAAGAAAATATCTAAAAAAAAAAAAAAAAAAAAAATATATATATATATATATATATAGAGAACAAATAAAAGGCTTAAACATTAGTTTATGAAAAAAAATTTGCATATTTACATAGTGTCCATGTCTCCCAAGCCTCAGCACCAGCGTAACTACCACTTTCAGCTCTACTTTTTGTTTGTTTGGATGCTTTATGTAAACAGCATAACTAAAACTTTACAAAACAAGGCCATCATTTTCCATTTTTCAGCTGACCAGTTTCAGAAAGTTTGTACCCACTGTAGCCTCAGATTTGTGTTCTTGGGTGACAGAAGTGGAACCTGGTGTGAATTTTTGTTGTTGCAGCCCATCCACCTCAACCCTCACCATGCAACGTGCTGTGATCTATGTATATATGTTTATAATGTATGTGTGTGTGTGTATGTGTGTGTGTATATATATATATATATATATATATATATATAAAATATATATATATATATATATATATATATATATATA
>JAOUQZ010000002.1:17078768-17089509 GCA_028564935.1 Neosilurus hyrtlii
ACACACACACACACACACACACACACATTATAAACATATATACATAGATATGTATGTATATATACATAGAGATGTGTGTGTGTGTGTGTGTGTATATATCTATATATATCTATATATACACACACACACACACACACACACACACATACATATATATGTATAAAGGAAAAAGAAATAACGCAATGTTGTTCTGACCCACAAGCCATTCAGAACTTGCTAATCTAGCATGACTGAGATCAAGACCTATGATTCGTGAAAGGCTCCTAAGCTCCTGCTGCATGAGAAACCCCACTGTGCCTCAGTCTCCTCCAGTGACAAACCCAATGAGACAAGTATTAGAGGCAGGCCATGGGGGCCATGACTCTGCTGATTGGAATGGATTATGCCATGCTTAAAAGTAAGCAATGTTGGCAATGAAATTCAATGATTATTTTGGTAATCCTAGAATAGAGTCAAAGCCTGCAGTCTGAGGACAATGAGTTAAAGCTAGTAAATTAATTTATATTTGTTACACTTCACAACCTACAGAAGCCTTTCATACATTCATTCTAACGTGTTCCACTTTGGTTGAGTTAATATTTCATTTTGTGTAGTGAAAAATAGTCTAATGGAAGAAATGGCAAAATTTCTGATAATTTAATGTAAAGATTATTTTGAATGCATGAGCAGGTGCAGAATTCAAAATGGAAATTTGGTTTCACTGCAAAGCATTAGGTACACATTAGTAAATTTAACTGACTGGCTAAATCAGTAATAAGAGGTGCAGGTGCTATGACACCCACTGTTGACACTCTCTTTGGCAAGGACATGAAACTGCTGTGGCTGAACTCCAGGCACCACATTTGACTGCATTTGCGTGGGGGTGTTGTTACAGATGAACACAATCTTTCGGTTTTACTGATATCAGTATATAACCAGGTTATGACTTAAATAAAATAACACATTGCAAGCAACACATTGAAACTTATGTAAAACACATTACATAATTTGTGTTAATTAATCTGCTGTTATTAAGAGGTAACAACATTGTGAGCACAACTGCACAGAAACCAAAAGATTGTTTGCCAAAAATTGTACGATTTAATGTACAAGTTAATATGTCATCTTTGTGAAGCATATACATATTTATAGCAACAATCAGATAATAGGTAATTTATGGCAATTGTTATCCAAAGAAGTACAGTACTGTGCAAGTCTCTACATTTTTATTTTATGCCTTGTACATTACTGAGTCAATACAAAACATTCTTAGATTCCCAAACATTCGTTTTCTAGCACAAAATAAATGTGGAAAAAAAAGTTTATATGTCAATAGAGAAGACAGCATATAATGTAAGAGATTTTTCACTTTTCAGGCAAAAAACAAACAATGAAGGCTGCTGGGTTCTGCATAAAAATAAAGACCCAATTATGACAGTCAAAATATCCAGGAGAACTGTGGCTGGTTCTGCATGATGCTCAGTAAAACTTACAGCTCATTAGCTTATAAAACTGCACAAACTGTTTCTGAAACTGCTATATTTTTAAAACAAAGGGTCCTCACACCAAATATTGTCTGTTTCATTTACTGGTAAAACTCGAAAAAAATGTAATATTATGCAAAAGTTAATTTATTTCTGTAATTCAACTTAAAAGGTGAAACTAATATATTATATAGACTCATTACATGCAAAGTGAGATATTTCAAGCCTTTATTTGTTATAATTTCATGATTATGGATTATAGCTTATGAAAACCCCAAATCCAAAATCTCAGAAAATTTGAATATTATGAAAAGGTTCAATATTGTAGGCTCAAAGTGTCACATAATCAGCTAATTAATCCAAATCACCTGCAAATGGTTCCTGAGCCTTTAAATAGTCTCTTAGTCTGGTTCAGTAGAATTCACAATCATGGGGAGGACTGCTGATCTGACAGTTCTGCAGAAAACCATTCTACACAAGGAGGGAAAGCCTCAAAAGGTAATTGCAAAAGAGTTTTGATGTTCTCAAAGTGTTGCATCAAAGCACATTAATAGAAAGTTAAGTGGAAGGGAAAATTGTGGAAGAAAAGGTGCCCAAGCAGCAGGGATGACTGCAGCCTGGAGAGTATTGTCAGGAAAAGGCCTTTTAAAAGTGTGGGGACCTTCACAAGAAGTGGACTGAGGCTGGAGTTAGTGTATCAAGAGCCACCACACACAGACGGATCCTGGACATGGGCTTCAAATGTCGTATTCCTCTTGTCAAGCCGCTCCAGAACATTAAACAACGTCAGAAGCGTCTTACCCAGGCTAAAGAAAAAAAAAACTGGTCTGTTGCTCAGTGGTCCAAAGTCTTCTTTTCTGATGAGAGTGAATTTGGCATCTCATTTGGAAAGCAAGGTCCCAGAGTCTGGAGGAAGAATGGAAAGTCACACAGTCCAAGATGCTTGAAGTCCAGTGTGAAGTTTCCACAGTCTGTGTTGATTTGGGGAGCCATGTCATCTGTTGATGTTGGTCTAGAGTCAACGCAGCCGTCTACCAGGACATTTTAGAGCACCTCATGCAGCCTTCAACAGACAAGGCCTCTATTGAAGCATCCTGGTCTTCCATAACACCTCAGCAGTGCCACAGGCTGATAGCATCCATGCCATGCCGAATTGAGGCAGTAATTTATGCAAAAGGGGCCCAAACCAAGTACTAAACACATATGCATGATTATACTTGTCAGAGGGCTGACATTTCTGAATTTAAAATCCTTTTTTTAAATTGATTTCATGTAATATTCTAATTTTCTGAGATTTTGAATTTCGGGTTTTCATAAGCTGTAAGCCATATTCATCAAAAGTATAACAAATAAAGCCTTGAAATATCTCACTTTGCATGTATTGAGTCTATATATTATATAAAATCACCTTTTAAGTTACTGAAATAAACGAACGTTTGCACGATATTCCTGCTAATTTACTGTGTCTAAAATATATATATATATATTTTTGTAGATGCATTTAATTTAATTATTTATATGTAAATAAAGGAAATCTTTGCTCTGCAGCATTTCTTTGCATATGCCTCTCCACAGTGCTGAATATAGTTTAGGCTATTTATTAAAAACTAAATACACATTTTGGTAAAGGTTAAAATATAGCTCCAAATTCTTTCCTATGATTGTATCAGAAAAGACTTGTTAGGAATTTAGATCAACTCCCTCAATCTATCTGATGTTAAAAAGTCACTTTTACAAATACACTGACCAGCCATGACATAAAAAGCACATGAATGATCTGTGGCTAGGCAAATTCATACACAGCAAGCTCATGAGCAACTCTTGTTGGTTTACTGCTCTTGTTAGTTCCTTGGACTACCACTGGTAGATACTAACCACTGCCTAGCAGAAACACCCTACACAACCTGTTGTTGACCCAGTAATATACTATAGCTATCACAAAATGGCCACCCAGATCTGTATGCTTAATAAATAAATAGATAGATAGCAACTGTGAACACAGTGCCACTATAACAAGATAATTAACAACTATTTACCAAAGACAAGGTGGATGTTGCAGAATAGTCCCCAAGACAGAACAGCAAAGTGACCACATCCACCGAGATGAGGCGAATAACTGCTTTAGTATATACGACACGGGAACATAGTCAAAAAAGCATACTATAACAAGATTTCTTTGGTTTAGACAGCTTCAAGTGCATGTGTAACCTGCTGATAATGGAATACCTTTAACATTTTTAATATATCTGCAGAACCATAAAAAATAAATAAAAATAAAACATGATTTTTCTAGTGTATTTATTTATTTATTTATTTATTTGTTTATTGTTTATTATAACCTTTATAGAGGCCAGGTGAGGTCTGTGTGTTCCAAGTAAATACACTACATGAAAACGCAAGTGAACATTTTAATGGTTTATTTTTCCATTATAAAGTGTGATAATGTCGCTGCCCCAAGTAGCAATGAGAGACTGTATGTGTCTGCTATTATGATTCAAGTATTATTCACTCAGAATATGTTTTTTTTTTTATGCCACGATAGCAGACCATTCAGACTGTGCCATTCCTGTAAAGTACTAATCAGGGCTATTCACTTCACCTGTCAGTGGTCATAATGTTTTAATGTTAAACTTATTTTTTAGCTCTGTGTTTTTATACTGGCAACACTAATCAAGGGTTTGTTAGATGATAGTATGTAAGATGAGGTGAAGTGTATACCTGCAGAAAGTCGCGGGCGTGTTCTGGGTGTCTGCATCTCCTGTCGGGCATGTGGCAGCATGTGATACCGCTTGGCCTCATTAACTAAGTCTCTGCATGCCTCTGAGGACTTGATCAGCTCCTCGTTGTCCACTATGTTCAGTAGGTAGCTGGGGTGGATAAAGGGTAGGCGTACTGCAGCGAGCAGCTCTGACATATGCTAAAAGGTACAAAAAAAAAGTATTTCAGCCAAAACGGAAACTTGACAACATAATTAACAATTACCCACCAACTTGGTAGAAAAGAAAAGAAAAGAAAAACCAATCAAGACATTCTATCAGGAGCCAAAGACCTTGCGCCTGAATGTGGGTACAGATCCGAGTCATTATAAATAGATTATACTTTCAAAAGCAATCGTTCATAGTGACAGCCCAATGGATAAAGAGCCCAGAGTGGGTTCAGGCTTGCTATTAAACTCACATAATAAACTTCAACACCAATTACCCAGTAATCAAAAATATCATCATGGTCTGGCAGCTTTATATGGCAGTAGCCAGGTGATAATAAGAAGGCACAACAGTGTAACGTACAGGTGGTGAGTATTTCCAAAACCAAACTGAAGTGAAGGGAGGGGGGTTGCCATGGTGAGAGATCCCATCACTGAATGGTTCCTTGTTCCACTATATCTCCATTGAGGCCTTTATCCACATCAGGGGAACTTGTAAACACAATGCAACACAGCCAACAGCTGGTGAGACTCTTTAATACCTTCCCCCGCTTCACACCCTCAGTGGCGAAGGATTTCTAAAGCAAACTCACCAAGCATATTATAAGACACAATGTAGGTCCACCAGAGGCATAGCACCGAAATAACTCTGACACAGAAATTGGCCTTCAACACACATTCTCATTCAGATGCACAGAAAGACCAGTCTAAATCAGGAACTATAAAGGTCAGAGATGTGGGTGTGCTGGTGGCATTTCCATGCATTCCCAGGTGAGAATACTCTTGGGGAATATTTGCAGCATCATATTCAGATAGTTTATCTATCTGGCATTTCAGGAAGGGAGGTCTAACACCACCATTCACTACTTTTCATGCAAGTATGGAATCTCAGGGATAAAAAAAATAGAATGCATTTTTTAACAACATCTACAGACAACGAAGCTGAAAAGAATTCCCTGTGCATTACAACCATTCTCTTCTCTGTTAAAGCAATCATGGCTTATCAACTGTATGATTTAGGAAAGAGAATGTAGCCCCGCTTCTGCTTGAGCTGCTCTGCAATAATGTCATGGGAAGCAGAGGAAGCTGGCTTACAGCACCATAGATGAGATATGGAACTCCTGTGCTGCAAAATAAATTTTACCTAGAGAGATGAATTGGCCATATTTCCTTGAACTGCATTAAGTGACTTGAAATATTACACTGAAATTACCAAAAAGACATGAAGGCTCATGTACCAAAGCTCAAAATGTGTTGACTGCCACATGCCCAAGTAAATCTGATTACAATAACACTGCAATCACAAACTCCTTGGTATTCGGCATGCTACACCTGTCTGCAATAAAAGTGTACTGGTAAGATGTTTTATAGGTATTCTGCAGTGCTAAGAGTCTCCATTAAGGGCTAAGTGTATTTTAGCTATTGTTCTAGTACTTAAAAACATGCTGTAATCTAAGACTGCATCTTGCTGCAAACTTCATGTGTACTGCTTCTACAGTTTCGATCCAATACAAGTCATGTCTTATGAGATTAGCTGCTACTTTCTTTTTTCAGTGATTGAAAGAACCATTTTCCTATGTCCTTTTCTATCACCAGAGGACATATCAGATCTAAACTGCCAGGAAGGAGCTTAGCTATAAAGTTTTTTTTAAGTTTTTTTTTTTTTTTTTTGTAAAATGTAAAGTAATGTAATGCAGGTTCAGTAAGCAGCACTGTCGCTTTACAGAAAAAAAGGTTCTGTGTGCAAATCTCATGGCTGACCGTGGAGTTTGCATGTTCTCCCTGTGCTTACATGGGTTTTCTATGGTTGCTCTGGTTTAATCCACCAGACATGTGCATTAGGTTAATTATTATTTTCTTATTGTCACTTATATTATTATATATTATTATATTATTATATATATTATACGATTATTATCTCCCATATCAACCTTGGCTGCAGCCAAAATTGGCACTTGCTGAGATAAGTCACCAGTTGTGGGTTGTCAATTTCTGTGAGTAAACAGGGAGGACCTGTCATTCTATAGTCAGTTAGGACATGATTTTGGATCTGAATTTGGCCGCATGGACAAGGGTCTGACTCTCTGATGCCCCATCTTTTCACTTTTGATATAAATCAAATCAACCGTAGTTTGTTCAGCTGTAACCAGGGCTTTCTTAGGTAGGTTCATGCCGGGAGGGTGTGGTGACAAAGCATTTATGTGTGGCTTGAGCATCTTAGGAACTGCTAAGTCTGACGTTCCTACTTCTGCCAGGTTTCCCAGGAATGGACGTAAGGGTTTCTCTGGAACAGGATGTTATGTAGGAGGTGGTTTATGTAGGAGGTGTGATGCCTTTTGGTCCAGTTGTATACAAATTTTATCCTGACAGACCTGGATTGGTTGGATCCTGGACAAGAATGGTAGTAGATCCAGTGGGGTACATTGGATACAGCCAGAGATGCACCACAGAGGGGCACATCCAGTCCATTTTGAGTCTCCAGTTCCTCAGGTACTGGCAGATGGCATGCATATCAGAGGGGAACTTTACTTCTCCTCCTTTGTGAGGCAGGCACTGTTAGACTCTAACTGCCTGCTCTAAATTGCCCATAAGTTTGAATAGTTATTTGTCTCTGTTAGCACTGCAAGAGGCAACCTGTTCAGTGTGTACACCACTTCTCACTCAAAGTCAGCTGGGATTGGATCCAGTATACCCAAAGACACTGATGGATAAGTAGTACAGACAGATGGATTAATATAATATAATATAATATAATATAATATAATATAATATAAATATAAATATAAATATAAATATAAATATCAGCCCCAAGGTTCGATTCTGAGTTCAGGTTACCATTTTTTACATGCTCTGCTACTATGTGTGAGGGTTCCTCTGTGTTTCCCAGTTTTCTCTCAACTTCCAAGGAAATGCCAGTGGGTAGGTTAGCTGAAATTGTTTCTGTATGAATGTGTCTATGCATAGACTGGTGTCATATCCAAAGTAAATCCCTAAATCAAGTCCAGTTTTCCTGGATGGACTCCAGATCCATCACTACTCTGATTAGGTGGTTATGAAACATAAATAATACAGTGTGAAGTAATATTACTATTTTTACCTGATACCAGCATCAGCTAATACGGATATCAATCTTATTTTCTAAAAAAAAAAAAAAAAAACTAACAAAAAAAAAAAGGCAATGCCTGTCATGTATCATAAATATCCTTTCTTTTCCAAATTCAGTTTCAGTCTTTGACATTTGTTACCAGATCTGATATGTTTTCACTAATATCAAATTACATATTTTTTATTTTTATTGTAATTAGTATTGGCCCAGTGCCAACCGTGCTTATTGGGATCATATCCCAAGATTATACATTATCCAACCATATATTATCTGTACTGATAATCCATCAAGGGTGCAGGGGAAGCTGGAGTCAATCCCAGATAACATGGGCAAGAGATGGGATACACACTGAGCAGGTTGTCAATCTATCGCAGGGCTTACTATACAACTGAAGCAACACTCAAGTCTCTGGAGGCTTGTACAGTGGCCACTACGCATGATAAGTATATCTCTGTGTGTGTTTCCGTTCTTACCCTGACACGCCCACCACTCTGCAATAGGCTAAATCTGGAATCATTATATCATATGACCTTTTTGCATTGCTCTAAAGTCTGACCTTTAACTGAAGCCTTTTATTTCAATTTCTTCTCACTAACAAGTGGTTTTCCCTTCACTACGAAGGCGTTTAGTCCCAATCCTGTGAGTTCACATCACATTGTGATTCAGAAATTCTTTCACTATTTTTATTTATTTATTTAACAACTGAGGATTTTTTTTCCCAAGGGGATTCCCACAGGATTTCTTGTGTGCAGTTAACCGTTCTGTACTATCATTTCATTCTTTAATAATTCATTAGACAGTTCTTAACCAAATTTTAATACCATGTTTAAGAAGTGAGAAGGTACTCACTGCATTAGTTAAGGTTACAGTAATCATTCAATCAATCTTTTAGGCAGGGCAGGGTACACAAGACTGCTTAATACTTGAAAAAACAATGGCTACATAATAAAATGAATTATTAATAGATTATGTTTTATCCCTTTAACATAAAACTCTTATTTGTATAAGTATTATATTAGAGTGTAGTATAGTATAGTATAGTATAGCATATAGAAAAAGGTTCTGACTGACTGTTTGCACACTCCAAGTCAATCAGAAGAAACAGTTAGCTCTGTTAGCAAAAGATGAATCAGCTCTTTAATGATCAGCATAAGCATTTTATTTTAAAGGCATGTTCCTGACACTACAATAATCTGCTGTAATATTTTATTTCATGGCCAGATATGCTTGCTGTGTTCCCATTATTATCTTCAAGTGAAATAAGAAATTGCAACCCCCAGGGCAAGCCACAACAAGGCAGAATCAAATTTGTGATGGTTATTTCACAGCTTGTAGATATAAAATGTATCTATCTAAGCCATAAATCATGAGCTTGGATTGCTCTCCAAGCAACTCTGAAGCCTGATCATAATAGAAGGCAAGGATTCATCGAGCCCTCCTTATATTTTTCACCGCTGCAGGGCAGGACTGTGAGAGATATTAGAGGGATGGAAAGGATTGCTCAGACATGTACACAAACAGGATTTCTTTGTACATAAACACCAAAAGCCGCATAAATCACATTTAAAGTTATGTATTTATATCTACCTTTTCATAAGAAAAGAGCAGGCATTAGATATGAGGGTAGTCAGATCACAAAACATCACTGAGGTGAGAAGAGTGATGGAGTGAAGACAGATTAAATATGCCCCTAACACTTTCCTCCCAATGGGATAAATAAAGATATGTGTTCCAAAGACATCAGTGCCATCATCCCCAGCAGTGTCATTTCTCTAAAAACACATTTGTGTTCATATGGAGGATTCATATTAAACAGCAACCAGAACTTCACTGTGAAAAATGACCTACTACAACAGGTTCGATTAATCAGTTCTCACTGATTGCATCTTGTCAAAGCCTAGAGAGAGAGCTGGGGGGTTAATATGGAGTGTCTCAAGAGACTGGGGACAGAGACTACATCACAAAAAGAAGAAATCAATAGGTTGGGAATGCTCAGACAAGGGGATGCTTCCATATAAACATAGTGCTTTAAAATCTGCATTATGTCACAGCTGCTTAGCAACTGCCAGCTTTCCATGATTGAGAAGCCATAAGGTTTGGAACAGCAGCCCTTCTCTGCATTTTAACAGAGCACTATACTCATTCCCTGCCATTGGCTCTGATCAGTCAAAGACTAAAACAGACAATTATACAGATCTACGTCTGGCCCACAGCAAGGCAGAGCAGCTTCAGTTCAGGACTGTCACAGATAATTCACCATCAAGCACCATTCAAACAAAAAATGCAACACAAATGCCTGAATTTCTGCTCAATTAGCTATTGGCATCAAACTGCACAGATAAATGTCATAAAACATAGACATGAGCATCTTATATTAATCCTGTATGTAATAATACACCATGTACATAAGCATTACATAATTTCATTAGCTAATATCAGAAGTTAATATGCAATAGATAATTACATGTAAGATAATTATGTGTGCATTAAATTGAGATTTGGTGTTCTTATTTGGACAATAAAGCACAGGATTGGAAAATCTAAATAAATAAAGTAATACATGAAATAATTTTGTTATCAAAAACAAAAGGTGGCAATGATGATTAATTTTTCCTTTTTTTTTTTTTAGAGACCACTGGACACCAAATTACAGCTCACAAATTGTCTAACACAACAACAAAGAGCAGACAGTAAAAGCACCCCTGTGTTTCCGATCATAATGCACTGATGGATCAAAGGTTGTGAGTGAGAACTTGAACATTTATAAAATTTAGACAATAATCCAACACCTGGACATACATGACTGGGTATTCAGTATGGCTAAGCCAGCACACACACAAAACACACCCAAACCTACACACACATCTTATTATCTTGATGAGACCCCTCTTACTTTCCATTTAAACAGACAGGCAGGCAGCTAGCTAGATAGTTAGATAGACAGTCATATAGATATATTGATAGACAGACAGAGAGAGACAGACAAATTGTCAGACAGACAGACAGACAGACAGGCAGATTACATGCTGAAGGTGAGGTGGATGGAATAGTTCCCAAGAATGAACATTATAACACTGTCAAACATTGATCTCAGAGACTAATGGACTGTTAGATATCCCATAAAAAATTATTTCAGTTAAAGGGAATAGGGCAACACTAGCTTTTGAGACAGACTTTGCCACTTTACGGACTTTACAGACACTTTACTGACTGCACAGACACTGTCACTTTTTGCACACAGACACTTTA
>JAOUQZ010000002.1:17089609-17102109 GCA_028564935.1 Neosilurus hyrtlii
TATATATATATAAATATATATATATATATATATATATATATATATATATATATATATATATATATATATATATATAAATATACACCCCCCACTTCGTATACCTTACACACACATACAGCTTGACATGACCAGTAGACGTAATCTAACATCATACATCACTACTGCATGGTTAATATACAGGGTGACACGGTGGTGCAGTGGTTAGCACGTCCGCCTCACAGCAAAAAGGCCTGGGTTTGAGTCCCGGGCTCGGGCGAACCTGTCTGGTTGGGCGATCCTTTCCATGTTCTCCAATGTGCTTGCATGGGTTTTTTCTTCTTCGTTCTAGTCCAGTTTCCTTCCACAATACAAAAACATGCACAGTAGGCTGATTGGCTGTTCCAAATCGCCAGGTGAGAGTGAATGGTTGTGTGAATGTGTTGGCCCTGCGATGGTCTGGCCCAGAGTCGGCCGAGATGGGCGCCAGCCTCCCCGCAACCCAAATTGCATCATTTCATTGTTAATTCAAGCCAGGCAGATTCAACTTCTCTGACTGCTGGTTAACAGGATGCTGTGGTGGTGCCAGGGTATAGCACTGCTGAATCACAGCAAGAAGGCTGCGTGTTCGCACCTCATGTCTGACTGAGGCCTTTCAGTGTGGAGCAGAATTGCATATCAGGAGCTACAGCTGGGTTAGTAATTATATTTTAGACACCACGCACACCAAAAAAGTTAGCCACAGTAATATTTTGTCTGCAATGGCATGCGGAGCTGTCCAGGGCGTACTCTGCACATGCCGAGTCGGCTGAGATAGGGGCCAGCCTCCCCGGAACCCTATCTAGGGTTAGGCGGTTCAGAAAATGAATGAATATTTTGTTAGAACATTTTTAGCCTTGATTACAGCACATAAGCACCATGGCATCATTTCGATGAACTTACGGTTGCATGCTCTTTCCGTGCATGCGTGGGGTTCATCCAGGTACACCGGTTTCCTCCCATAGTCCAAAGACATGCACTTTGGGTCAATGTGGGTACTCTTAAATTGCATATAGGTGTAAATGGTTGGTTGTGTCTGTGCTAGCCAATGTTAGCGATAGACGAACCAGCGGTGTCTATCACAACACTCACCTGCAGGCAGCCGAGATTGGCTCCAGTTTTCCCCTGTGACCCAAATGGATAAGTGATATAGAGATGGTGGTTGGCAGCACAGAAAATTTTGCTGTAAACCAATAAAAGAGTAAATCTGGCACCTGTCAAGAAAGGAAGAAACTTGAGCAGAATGCAGTTAAATTCTTGAGGAAAACCTACTGCCCTGTGCCAAAAAGTTGTTGGGAAGAAGGTTGACCTTCCAACATGGCACTGACCTAAAGAATAAAAGGGTTAATGTCCACGTAGGGCCCAGTCAGCCAATAAAATATCTACTGTACAGGATGATACTGAAGATCTGTATTAAGAACTAGCCACAAAAAAGCATGCTAGTCATCTTGAATGCTTTTAAATGATCACATACTGGCATGATTTTAGGTTAGAAGATCCACATATCTTAAACACAGTATGAAAGCATTAAAATGAAACTAAAAGCAGGCAGACGAGTACACTTTCAGAAAGGTGGAGCGCTAATCCACTTTATTGATTGGTCTGAAAATTGTGTAATTGGCTACTTAAGAGACATTGTGCGATACAAACATTGCTTTCCAACAACATGGGATACATGGGTTATTTCAAGTCTCAATTCCAAAAGGACAAAAGAAAAAAAAAAGTTACCACTGCATGATGTTGGACTGAAAAAATAGACTAACTGATGCAATGATCGACTTTCTTTTTCTTAAGATTCAAGTTTCACCGCCTTTTTTTTTTTTTTGTCAATGCCATTGTAAACACTTTGCATCCCATTAAATAGGATGAATAACAATGATGAGAACGATGGAAAAAAAATCTCAACATGAGCTCTAGGGCTTTTTTTTTTCATAATTCAGAAGTGAAATTAATTAAATATTACAAAATAAAAAAAACAGACTTTTTTTAGTTACTTGAGCAAAGCAAAAGAAAAGAAAACAAACAAACTGCACTAGAGATTGAAACGTTTCAGGGAATCGGCATCGAAAATACAGATATAATTGTGCAGATAACTGAAACTGAGCTTATTGTCTGTTACATCAAGATGATTTATAAGTGAAAGCCACCACTACAAAGCAGCAACTTTAAACAGCCTTACTGTACCATAGACTAGAGCAAAGATCAAGTGACATGTCAAACAAGCCGGAAAAACGGTGGTACGCTTTTTAAAAAATGTACTCCATGATAAGAGGATTATTGCAAAAATGTAAATGATGCTGAAGAGTCCAGACGGCTGCAGAAGCTCCAATAACTTAGATTACAGGTAGTATGCTTTTCCAAAGTTAGTAAGCCAAAACAAAAAGTGCAACAGTGGTGCAGAGGTGTGACACACAGAAGCTTGTTTTTTTTTTTTTCTTTTTTTTTCCTTTTCTTTTTTCTTTCTTTCTCGCCATGGACATCAGCATTGTACTTCAGCATTTTAAACAACAACAAAAAAAAATTGTGAAGGGAAAAAAAAAAAAAAAAAAAACAACCCCCCCCCCCCCCAAACAAAAGAAAAAAAAAACAAAAAGAAAACACAAAATCAAAAACAGGAAGATCACAGTTTGATTTCTCCTCCATGTGGAGGGAATCAAGAAGCTTTCCAAAGTGAAACAGCTTCCTCTGGTGCTCCTCTGGCCGAGAAATAAAGGAGGGAAAAACAGCAGAACGTTGAGCACTTGTTAGCTACCACACAGAGCTGCACTCTGGAGCAGACACCAGAACCATGAATAAAGAGATTTCTACGGGTCCACCGCAGGGCACCCGGAAAAAAACAAAAAAAAACAAACAAAAAACATAATTACAAATTAAAATACATATATTATGGGTGGGGAAAAAATAAAATCATTCAGCTTATATTTCTTCTTTCACTGAAGGATCAGTCGGCTCCAACACCCAGTGTTCTCAACCAGCTCTCTACAGGGCTGAAAAACATGATTTCGTTTAGTTTTTATTACATCATGCACTCATGTAACAGGTTGAATGCTTCTTACAAAATTTGTGGTGACCCTGGTGTCTCCAGTGCTACGAAGCCAGGCTGTGTGATTGGTGCTTCAAATGTACAGGTTCAAGTTCACACGTCCCATTGGGCGTGGGGGTTGGTTGGTAGGGGTTGTCTTGGTTTTATTTCCCCCCTACATTAAGAATAAGAACTTTCTGGATCACTTTAAACCAGCAGGGATCTGATTTAAAAAGTAATATTAAAAAACAAACAAACAAACAAAAATCTGGAAAAAAAATTTCACACTGCAAAAGGTTACTCTATTTACATTTTTTCGCATTTCTTTAAAGACAAAGAATTTCTTTACAGAAATTAAACAAATTCGAAGCAAGTTAAGTCTTTATATTTCAAGTTCTTCATCCTCTTTTCTGTTTTTCCATCATTTTTCATTCGCTGATTCAAAAACAGGCGAAATAAAGCTTCTGGACACGGTTTACCCTGAGCGATCAGGCCGTGGCTCCCTCGCAACGCTTTCTACAAGCACAAGAGGAAATTAAAGCATCAGAAGCAAGTGTGCCTCCCCAGGCAATCCCTACTCAAAGTCAGAACCGAGTGGGACGTGTATTAGCTGGGCCACCCTGACAGGGACACAGATTTCAGTGACCCTAGGGACCGGGGAAGAGGGTTGGAGGGAGGTCAAAAGGGTCAAGGTTCATATCCCGGCTCAGTCGTCGCTGTCCGACAGGGTTTCGTACTGCTCCGAGAGCAGCGGCGGCTCCGTCTCCCAGGCACGAGCTGGCGCACTGGCTCCTCCTCCTGGCTGCTGCTGGGACTGCATGGATGGAGAAGGGCAGGCCATGGAGGTGGGAGGCGTGCTGCTCAACATGCGCATGGTCAGAGGGTTGTAGGGGAACTGCATTGAACCTGTAGAACAGACAGACACACAGAGAACTATTATCAAGCATCAATCAGCAAACTGAGGCCTGGAAGTGTAAAATATCTCTGCAGGCTGGAATATCAATGCTTTTGTTCATTCACAGTCCTCCAAGAACTCACCTGTGGATGAAGGCCGGTCTTCCCAAGCCCAGCTAGGAGCCTGCCTATGATATTCTCCTTCAGAATGTACAGAGGACACGGATGAGGGTCGCTCTCCGCCCGTGTACGCCTGGCCCGTGTTGGGCGACTTGGATTTCCTACAGCTGGCTTTGCTCTGGAGCTTCTGCTTCGCTGCTGTAGGAAAACAGACACATGCAGGTTCATGGTACTGCACAATACATGTACAATAAATCTGCTTTAGGAGAAAGAGCTGAATATCAAAAATCTAAGAAGCAATAATAATAATAATAAATATAAAAAAAATAAGTAAATAAAAATTATATATATATATATATATATATATATATATATACACACACACACACACACACACACACACACACACACACACACACACACACATACACACACACGTACATATATATATTTGTATCCGATATTTTTTCTCAGATGTATATTTTATTTTATTTTATTTTATATATTTTCCTATTTCTATCCTTTTGGTTTTTATATAGATTTTATATTTTTATGACCTTTGCTTTTTTGTGTTTCTCCTTGTTACCTGATAGTTTATTCTTTACATTCTGGACAGTCGTACTAAGCATTTCACTACATATCGTACTGTGTATAATTTGTATGTGACAAATAAATTTGAATTTGAATTTGAATTTAAAGGGTGTACTTACTCTCTCATCAAAAGAATACACCATCTATTGATATTTTTGTTAAATAAACAATTGAAAGAGCTATTTACCCTAGCGGTTTTGTTGAAGTACATCTCTTTTTATCACAAACAAATTTACTGGGATGTACTTATTCTGTCACATGACAGACTGATTTATAAAAAAACAACAACAAACAAACAAACAAACAAAACAAACAGTTTGCTGTCAAATGTCCCCATAAGTTCAAAATGACAGCTATACTTCCTATACTTGTGGGGACATCTGATTACCTTTCAAAAATATGAAAACACACCTATACAGACACATATTACATTGCTGCTAAACTGTGTTATTATTGTATGAGCCACTGAGAGTTTGTTAATTACACAGTGTAAGCTATTATCTGTATAAATGCAATTTCTCGTTTGAAAGCATGCTGCAGAAATTTCACACACACCCATACACACACACACCACCCAGTCATTTAGATGCCGCAAATGATTTTTCTTCAGTGACCCATTATTTACACCTGTATAAAACTGTCTTAGAGAAAAATCCTCTACTCTGAACTCCATTCTACAGTCCACGCAACATAAATCTACATACTTGGCTGAGTCAAGCAAAGCACCTAGGAGATGCCATAGACTTCCTGACGAATATACCAGCCGGCAAAGAGGAACCCCTGCCCAACATGTGAATGTGAATAAACTGGAGTCATCTGAGTTCTTGCTGGGTGTTATGTTGGATTTGTGATTTCACAGGCTTAGTCTAACAAGAGAAAAGAGACGTATTGGACCTCTGAACTTCAGCTATATTCAGATTGATTTTCTTGCAGACTGTTGTTCAGCAAAGGCTGTCTTGGGCCAAATAAACATCAGTTCACTGCATCACTATCCATTGCTTTCTTTTCATGCCATCAGTTTCACTGCAATGTTCAACTCACCCCGTGCAGTATGCAAAATTGACTGTTAGGCTTCCGAGGTGGCAGATAATGCGTATTTGCAGTATTTAGTTATATTCAAACACATTACCTTGAACAAAGTGACATAAGTCTGCGATGTAATTCAAACAAGACAAACTCATTTCACTGACTACAAATGAAATGAAAACCAAAGAAACTAAAACAGCATGTGCATAAAAACGTGTTGACAAGCTGCTTGCAATTCAGAAAGCCTGCAGTATTGCTCATATGCAGCAAATTATATGTGACAGCTTTACAACTCTCATGGCTCCAAGCAAAAAGAGAAATGTTTTACATTATTTTTAAAATGGTACCTCTGAGACCATGGCTGTACCTGACATAGACAGGGTGACAGCTCTTTTTGCCTATAAAGGAATACACCAGCATTTCAATTTAATCTTTATTCACAGAATGTATAGTGTATGAATGAGAGATTACCATAAACAATACTTCTCCTGTAGAACATCCATCCTTTGACTTGATACTTCCATACAGACATAGCCTAATGGCTGTTGTGGCAACCAATAAACATTTCTAAATGTGTAAATAGATATATAAAACACAAATTCAAAGCAATAATCATTATATAACTATAATGTAATAGAACAATTCAAGGTCTCAATCACTTCCATTTTGCACCTGTGATGCATTGGGCCACTTCGTAGTTTTTGTTGTGATGGATGTTTTTACCTGAGAGGGTTGCAAGTTCCCTACAAAACATTTTCTCTTGGACAAACATTTATTCACATTCACACCCAGGGAATTTAGAATATCCTATTAGCCTAATGTGCATGTCTTTGGAGTATGAGAGGAAACCAAAGCACCCAGAGGAAACCTCACAAACACATGGAGAACATTCAAACTCCACCAGAAATATCCTTGCTGGCTATGAGGCTTGAAGCCATGACCTTCTTACTGCGAGGCAAGGGTGCTAACTACTACACCACCACACCCCCAAGTGAATGTAGGGGTGCAATGATACATCATGACAGGGTGTATTGTGCAAATGTGGAAACAAACATTATATTAATTATGCGTGTAATGTAAGTGCATCGACTAAACACCTGAGGTCCCTATTTGAGCATCTTGTAGAGTTCAAATATATATAGAGCATGTTGGTCATGTGGCTGTGTTCTTCCTTGGACAGACTGTGAGATCTGAACTTGTGAAGTTAAACTGCCTGTCAGCTGAGGACTGCAATGAACAATACACATTATATGTTATATAATTAAATAGCTATATATTGTAATCTAATGGAATATAATATAGGTGGCACAGTGACATAGTGGTTAGCATGTCCACCTCACAGCACAAGGTCCTGGGTTCAAGTCCTGGGCTTGGTGAGGGCATTTCTGTGTGAAGTTTGCAATCTCTTCTTGTGCTTGAATGGGTTTCATCTGGGTACTCCGGTTTCTCCCTGCAGTCAAAAGACATTAGGCCAAGAGGCTGTTCCAAATTGCCCCTAAGTGTGAGTGTGAATGGGAGCGTGTGTTGGCCCGGCAATGAACTGGCGAGCTGTTGAAGGTGTACCCACATCTTGTTAAAATGTACAGGTCAATGACATTGAAAGAACTGCTATAATAGAGCAAGATTTTTTTACATACTGATAAATGGTAACTTACGATAACAAAAATCGTATATGTGAGAAAGATTGAGAATTGATATGTGAGACATTGAGATTGTAATAAGACGGGAAGGGGGGGGGGGGGTTTCTAAACATTGCGCAATGTGGAATGATAACGTTGTGGCATTTAAAAACATTTTTTGAACAAAATCAGTTTTCTACACATATGTTATGAATTCATAAAGTACATGAATGAATTCATAGAGTACAACTGTAAGGTTTAAAAAATATTTCATTTTACGCTAAAATCGCTAATTTTGAGCCACTAATGCATTGATTGGCTACCGTCTCAAAATACAGTCCTGGGCTTTTTTGACTGGTTCAGTGCTTGAGGGTCATATTCATTATAAAGGAGGGCATAGTCTGTTTTTTAATGTTCTTTTCATAATACAGGGTAATGCATCTATATTATAATTGCAGTAATCACTCACATGCTCACATTTAATAAACAGCTCTTACATTGAACAATAATTAAACACTCCTTTACCTAGAATCTGTGATGCAACAGAGGTTAAGCCTTGTATTCCACTTACTTGCTGCATAATGGACTGTAGACTCCTAACATCTGAGATCTAAAGCTGGGATGACCAGCTGGGCTTAATCTCACTGTTTAATGCCCAGTTTTACGCTAATTCATGCTATTGCCACAGTCAGTCCGTTTTCCTTTCTCACTAACTATACCATGTAATCAGCTATTCCCAGACTTAAGTCTGAAGAAACACACACAATGAAACGCAAAATTATTTCTGGTAATTTCTACAGAATGGTGTTATTCAGTGTTGCACTGATTATATTGGGTTATTGTTAATTATTTTGAGGTGAAATGAAGTGTTTTGGATTTTGCTGCAGTGAACAAGAATACATTTGTTCTCTCATTGATTGAGGGTAAAGTAGGATGCATTGGTTACAGGGCTTTCCAAAACACACAAGCCAAAGTAAGGAATTCTGTGACTTCTTGTGAGGTTTAACAAGCTTAAATTCTGTGAATGCTTGATACTTGAAATGAACTGAAAGGAATTTAAACTGTGCTTTGTAAAAATTATTTACCACATTGGTCTTATTTATATGCTTAAATTCCACTCATATTTTAGTTTGGTTAACACATTTTAACACATCTTCCAACATACAGTTCATTATAGAATTAATAGCAGTCTTGGTATGAAAATGTACGGATAAGTACAGTAATTTGAGTACATCACTCAATGAATGTTTTGGAACACTAAACATTGAATATTTACTTCTGAGCAAGACATCTTTTAAAATACTTATTAACATGCCTGGAAACATTTATATCATGCATCCTAACAGGCATTTCATAATGTCCTGCTGTATCTAGTCATCACCAGCTCCAAACTCTTCTTCTTTGCCTTTTGAAATGTTTTTTTTTTAACCAGGCATAATATTGCTGCTCCTACAATGGGGGCTTGTTTCTGTTTTAATTCTGGAGATAGATTACTAATATTTGAAATCAACAAAGAGTCAAACATCCCTCTTCATCCATACCTCCATTCAGTGCTCTCTCTGAAGCTCCAAATTTACTGACATGCATTGCCAAGTCAATGACACTAAAAACAAAACCCCATCTGCCCTCCAGCCAGTCAGTAACAGGGTGCGTTTGTGCTGTGCAAGAGGGCAAAAAAATGCTGCTAATTGGCTGGAACAGAACTGTATTGCTCACACGAGGCACTTTATTTGTTTCTCATCAACAGAGCCAGGGCTGAACACACAATTGTTTTTCAGCATGCATATAGAATGGACAGTTAGTGGACCGCAAGGAGGTACTCACAGAATCAGACAAAAACGGCACTGGATTGGAATTGATGGCCGCACCTTTAAGTTAGCTTACTTGTTACACACACTCTGAATGTGTTGATGGATGGTGTAAGAACATAGTTTTCTTTAATCACATGGCTATCCTTTGAGGCTCTTTATCAATTAATCTGACAGAGATCAGATTATATCAGCCAAAATTAGAAAGACGTAGTGACAAGCAATTGTAAATGGCTGCAGTAATCATACAGTATAAAAGAAGCATAATATATATTTATTTTTTATTTTATTTTGTAATCAATGGGACAGCACGCTGGCATAGTGGTTGACACGTCGGCCTCATAGCAAGAGGGTCCTGGGTTCAAGTCCCAGGCTCAGGCATGTCTCTGTGGAGTTTGCATGTTCTCCACTTGTATGCATGGGTTTCCTCTGGGTACTCCGGTTTCCTCCCACATTCCAAAGACATGCACAGTAAGCTAATCGGTTGTGAGAATTTCGCTCCAGGTTTGAGTGTGAATGATTGTGTGTGTTGGCCCTGTGATGGCCTTCACCGGGTGTTAACTAAGACAGGCTTTATCCTCCCGCTGCCCTAGTAGGATTAATCAGATATATACATATACACCACATATATATAGTGGACATTTTCTTATATGTAGCACATTGTCAATTTTGCTAAGCAGGAAAATTCTGTTCTTCATTTCTTACACTCCCATAAATTGAATGCCTAAGCTAAGTTAGTTCCTAACTTACCTGTACTCGACTGCTGGGGTCTTTCTTGATCCATTTGATAACTGTCTCATACACCAACTCCTCAGCTTTTGCATTGAGACTATCATTGGACAGGTAGCTGATGAAGTCCTCTTTGGAGATGTTGAGGATCTCTTGCTGACTTGCCACCTCTGGAAAATTCTGCAGAGCAAAGGCTTTGGCCATGCTGTGGAGCTCTGTGCACTGCATGGCCTCTGCCATTGCCAGCACACCAAGGCAGTTATTGGCTGTCAGCTGCTTCTCTGTATGAGATTTAACAACACCACATACAGAAAAAACACATGAGCAGATAGACAAAGCACACACACACAGACACACAAACGTTTGAAACTTGTAAGATGGACATTTACAGCCCACGCCTTCGGGGATGGTATTTGCTGGATTGAATTTCAGCATGTACTGCTACGGAGCCAAAGAGTGTAATATCTCAAACAGATGGCGAGAAGAAGAACAGAGAGGAGAAAATCGATTGGACATGGAAGCAGGAGGCTCACCTGGGCCTTTTGATTAGTGCAGACAGACACACACTTTGTTCCCACTGGACAAAAGGTCAACACAATGAAACAAAGCCTCTAAACTTTGCTTTACACCACAGCTGTTATGAACAAGAGTTTCAGATTTGCTGATCATCGTCAGTGCATATACGAAGAACTGAGAATTTACCCTGGCTGGCACAAAAACTTTACAAGTGGAACATGAAATCTTCTGGACCTACCTCAAGAGAAGTAATCAGTTTTTAGAGAGAATGGAGTGATAAGTGAAACAATTTCAAAACCCAAACCAATCCTCTTGCTTCTCGTTTAATAAAGTAATAAAACCTACAATGTAAGGCAATAATTAAAAAAAAAAAGTTAATAAAAAAAACGAATTTCTGAATTTCCATCCACACTGAACACATTATCATTTATTGTACATCACACAGAAGTGACTGATTATTATATATATATAATTTTTTTTAATAGAACATTGCTGCTCCTCTACAACAAATTCCTACTGGAGTGAATGTCATTTCAAATCAGATGAGGTATTCATAGATTATTAAGTAGCAGATCCCAATGGAAGACAGTTGCAGGAGCACTGGAGACAGAGAAAAAAGCAAACCTGTGCTGTCAAAGCTTCCATCATCCTCAAGACATTATGATTTTGCTTTCAAATGTGGCAAATCAGGCTAGCAATACAACTTTCTTATCACTGCTAAACATAAAAAATGGCAATATTGAAAACCAGCAGACCCAGTAACTAGTTGAAGAACAGACCCATTGAATGAGTCTTAGCATAACTAAGATGTATGCAATGGTTCAGTAAAAATATAATGCATTCAAAGTGAATATTAATAATAATATTCAAATATAACAGCCATGCATACACTGAAAAAGTGCCCCAAACAGACTCCAGACTACTTATATGCTCACCCACAGCTGCCATGACTGTTTGGCCAGAATCCATACTAAAATATGTATGGCTCCATTCTTTGGATATCTGTGACTGTGTGTCAGATAGGACAATGTCCAGTAAGCAGTCAAATAACTAGAAAAATGTTTCCCCCAAGATTTAATACAAGCAAAGCCAATGGGATTATACTATAAATGCCTGGATATCCTTAAGCAGAATAAGTGTTTATGAAAGCTATAGTAATGAACCAGGGTACTAATAATACACTATAATCCATATTAGACAGCAACTGTCAATCAGGATCCAATGTGCAGCAAATGTGTGGCACAGGAACAGAAATGAGCTTACAGACATTAATAAAAAGCAAATGCAGTCTTGCTCCTTCACATTAAAAATGGCTGTGCATTGTGGGTTTTATGCATTAAAAGGACAAAAAAAATGGACAGGAGACCTGCAAGTTCTGATAAGTCAAGATGAAAATTTTAATTTCTTAAGTGAACTTTAATGTTAATCGTATTCCGCAATTCTTAACCCTTAAATAAGTGTCAAAGCTTCCACATAATTTAGAAAAGGACAAAGCACATTATCATTACATCTAAAAAAAGAGTTAAGTGTGTATGCAATTGTTGAAACCCAGGCTTTAATTCAATGGTTCACACACTGCAGCTAAGGTTTTCACTTTCATTTACTAACAGAATTTTCTTATATATGACTTAAAGGTAAAACGTGCTCATACAGATTACAAAAGGAAAGTGACCTTTGACCATGACAGGTTGGTACTAGATGGGCTGGTTAAAATGTTTTAGAAACTATTAATCTCCTGAAATTCTCATGCACAACAGTCTATAGAGTCCTCAATATATTGGTAAAATTGTGCTATGCATGATGATACAAATGGCGTCTCAAGTACATGTAAAAGTAAACGAGTGCCGGCTCTGGAATGTGCTCAAAGTACAAAAGTAAAAAATGCCTAACTGATGGACATTCCCTTTCTCCTTCTCACATTCTCTCTCTCTCCCCCCTCTCCCTCTCTGTACCCTGCTCACTTAGATTCACTTGCTCGCCTTATCCAAAACAATGAATTTCTGAAATATTCTGTACATTTTGTCTCTATTGAAATACATGAAACTTCCAGATGAGGTGGAATTACTTTTTGCCACTGAATTTGGTGAGCAGTGACGCAAAATAAAAATGACTGATGGCTTATATGCCCTCAAATATATTGAAAACTAAATAACAAGCCCT
>JAOUQZ010000002.1:17125151-17139399 GCA_028564935.1 Neosilurus hyrtlii
CGCGCGCGCCCACACACACACACACACACACACACACACACACACACACACACACACACACACACACACACACACACGTAACATTTATGTAAGAATATGAAGTAGCTTTTCAAATCTGCCCCAGGTGTAAACAAATGAAAATGAAATTCACTTGTGGTTAGTTAGTGACTGGCCTGCTCTCAGTGTAGTCTGTTTTTAAAATCCAAACAGTAAGTATTTCATTTCAGGAATCATACTGAATTGTACTGCTAGTCCTTTATTTTGGTAGGCCATCCTGAATACTAATTCAGGATATGAGAGTGAGAGAGAGAGAAAGAGAGAGAGAGAGAGAGAGAGAGAGAGAGAGAGAGTTTGTGTTTACATCTATGTCAGGTCTCATTATAGATCCTATGCAACACTTTGCAAATGCTTGACAAGAAACATATTTAGGCTACACGCACAGCATATACACAATGATGCCAAATGGTATTTGACTAGGGATGAATGGATTTGTTTTTATTAATGTGTTTAGATAAGATCACAGTCAATTAATAATAACAACGATTAAATACATCATAATTAGCTATGCTACATCATCTACTAGTTACTCTAATAGGCAGAAAAATGATGCCTTTCGTCAAAATGAGCAAAAATGTATAAACACACAGTATAAATTAAAAAACCCACAGAATGAGTGACGTTTAAACTTCAACAGAAGGGAACAGTATACACATGCTTTAAAACGCTGTTTATTCAGACATCAAAGTTTTAGTAGTGTGATGTGTTCTGCAAAATTGGTTTCACAAAGTAAGTTATAAGCCCTCTCAGAATGAATTACAGCACCGAGTCTCTTCCTGTAATGACACACAACATTGGAGACAACTGCAGAGGGATGATAGACCACTTTTATATGCTAACCATTTTAAACTTCTTTATATTCTTAGGTTTATGCATGTTTTAAATTCAGCCCACGGGCACGGTTTTTTATCAGGGTTCAAATGCGCAGAGACGACCACTAAAATATTATATTAAAATATATGTGTATACATGTATATGTGTGTGAGTATATATATATATATATATATATATATATATATATATATACACACACTCACACATATCACTATGTGTTCCTGCTTCCATTTCAGTGCTGAAATTTTAAATGTTTTTTTTTTTTCATGCTGTCACTTTCTGTGCTGAAAACATTTCGGTTTTGTCAAATTTAAGATAGATAGACAGATAGATGAATAGATAGATGTAGACATTACTTTGAGTGGATAATGCTTGAATCAAAATGACGGACACTTACAGTTTGTCAGGTCACTTGGAGCAGGCTGTGTAATCATTGTCACACTTTAAAATGAAAAAATAAATATAAAAATCTTGCCGAGATCATTTGTCTCTTCATACTTGAAATATGTAAAAATAAACACATTTATTTTTTAGCAATTTAATGTAATAATCTTAAATATAAATCTTGATTTATCCTGTGTAGTATACACTAAAACAATTATTTGTGGATGTATCATTGGTGCAAGTAAAGTCCCCGTCACATACGTCAGGTATAAAATTCTACTATTAAAAAAAGTCGACAAACTCCTGAAGCAGTTGTGGCTGTGTTGTATGGGATTAATCTGTTGTGAGATGAAAGTTTTTTTTCCCGTCCTGTAGGTTATTATGTCAGGTCCATTTCCTACATCTGTTGTGTGATGACATAAGACATCCAATGGCTATGTTACAACAGACACACAAATCTCATAAGGATTCTGGGTCATTCGATGTGTATAAAATTATGTGGGTTTTTTTTTTTTTTTTTTACAGTGATCCTATGTTCATCCACATACATTAAACCCAAGGGACCTCCATATATACCCACTTGTATCACATGGCATTTTTAAGACACTGCGCATGTACATCATGTAACATACATATGGTGGTGGGACATCAAACGAAAATCACAGGAACACCGTACAGGGATTTTTGGACTTACAGGCATGATCTATCTTCCCCATGGCAGACATACAACCCATATTTTAAACAGCTACACATCTTTCAAATCAACCTCAACCAAACCAATATTAGTCCCTTCTTTAATAGCTATGTTAAATTTATACAAAAAGAAAAAGAATTTAAAGCTTTATAAAAAGTCTTGTTTATTTTCTTCAATTACACATCCAAATTTTGTGAAAATTCTGGGTGTTTTAATTATTTAAGAGTATTAATGCAATCAAAGAGAAATTCATAAAGACAAAAAGACATTCAATTTGGAAACTGTAAATGTAGCCTATAAAATTTGGAAGAATGTGTTTGTGTATATGATGCTCTGATTAGTCATTTTTGTTTTTTTAGGTCAGGGTTTTTTGCCATTTATAATATGTGGGCTGAAAAGTCCATAGGCTGAAACGTTCATAGTAATCCACCTCACCAGCAGGATGAGAGCTTTTACACCAAGGTGATACAAGCATTGCAACACCAATGAAAGAAGTGTGTAGACCGCAGGGGGAAAGTATGTTGCAAATTTGTCCATTGCATCATGGTCAGCCTATGAACTTTTCAGCCTACCCCATACATACAGGGAAAAATGTGGTACAGAAACTCAAAGCCTGGGGAAATTTTTTGGTCTGGCCTAAAGAAGCACTTAAACAGAACTTAATGAAGCTTGGATTTTTTTTCAAAAAAGGCCCACTGTGTGTAATGTATGCACTGATTTTTACTTTTGTTTGGTAGGGTGCCAATACTTCTGGAGTTGACAGCAGCTAATCACAGTGTACCCATAGACAGGCACTTTTTTTTTTAAACTGATTAAATGATCCTGAAATACTTCAGAGAATTATTTATATAGAAAAAGAGACAGATCTGGTTTTGTTTACCACTGTAGTACTCACCATGTAAATATCTGAACTTGGAGTAGTTCTCACACACACACACACACGCACAAGATCGTTAGTTATTTTTTCCTCGATAAGATGTGCTCATTATCCATACACACTTCCATTTTTTTTCCTTAGAACACCTGCATGTCATTTAAACTGCTTTAGTGCTGTCAAAATGACAACACATATGTAACATGAGATCACTCAGTTGTGCAGTAAAAGCGACCCATCAGAGATTTCAGCTTTACAGTAAAATCTCATCCCTGCATGTGTGCAGAGGATCTTCTTACTTTAGTCAAATAAGCCATCTCAATTCGAGATGGCAGTTCTCCATTCGTCTAATCTTCTCAACTCAGGCCAGAATCACCGTCTGCCTCTGAGAAAGCCCCAAAGCAGACTACAAGCTGTCGTGCTCTTATTTGGTATTCGTATCTTTGCTGTCAGCATTGAAGCCTCCTCTTTAGCCCTGCCATGGGCATGCGCCTTCACTGACAAATCGAGAGGGAACATTGATGCCTCTGTGTGAAGAGGTCTGTTACAAAGTGGGTTCTTTTCTTCATGGCAGCACTGTTGGCTCCTGAAGGAAGACCTTGGGAGAGCTGGGTGAGCACAGACTCTTAGGGGAACTATGTTTGCTTTGCTCCTTCATGTTTGAACTTCCTCAGAATATGGCTGCTCAAGGTTCAGAGGAATCGTTCATAGCCCCAAGTTTCCCTCTGCCCACTCCTAGCAGGGAGCACCAAGGGAGTAGCTTTGCTGTTGAATGGATTTCATGTTCACATCACATCAAATTGTCGTTTTCTGTTTTTTTCATCACTTAGTGAACAGCATTTCATCCCTAAATTGACCTTGTGTGCACTACATCTCTATATTTCCATTCTACTGGAAGACTGACAGGCTGGTGCTCAGTAGCTCACTTTCCTTTTTGACTCTGTTTTTAATCATGTATAATCTTGTTGGGGCAACACAGGTGTAGTGGGTCTCACTGCCAGCTTAAAACTCCAGGGTCCCAAGCTCAATCCTGAGCTTGATTTACTCTCTGTGTGGAGTTTCACATTTTCTTCTTGTGTCCAGGTTCTCTGGTGGGTGCTGGGAGGTAGACCTGCTACTTTATATTGCCTCTAGATAGGAACTTGTGTGTATAGTGCCCTGCAATAAACTGTTGGCCCATCCACAATGAATTCCCACTTTACACCTGGCAGAGGTCACAGCAGATCCAGATCCACAGCAGCCCTGCTTAAGAACACAAATTTATTGTAAATGTTTTTTTTTTCAAATTATTGAAAGATAATCATGGAGATTTACTGAATGTTGAAATGTTCTTTTTTTTTATTATTACTACATTGTCTGGCAAAGAGACTAGCAATGCATAACATTTACATTACATATTTGAATTATTTTTTCATAGGTACTTTTATTCTTCACTTCTCTCCATGCAGGAAATGATTTCCTAGTTTATATGGTTCTGTGTTTTTGGCATACTCAAACTGTTTTGCATAAAGCCATTTTAACACATCTAAATGAGGCTGAACTTTGCTGACAAAATGAAACATTCTGTGAAGCTGAGCAGCCGAAGGAGGGGAAAGAGGGCAGCCTGCAGATAGAGGCTGAGGATACTTGATAAACCTTCAGGCATCTTGAGAGTGGTCCAAAAAAAGATAGTGATGATCATGGGAGAAAATCAAATGGGAGTTCTGTCTGAGCTTGTGCGTGTATGTGTGTGTGTGTGTGTGAGCGCTTGAGAGAGAGAGCGAGAAAAAGAGAGCGAGAGAGAGAGAGAGAGACCCAGACAGGGGGGATAGAGAGGGAGACGGAGAAAGTGGGAGGGAGAGAGAGACCAAAACTATGCTAATACCCTCTCACACATACACTCTTGCAGTATCTATTTACTAAATCTGTTGTGAACGTGAATTGACTACAGATGTTGTCGAAACTCAGCAGTAAGTGGCAAACTTGCCCAATACTGATAGAACCGGTGTCTAAATACCACATTATGAAGTTATTCTGACTTAAATGAGGCAAACTACCAGAGAGGGGTAGTAATGTTACACTTACTTAAGTAACTTTAGTAATGAACTGCACACCTAAGAGTCAATTTATATACACTCAACAAAAATATAAACGCAACAAATTCTTTGAAACACCTTTGGAGACAGCTTATGGTAGAGAAATGAACATCCAATTCACAGGCAACATCTCCGGTGGACATTCCTGCAATTAACATGCCAATTGCAGGCTGCCTCAAAATTTGTGACATCTGTGACATTGTGCTGTGTGATAAAACTGCACATGTTAGAGTGGCCTTTTATTGTGGCCAGTCTAAGGCACACCTGTGCAATATTCATGCTGTCTAATCAGCATCTTGATATGCCACACCTGTGAGGTGGATGGATTATCTCGGCAAAGGAGAAGTGCTCACTAACACAGATTTAAACAGATTTGTGAGCAAAATTGGAAATAGGCCTTTTGTGTACATAGAAAAAGTTTTAGATCTTTGAGTTCAACTCATGAAAAATGGGAGCAAAAACAAAAGTGTTGCGTTTATATTTTTGTTGAGCGTAAGAATGGGTTGGATGCAACAACCTACTGTAGACTAACAGAGATATAGTCATTAACTTAGGAGTAATACTACAGATTTCACCTAATGGTATAACAGCACTGGCTCAAATAGTGGATGATGCTGTGGAAGGAGATCACCTAGGGCAATTACATAATGTGCTTCCTTCTCTGTCGGCCAAAAAATGTGGACATTTTAGCAGTGAAGAATTCAGGAAAGTGTCCATTAGGCATCCCAACTGATATTTGGCCTTATGTGTTTCTGTGTCGTTGTCGTCCAACCCCACACACACCTGATCATTTCCAGGTAATATCTCAACAAAGACTCTGTCGATCCTCATCATCCCTTGCATACTTACTCTACATTACACTGCATTCAGATTGCATGGGTTCATTAGCATTATTGTCCATAAACGGCTGTGGCCGGCACTCAATCCCAATCCACAACCTGTGTTGATGGACTGCATCATGTGAGTTTTACTTGTGGGGATGGTGGGGGTGACAAACAGCCTACATTCTTTCCTAGTCATATGCTTTGTTTTGACACAACAACACACCCTCTTTAAGTACTCAAGCAATTCGAAAAATTGTGCCCTTTACAAAATAAAAAACAAAAATACTATTAATAACCCAGGATGCCTCTTCTACTTAGTTATTAGCTGAATCTTTACTCCAGTTTCTCTAGCTTTTAGTTGTGTACCTAATAGTGGCTAGTAATGTGGCTAACTAGCAGGAAACAAATATTAACATTAAAACTGTTTCAGCTATATTAAATACTAATACTATTATAGAACCCTGAACATGAATCTGCCTATCTATCTATCTATCTATCTATCGCTTTCAGACACATTTACTTAACATTTCCTTAAATAAAAAAATAAATAAATAACAGTCTTAAGCAAATGGAATATAATGTAATACCTCTATACAAGTCAAAAGAATATGAGTAAAGTTTATGAGTAGACTAACTGAAGACAACTTGAAACTTTTTAATTTTAATCTTAATCTTATAAGAGAACGCTAACAAAATAACAGCATCCTAACACTGCAGGCATTTAAGAGCAGATTTTATCAAGTCTTCCTTATAAAAGTATAATCCTTCACTTTTACATAATCAATTTCACAACTGACTCCATTTGACAACATTATTATGACTGAGCTTTAAGGTAATCTGTGTCACCAACTGTGGGATAATTGAATTGCATCTCTGCAATCTGAGTACAAATAAATAAATGAAAACACAAAAATACATACATACATGAAATAATGCAAATATATGCCAAAAAACCAACCACTTTAATGCTACTTACAGTAAGACTTAAAAATAAAGTGGCAAATGCGGCTGTAGACAACAAAGACAACTGTCATTCAAATCTTTGGTGAAACTGCCAACATTTTTTTTATCTATTGCTTCATTCATAGAATCAGACATCCTAAAACTTGCAATATATATTACCCTTGGGAAAGCACACAATACACACAGCGCAGACATATATTACATTAGAGCCCACACTGTCCTTAATCTAGAGGCCTGGGAGCCGCAACTGTGTGTTTCTCCACTATCTTCCTTTTACTATTTGAAAGAATGTGGAGAAGTTTCTTCTAGACATGGATCAATAATCACCCTTCCCATCCATTATCAGAGATGGATGCTGGAGATATGAGGAGGGAAATGTTGTGTATGAGTCTATGCTGAGGAAAGGTGGTGGCTCCAGGCCTTTTATGATGGATGATAGAAATTGACCCCAAGATCAGCTACTGCTTTAATCTTTTTTTCCCCCTCTCTGGTAAGTGGCAAAAACACAGACAGCATGTGGGTATTTTTCTGAAATCTGCACCACTTTTACAGAAGAGATAATACATACAAGAAAAAAGCTACTAAATTTTGAGAAAACTGGTTGAAATGAGACTTGATGGTTAAAATCATGGCTGAAACTACAGTAAAAGCATTTACAGAGGCTTCTCTTGTAATTGCTGAAAATATCCCAGATATTACAGTACAGGCGGTAGCGAGGCTATGGGGCTCTAATGCATGGGCAGAATCGGTTTTACCTTGGTGGTGGAGGTTCCGCAACTGGAAGCTAAACGCTTGCCAGACAGCTCTGTGTTGCAGGTGGTGTTTGCCCCAGTGGCTGGTGTGGGCAGCAGAGAGGGCATGAGTGGCAGAGGCAGCAAGCCAGGTCGGTTGTTGGAGCTGTTGGTCATAGAGGTGGCAGAGATGGCAGAAGAGCCACAGCCATTAGCTGTGATGCAGCTACTATTGACACTACTGCGTTCTCTGCGCTCCCAGATGGGCCGCAAGTCCCTTTCGAAACGATGACTGTGGCGAGACATCCCACACCGCAAGACACGAAAAGAGCTGCTTCTGCTCAGGAGCTGGTGAGCATCTACAAAAAATAAGCAGTTAAATATAATATATAAGTTAAATATAATTGAAATATGCAATGTAGTGTTAAAACACTGATGACTGGATTTATAATACACCTAGGAAAACCTGGTGGATAGCACTGTGGATGACAAATCAAATTTTGGCCAATAATCCTATTTTCAGAAAGAATAAATATATACTTTATGTAAAGGACATAAACATTTATTATTAAACGGCTACTTTCTAACCATGCATTTGGTTTTCGTTTGCAAAAATAATATAGGGTAAGGAACACGTTTAACAAACCTAGGACTATTTAAATTAAATAGAAATTACTGTCATTCATTTCTACCATTCTTAGTTTTTTAGTCATGTAACTGGTTCAGAGATCTAGGGAGGAAAAAAAAAACAAACTTTCCCACATGGTAGCCAATACTGGACACTCCTACAACTACATACAGTCCTTTGAAAAAAAGGAAATACATCTCAGGAAAATTGTTCATTCCTCCAAAATATTATAGTGCCTACAGAAAATAGTGATACTTAAACAAATCCACAAGGAAAAATAGTTTTTACATTCAATTATTCAACAGAAATATCAATAGATGCGACATCCTTCTGTGATAAGCAAATACACTTTAGGCATCAGAAGTGAGGTTGCGCCATTATTCAAAAATCTGAATCAAGCAGGCCATGGTAATCCTCCACATTATTTTATTTTTATTTTTAACCAGGTAAAAATAGTGATGGGCAGAAGAAAGCCATGTTTTTCTTTGCAGAAGGACAATCCTCACAAGGATATAACATCAGTGGAAAACTATGAAAAGATCTTAAATGCTACAGTATATTATCTCACAAACCAAACAAGCACAAGTTTCAATTTCAATAATAAAAAACGGTGGCATGGTGGCACAGAGGTTAGCACGTTCGCCTCATAGCATCAAGGCCTGTGTCTGTGTGGAGTTAGCATGATCTCCTTGTGCTTGTGTGTGTTTCCTCAAGGTACTCCGGTTTCCTCCCACAGTCCAAAAACATGCACAGAAGGCTAATTGACTGTTCCAAATTGACCCTAGGTGTGAGAGTGTGAATAGTTGTGTGAGTGTTGGCCTTGCGATGGCCTGGTGAGCTGTCCAGGGTGTACTCCGCCCTCACCCAAAGTTGGCTGAGATGGGCGCCAGTCTCCCTGTTAATCTAATTACGATTAAGCGGCTTAGAAGATGAAAAGACACACGCACAAGTTACTTTTGTTTTTTTATTTAATATCTTTTTTTATTTGGGGGTGGGGGGCAACATGTTTATATCTTTGCCTTTAAATGCTTTTTGAAAAAAGGATTATGGTCAGTCACTAAAAAAGGACAAAATGTAGCTCAGAAGTGAATAGCTGAGCTTGTTTGAATAAGGCCAGCAGCATGGGCGCCGAGTAAAGCTCACATGAGGGACAATCAGCAGCAGGGTAGTGCAATTAACAGCATCCAGATAACAAAGATCTCTCCCAACACAGGCACCACAGAGCAGGCCTAATTGCCCGAGCCCTCTAAAATCTGTCCAAGGGAATGTCAGATACACAGCTGCTTCTCTTCTGGGGATGATACAAAAAGGAAACATGTATCATCACTCAACATACATGAATACAAAAAAGGGATAGTATTTGAGCACTTAGTGACAAATCAAAGAAACATTTAAAACAATCCCACAATTATTATTTATTCTCAAATAATCCTGATGGAATTTTTTAAGTATAGATATCATCAGAAATATGATGTCTCAGACAGCCGTGGTTGATAGGATTTGAGTGTAGTTAAAGTTAATATCTACATACCTCCAGGGTGCTTATTTTAAAAGACTGGCAGATCTAATGAGGTGGGATTCGTGTCTCATATTAAAAGACATATCATGGTTTTGATTCACAAAGTGATGAAAGTCTAAAAATAACAAAGCAGATTCAAATTCAAACGGCTGAGTAGAGACGTGCTCAACAGGTCTACACAGCTTTATTGTAGCTTGTGAAGATGGTGTGTAATGATAGCTATGAACAGCAGCCTAAAATTGCAGCCAGGCGCTTGATTAATTTCAATATGAAAGAACATTTACAATTCCAAATGTGATGGGGGGGACGGGGGACGGGGGGGGCGACGGACTGTCTGCATTATGTGCAAAATACTTGGGGCTACAGATGCTGACACCTAAATTTGTGCATAAACTGTACAGCATGTTCAAAGAAATGTGAACGACAAACCCGGCTGTAAACTGCAACGCTTATTTTAAGCTGAAGCTGTGCGGTATTTATTCAACAGTTTAATTGGCTTGTCATAATAAACACACACATGGCTGATCAGGCCATGCCTAATAAAGTAGAACTGAATAAGGATCCGCAGTTGGAGTTTTTACTGTAGTCATATTGAGCAAGTTTCTAATAAAGTGCAATGAGTACAGTTATCTCCAGAATTACTGGCACCCTTGGGTAGAAAAAAAAAGTTGTTAAAGTTCTTTGTGGTTAATTAGCTTCATTTCAGAAGGAAAAAATAGAGAAATCTAAGCTTTATGTGAAGTAAATATATTCAAAGAGAAAATATTTACATTCCTGAGCCACTTTATTAAGAACATATGTGCACTTGTGCTTGTTCATGCAGTTATCCAAATGTTGCAGAAGTTGCAATGCTTAAGATCTTAGAAATGTAGCTCAAGCTTTAGTTAATGTTCACATCAAACATAATGTTTGAACCTAGGATAGACATTGGTGCCAGTATGAGCATTTCAGACACTGCTATTTCTTGTAGTTTACACAGAAAAAGGCTCACTTACGCTCTTTTTACATCTGAAAATAAATAAATGTTTTCAAACAATGCAAATGTCACTGCTCATATAGCTCATTGAAATGTTTACATTGCTATTGGATGTTATGCAATGCATCCACTCTATGGCAGCACAAAGTCCAATGATGCTGACGGGGAAAAAAATGGAGGCGATGGGGAAGGTTGTAATAATGTTACCTACAAGAACAGAGGCGGTGCTATAAACACTGTAAACATCATACAGATGTGAAAAAATTCTCCCCAAACACTTCTCACTTGAAATTGCTGTCAGGATACATACACAAACACTGATAAAAATGAATGCAGAGTACAGACAGAAGATCCGCACTATATCTGTACATGTTTTCACAAGTGAGTATCAGTGAGCCTTAAGTAGGTCTATAATATGTATTGGGTTTGTAATAAAGTGGCTGATTAGAGCATATTTTTAACAAAACTATGTTTTAAACTATTTTCACCAATCACACATTCATATTTTGACAACATCATCCTTTGCTAACATAAAAGCAGAAACGTCTCGTAGAAAGATGATGAGATTTGGGAATAAAGAGCAAAGAATCTGAGACACTTCTCTATCTAGAATCTGTCCAGATTCTCCATGGTCTCACCTCAGGTTTTTCGATGGGTTTTAAGTGAGGAAACTTGGAAGGACAAGATAGTCAAACATTCAATTCTCTGCTTATTAAACATTTCTGTATGGACTTGAATGGATGATTTAGATCATTTTGTCTCGCTGAAATATTCAACGACAAACAAGTTACAACTTCTTGAAAGAGGAAAGAAAATTTTCAGTTCATCTCCTGCTACTTTTTGAAGAACATGATGCCATGTATACTAACAGGTTTCCCAGGGTTTTTGGAGGTCATTTTAGTTTGCTTTTCTTTTGCTTTTATGTAGTACATACCAAAACATTGAATGAGTACAAAAAGCACCATAACAGAGCAAAGTTTTCTTATGTTTCCATATAGTATATACTAAAAAGATGGTGCTAGCTACCCCACGGTTATGCTCTGCTTGCGGAAATCACCTTAACTGCCTTTGTTATGGTTAAAATTAAACTTATTTCAGCACACTTCTGTAATGGGTAAAATATGTAGAAATAAACTTTAAAAAGCTTTTTATGCTCTTGTTTCATAGATACTAAAACAATTATTCGCTTCAGGATCAGTGGATGTTGCTGAGGGCAGCCATGCCTAAATGGTTAGAGACGCAGATCTGGGGCTGAAAGGTCACTGCTTTGATTCTTGAATCAGCAGGAAAAAAACGCATGGCGACAGGGGGAGTGAGCAGCACCTTCCCCTTCCTTCACGATCACAGCTAAAGTGCCCTTGAGCAAGGCTCCTAACCCCCAACTGCTCTCTGGGTGCTGCAATGTGGCTGCGCACTGCTCTGTGTGTGCTCACTTCAAACAGGTTAAATGCAGACCCCAATTAATACAGTAAATTAAAAAAAAATGAATACTCTCTTTAATTTTCTGTCTCAGGGGCCAACTCACCTTCAGTGTATAATTGTTAATTATCCTGAGAGAGCATACAATCAGATCACGCCTTTCCGGTGTTGTATATACTTTACTTAATTTTTTTTTTCCTTTTTATCATGGATGCCTATTATTCGAAAGCGGACCACAAATTGAAATGAAAAATTTAAATTACTATTTACTAAATGACCTGTTTCCATACAGAAATTGGCCAATTTGCCTTATTACATAAGCCTAAACCAAATGACCAGTGACAGTTTTCAGGCACTCATGTTATCATCAGTGGAAAAGTGCACATGTACATGCAGGTCCTTAACATTCAGCCAAAGGTCAGAGCTTGCTGGTCCTGCTGAGCACTAATGTCTGCTGATCACAATCAGATCCTATGAGAGATACCTGTATGGCACTAAATGCTCCACTGTCAGTGAAACGCTCCTACTAAAGATTGGGCTAGTCCCAGTCATTAATCGTTAAGCAATTAAGCTGACAAACAAAAGAAGTCAAATATCCAGCCATTGCATAATTATAGATAATTATTGTGTTTGTATCAAATTGATCCTTACATCAAGAATGCCTACCATTCAAATGCATTATAACAGAAAAACTGCTGCTATTTCTGTTGTAATTTTATTTATTTAGCATTTGGAAAACATTGGACTTCTGACATGTAATGAAATCTTATTTAATCTTTTAATGAATATCCGTGAAAGGTTTATTTTCTGATTCAGGGTACATTTCAGGATTAATGTAAAAACAGATGTATTAATATTTATCGCCTCATATATATTACTTCGAGCATTATGCCTTGCCGTGTGATATTCAAAGATAGAAAAATAAAACCTAATAAATTTTTTTAGGCTCTTTATATAAACCCCTAAGGTCTGTGCTAATAGCAGCAGAATACAATCTAGAAAGTAACAGCTTCAGTATGGCACAATGTCACATAGACAGTGCAGTCACTGGCCACTATTAATAAAACACCCAAAGGCAATGCATTCAACAATGCATTCAACTTCCTTTCAAAAAGAAGGTGATAATGGTTTCTCCACTGCCAAGCATTCAATTAATTATTACAAGTTCATAAGTCTCCAGTGCTCCTCCTAGACCAATTCATTCATTCAGCCACTCGATACACCACCAATTGTGGATAATAGTAACTTGTGCAAACATTTATAATAGGCCCAGTTTGTGCCCTTACAAACCATCCAAAACAAGAAATATGCTCAACAGATATTTTTCTTAGAACATCCAAAACTCCAGCTCATTCATGCAATTACTGAATCAGTCAATCATTTGGAAGTAGCACATAAAATTTTGTAGATACTCTTCAAGAGCTTCAGTTAATGTTCACATCAAACACCAGACTGGGGGGAATTTCAGAAACTGATATCTTCCTTTCCAAACATAACACTCAACATAAAATGGTGTGAAAAACTTAAAACATACATTAAGCAACCATGGCAAAACACACAGTTCATGTTCCAACCCTGTAAGCTAACACCATGAAACTGAGGCTGCAGTGCACATAGGCTAACCAAAACTAGACAACTGAAGCTTGTAAAAAGCCCAGGGAATTTTCCTCTGTCTAGTTTAGACAAGACTTTGTCCAATATGACCTGAGATTTCTTGAGCACATCAAGGCTTGATGTGTTGGATGTACTGTGACGCTCTTCTGTTAACCACATCTGTAACAAGTAGTTATCCAGGTTACTGTAGCCTTCATGACAGCTCAAAACAGTCTGGCCATTCTCACCAAGTATTTTTATCTGTAGAAATGCCATTCGGTGTATAGCAGTGTGTAAAGCTAAGTGGGGGGTAGGTTCCAGGGTGTTAAAAAAAACAACAAGACACCAAACATAGAGACAGACAGACATGGAGTCTGGCTTCCAAGTGTACAGCTAAGTAGTCTTCACATTACATGGGACATCCCACAATAAAGGAGAAACTGTAAGTGATGTACAGTATGTATAATGCTTCGACATTCTTCATGAAAAAGAGTAAAAATGATTAGGATCAGAATCCTTCTGCTACCACTTGTAGTCACTTTTGTTTGTTTTATATTCTTGTGTAGTACATTTTATGTATTAAATATTGTTCTTGTTTTGTTATACACTCACCGGCCACTTTATTAGGTACACCTGTCCAACTGCTCATTAACACTTAATTTCTAATCAGCCAATCA
>JAOUQZ010000002.1:17142763-17171743 GCA_028564935.1 Neosilurus hyrtlii
GAGGCAGTTCTGAAGGCAAAAGGGGGTCCAACCCGTTACTAGCATGGTGTACCTAATAAAGTGGCCGGTGAGTGTGTATGTATATATATACATATATATATATATAAGGATTGTGAAAATGTAGATTTCCTAAGTGTGTGGAAATAGCTAATTATTTAACAAAAAAAAGTGTATAGACAAAAATTTACAAAAAGGCATGGTGGTGCAGCGGTTAGCATGTCTGCCTAACAGCAAGAAGGTCATGAAGCTAGGCGTTTCACTGTGTGTTCTCCCCGTACATGCGTGGGTATTCTTTGGGTGCTCCAGTTTCCTCCCATTGTCGAAAGACATGCACATTAGGCTAATTGGCTGTTTCAAATTGCCCCTTGGTGCGAGAATGTATGTGAATGGTTGTGTGTATGTTCACCCTCCGATGGACTGGCGAGCTCTTCAAGGTATACCCCACCTTTCGCCCAGAGTTAGCTGAGATAGACTAAAGCATCTCTGGGCCCTAACAGGAATAAGCAGTTAGGAAAATGAATGAATGTATGAGATATATATACATACATACATACACACACACACACACACACACAAAGTATATTTGCTCATTTTCTAAAAAAAAACACCTTTTTTCTCACTTTATGACCAGATGAAAAGCCTTCCATACTTGCAAGATTTAATGGGAAGGAAAGGAGTTACTCCACTTAACTGTAATTTTGTCTCGACCTGCACAAACGGTTTGACTCAGCGGACCTAAACATGCTTCAGTTAACCAGGAAATGTAAATGGTCATCTAGTGAAATCAGCAACACCATTAAAAAAAAATGAATTAAAGAAGCCAGTTATGTCAGTTATTGTGAGAGAATCCATAAGAAAACTATAATGGGTCTTAACACACCGATCATATACTTGAGAGCTTAAACTGCTGACCAAGATAAAGCTGAAACTGTGGGAACACTGATGACTGAGCATCCCATTCTTGAGGAAAATCTGCCGAGAATATATTCAACACTCATAATCCTCTTTGCAAGAGGTTTGCAACTTAGTGTAAAATAAAGTGGTTGATCGAATTGAGGCACAATATTAAGCTCACTGTGCTATACTGCACACTCAGGTTTATCTGTGCTGAGCTTCTTTTTAGCTATGCTTCATTAGGATTATATAGATGTCACCATGCTGTGGGCAGAAAGTATCAACAGTCTCTCCGAAGACATGAGAAATCTGTTTGCTGCACTTAGACTGACCTCTCCCGTAACCCGCACAGCCATTCCTCAGAGTATTATAGATAGCAACAACACATGCATGAGCCACATCAATTAGTCAAGCTCCCTCCGTTTTCTATGTACACCTACAGTACACAATGCTTTTTTCCCTGTGCACTCAGATTTCGGCACTCAGATTTGGGGGCAATTTTAATCGTTAACTTTAATCAACATACAAATCTTGAGGCAGGTCATCATCATTCTTTATTCTTATATAAGTGAGTATATAAGCATACCAGAATTATTGCCACCCATCATGAAAATGAGCAGCATTGCTCTTTATAATAAGCATGAGATCAAGAGCTGCCTAGCACATATTTCAATAAAATAAAAACAAAATGTGTTTTTTTTTTTTTTAATTTTTTACATTTTTTAAAGATTGTCCTATGATAATCATTGGTTAAAGTGAAGTCAAGTCAGTTTTATTTATATAGCACAATTTAAACAACAGAGGTTGAACAAAGCACTTTATAATGAAGTGAAAAGATAAAATAGAAATATAAAATAAGAATAAAAATAGAAATTCATTATAAAACTAATGAAAATAAAAATACTTTACTAAACATAAAATAATATAAATCATAAAATTAACAAAATAATGTTTTCATACATCTCGACAAAGGTACATCTCTTTTCTACCAAAGGGAAAGTACACATATTCTGTGCGATGCTTTTTTAAAGAGTAATTTTTATGAATGTTTTAATATCTTTTGGAAAACAATATTTTCCATATGTTATATGTTATAGCTGAAGCCATTGAGGGAAATATTAAAGAAGGTAGAAAAGGATTCGGTTCACTCATAAGAAATTCAGCCGTTAAACCTCTAAAACCCTGAAACCTTAATTTAGTTCAGAACACGATAAGATCAAGAACACTACACCTTTTAAATAGCTTCTAATCTTTTCCCCCTTTATTCTAGCCAGCAGAAAATAGGATCTGCAAGACTATTAAGAAGGATAAACATGTGGCAGATAAAGACTTTATGTCCAAGCAGAAGTCCTACTTTCATCCACCTCTGGTTAACTTGGCGGTGAGCTGCACACAGAAAGGTCATCAGGGTCACAAATACTAATGGGGACATTCTAAAGTACCAGACAAGCTGAATGCTCAATAAAAAGAAATTAGAAATGCATATCACAAACTGTGCCAGTGTTCTGCATGCTGAAGGTTTGACTTAAATGACTACTGAATATTTCAGGGGAAATGTTTCAACTGTGGAGTAATTGAAGAGGCACACTGCTCAGAGCACAAGTGTGCAACCGATTTAAATATTCATCAACACGGAGGAGGTTCAGATTTAAATGCCAACCTAAAAAAAGGTTCAACAAATTGCACTTGCACTTCAACTGAGTCGTAATTACAGCTTTGTAGATTCTGACTTTACACAAACTGTGAAAGTGTGTAGTTGTTAATTTGTTCATTCGCAATCCAAATAAACAGTCATTAAACGGGGTAAGGCTCTTTGTTTCAGAAATCTGCATGAATAATTTACATAAAGGCATCAGAGCTGTTTTTGGAAAATAACTCAAAACTGTGGAGAAGTAGAAAGAACATTTTGACAGCAAAACCGGAAACGAATTCCTCATTTAACACTGCATGCTTTGTACACTGAGCCTGAATTGAATCAGGATAAAATCGTTACAACTATATCACATATTAATATGCACATCAGCCTGTTATGCTTATTGTAACAGAAAATTTATTAGACTAAGGGATCGGCTCCAGCGTTCCCATCACCCTGATTGGATGAATGGATGAATGGATTGACGGACGGACGGACCACAAATGCATGAATGCAGCATCAATGTACCTAAGTGACTCAATTTGAAAAAGTTTTGATGGCAGTGATATGAGATGGTTTCTACTCCAAAGGTTCGTTATGTGCAAAAACCAACTTATTCAACCGCAGGAGAGATGTACGGCCAACAAAACACAAACCTTCAAACCCAACAGCCTCCCCTACAGTAAGGTTGCAACTGTGCCAGTCAAAATATCTGGTGCTGATAACAGAGTGAGTGAGAGAGTGAGAGAGTGAGAGAGAGAGAGAGAGACAGAGAGAGAGACAGAGAGAGAGACCATCCATATAGTCTGAATGTTGATGTACTTTTGTCTGCAGTAGCCAGATTTGATGATAGAGTCCAGATGGCTTCATGCACAATAATTATGTTAATATTATCTAAAAGGTCTGTAGTAATAATTTAATTATCTACTGTGTTATGATTGCATTTTCTGGGCAATACTGGAAGATATTTTAATTTCTTTCTTTCATTCTTTTATAAAATGATCCAGTCTTATGGTTATTATTAGTGGATGATTATTCTATTTTTTTTATAGAATATATTGTTAAAAATATTGCTAACAGAAGAATAATAATTAAATGTTGTATCTTATATTGCAATGATGTGAAGATGTGATATGTTGTGCGTAGAGGTGCACCCTGTACAGCACTTATGCATTTTTGTGCAAAAGAAACAAAAATGCATAACTGAGACACAAATCCAAGCAAGGAAAATTTCTGTCCCAGCCACTCCAGATAACGGCGTAGTGCATGATAAAGAGGCCCAGAGACGAACATTAAAAGAGGATGCAAAGCAGACACATGCTGAAGTGCTGGGCATTTCATGAACTCATGAAGTTGTTTGTCTACAAGTATCTTAGCAGAATTTATATTTTAGTGCAAACAATCCCTGCCCAGTAAGAAAATTCACAGAAATTTTATTCGGTATGACACAACATGGCAGCAAAATTTCAACCCTCACAACACAAAAAATGTCAAATTTACCATTGCAAAAAGGACACGTTTTCACATTTCCATTTTAAAAGTCCCTTTAATCAATCTACTTTCCTATCCACAACCTTGTTTCAAAATCGTATGTGTGACCTGCTAATATGGATTAGGTCGCAAGGCAGTGTTTTGAGTTAGAGCCAAAGTAAGTTGAAAATGTTTCACCTGGATGCAAATGCAAAGCATAATCTCCAACATGATCATGTCCAAATATGCATAAACACAATCTATTCATGCTAAAATGCTTGTTTAAGAAACTCATCTGTTAGTTAATGGATACCATAGAGTTTCAAATGAGGACATTCTCAAAAATAGCATTTCCTGATTAGCAACATACAAAGTGATGTAACCCAGTGCATTTTCATGCAATATTAATTTATTATACCTCATTTAAAAGCATATAAAATTCTCTTTCCAAATATCTCAGCATGTAAAATTTTCTCCGTATTGTGCTGGAGCACGTCACATATACACTATAAAACCTCAAACATGACAACCCTGCTGGTGTGACTCTCAGGGGGGTGTCTGAAATCACACAGTTCTCTGCAACACAAAGTTGTTTCTTCAGTGTAATGAGTAGAGTTTTGGATCTATAGCTACACCAGGTTGAGGTACTTAAACCATACTGGATTAGCCAGGAAATAAACATTGTATTCATGTAAACAAGCAGATGCCTGTCTGATATTTGTAAATGTAATGTAGTATTATGTGCAGATGTTTCTAGTCCTATTTTATTCAGAAATTTGCTAGTTTAAATCTGATTTTAGTTTAAAACCCGTATACTCTTATTAATGCCGTTATCTGGGCTTCTTGAAACAGATGCATTCTCACAATTTCGCACTCATGCGTGAGTAATTCAGACAAAGAATGTTGGCCTTTTCAAACCGGCTTACTCCATAACAGGAGAGTTTGAAAAGC
Source organism: Neosilurus hyrtlii (assembly GCA_028564935.1). Taxonomy (NCBI): domain Eukaryota; kingdom Metazoa; phylum Chordata; class Actinopteri; order Siluriformes; family Plotosidae; genus Neosilurus; species Neosilurus hyrtlii. The sequence continues at coordinate 17,147,712 of JAOUQZ010000002.1, forward strand.
CTTCTTTTCATTTACTTTTAATTATTTTATATTTTTTGAGAGACTCTCTGACAAATCTTAAAGGTTACACAAAGTAGTTTTCTTATTGAATTCCAACCAAATTCCAACCACAAAATCAATTTTAGTACCAAGACAAAAAAGTTTTTTTGTGTTTCACTATCGCTGAGTCAAAACGGTGAACAGCACTTTCTCCAAGTCAAAATTCTAATAAATTAATCTCCTTACATAGGAAAAAAAATAAAAATAAAAATTCGGTGTACACTGAATAAAACCCTGTATTTAGCTGTATCACTTTCACGCTCAAAGCTTTAGTGCTTAAAATCCTCTTAAACTATTTTAGTATAGTACCACAACAACAGCAATCATGTTGGTTTCTCTGTTTGAATCACTGAGTTCTATATAGATTTGATAGATACAACTATTATATAGATGGGAGAATGTTAAAGGTTTTTTAGCATAATTCAATCATAGCTGTGTTACAACATAAGTCTACTGACCTTTTATGGTATTCAGCTGAGATTACTGGTGAGAGAAAAAAAAATTACACCACACACACACACACACACACACACACACACACACACACACACACACACACACACTGTCAATCAATGAAAGTGAGCTGGACCCATAGATGAGATTTAACGATGGGAACAATGCAGTTGCTAGTCCCTCTATATACTGGTCCTAGGTCACAATCTGTCAGCAATAGTGGGAGATGAAGGACCAGATAGACACAGTGTCACAGTGGACAAACTGCCTTATTAACACAGTTTCCTCCGGGATCAATAAAGAATTGTAATTCTGATTCTGATTATTTACCCAAAACTGGAATAAGCAGCAAAAAAAAAAGATGGAATACAAGGCCAAAACACAAGGAGCAAAGCAAAGTAAAGACAGGTGGAGTTTCAAAGAAAACAGCAAAAGCTCAAAGAGTGATCACATTGAGAGATCATATTTATGACCAGTTTTGAACTAGCCTTAATCGGCTGCAGGTTAGGGATACAAGAGCATGTGAGCGCCCCCTGGCTCCCAGGCATCTGTAAACTTAGAAACAGTCAGCACACTGTGCATCATGATAAATGTTGTCATGGTCAAAATGTCAGAAAATACAGCAGTATAATTCTAAGTTCATATTGCCCGATCCTATTTAAGCCACATGTAATGTTAACAGGGTTTTATTGCAAATAATCTACTTTATTACACAGTTTGTTGAATGTATTTTTTGATATGCAGATGTGCACCCCTGCTGTTCAGATATAATCCTGATACCACCAATGTACATGAAAGACTAAGTGTAAATGACTAATTAATACCCATTAGAGCCCGGTTGTATTACTATTCATCTTAAAACATATTAAAGCTTACTGTGAATTATTCATTAACTACAGTGAAAGTAATAGGAAAGACAGTTATGGAAGTGAGGTTGAGAAAGCGGGAGTTGAACGGGGAAAACCATAATGAACGTTGAAAAAATTATACTCATTCCTGTATCTCAGTGGAAATTTCTTAATGCATGATTTTTAACTTGTTAAAAGTTTCTGAATCCTTCAACTCACAGCTCATGATATAAACTGAGATATGAACGTTGTAACTTAATTTGATATGACAATAATAATAGGCAGACTACTGTATGTCGTATGAAATAATGCACTTTTCTTGTAACATAAGAAAGCAGATATAAAGATAGCCCTATGAGGAGGAGGGAAAAGGCTGGACGTAGCTCTCTGGCCAGCAATACAGTCAGCAACACCTGTCCAGATGGCTGGCCTAAAAAGCCTTATTATCACTATGTCAGCTTTAATCAATACCCTAGTCAGCAAAGACATTCTGCTGTGCCACAGTAACATCAGACATATCAGAACATAATGCACTTAGCAGAGTACCGACCACCTACGGTGGAGAAAAAAGACCTTATTAAAAATGTCTAAATATTTCTACCAAATGTAATAATTTAACATATAGTACATCGACTGGACGCCATTCTACCACGGGTTCCCATTCTATAGAAATGAAGCTTTTTTCCCAGCTATTTTGTCAAATTTAAAACCCGAGTCTGTGCACTAGGGATGTTGTCCAGCTCGAGCATGTGCAGTAGATGCACAGGGCCTCATTCTCCTCTGCAAATGATCAAACTCTCAAATTCTCTTTATTACATTTATCTAAAGAGCTTAAAAATTTTCAGCTGGAGATATTTCATCGGTATAAATGAGTCTAGGAAGGACTTTAATCACTTGGACATGAACTTGAAATTCACTGACATCACATGTGGCTGTAGAAATCGCAGCTGTCTGGTTTAATGGCAGTCGGCAGTGCAGGGTGAGTTAAAAACTCATTATGGGAAAACTATTTATAAAATCCCTTCCTAATGTTATTGCTAGTGTGTGTGGTCACACGCATGGATGCTGGATGTTGTTAATACTGAAAAGAAGGTATGAAGCCAAGTAGCTAGCATAATTTTCCAGATTTGATAGAACTAAACAATGGGTGTGTTTAGAAAGATTTGTAAGGCTTATGACAATTAGTTACAGACAGTCCTAAATAAACTCAAATAAGTTAGTACATATAATAAAGAGCCAGGGCACACAGCCTGATCTGTTAACTCAGACAGTCAAGTGTATCCATGCCTTCTAAGTCTACAGTAAAATAATTTCCAGGGGGAATAAACAATGATTTGATCGGAGCATAGGGGAAAAGAACTGTTTGAATTAGACACTGGAGATGGAATAAAAGTTTAGTTGAAAAAGGTGACATGGAAAACAGGCTGTTTTGCTGCTGACTATCCTTCCACTAACAGTGTTCTAGCTCAGTGACGTTCTAAGACCTACTGAGCTAGCATTAGGTTATGTTTTTGATACATACTACAAAGCACTCTGTAGTATATAAGGGAATCTACAAAATGCTGTCAATGTAAACACAGAAATAATTGCTCATTTAAACAGGGTGTCATTTGCATGTGCAACCGAAAAAGGTTGTTTTTAAATAACATGGCAAACACTTACTAACTACATTTACTTCCATATGCAAATCAGCTTTTCCATGTGAAAAGGTAGAATGTTTGTGGAAGTTCTCAGAACCAGTCTATCTGTGAAGTTTCTACTCAACCATGAAAGTGTATTAATACACAAGGCAGAGCCAATGCTGATGATTTACATAGGACACATTATGATTAATGCATGCCAGAGCCATGCTCTCTGGCCGTAATCGGATCTGAGTGCTCATAAAATCTCTATTTTACGTGCTACTGTGAGTGCAGGTTAGGATGAGTGTGTGGGGCAGCAGATGCACCAGCAACACAGTCTGACACTGATCCACCCTGAGAGGCTCACACCTGCGCACAGTCTCCGTCCCATGCATCAGAAACATGACACCAAGAAGATATATTTAAACATTTGGGCTTCAAAGTGTCTCAGGGTGCTTAACTTTATTGCAAAATATAATCAAGGGAAAGTTGCCCTGATGACCAAGTATAATAAGGGAATAGTAAATAACCAAGTAATCAGGTCATATTCTATTTCTAACACAACCAGAAGCAAGAAATTAGATGAAGCCACAGATGCTGGGATCCGCACAGGTTAAACAGTCAGAGCCACTTTCAAAGATGGGGGGAAAAATACCTGTAGGCAAAGAGCTACAAAATGCCTCTTTCGAGCAGTACCACAGTTTGACGGCTCTGTTTGTGACTACACAGATCACACCAGTGAACTCACACCTGGCAATTCTGATCAGTGGGAAATTTTTGAAATAGTGCCAATCCTGCAGCTGCCCTGCCGTAACCACTTAAGCACATACAGAGTAATCAGGAGAGACAAGACCACAGCCCAAGCTCTGTAGTGCTGCCAAACTGGCTCCAATATTCACAGAGCTATTATATCTGTCTCCTGCTTATGAATTTTGATCTTATGATAAAACATGTTAAAGCATATTAAATTCACCCGCCTGCTACTTTTAAGATAAGACAAATTGTATATGCAAAGGCGAAAAGCATTAAAGCATTACCGGTACGGCAGTATTTGCATACATATTTCTCTTGAAATGTCTCATAATCTCCTTTCTTTTAAATTGACCACAATTTGCAATTAACAATAACAAAAGAACTTTTTAATTTTTAATCCTACAGCATATAATTTGTCACAAGAAGCCAATTATAGGAAAAGACTTGACATCAATAAAAATTTATTCTGACTGCTCATCATTAGTGCACATGGAAATAGTGTGATCTGACCAGTCGTTTATCTTGGCATAATTAACAATTATTTGCCTCAGACTGACCATTCTATTATTCTATTTTATTAATAGACTAATAATCAATTATTGAATGAGGCAAAGTACTCGGAGGGTGTTTTTGCCTCAGCCAATAACACATCTTTGATCCACATAATTCTCCAAATAATACAAAAGTCAAATTCTATAACTGTTTTATTATTCATTCAAAATATTTTCAACACAGGAGGAAAGTGTATTATAGCCATTGTGAATCAGACGGAAGTTTCCCATGCTATGCAGCCTGCAAACACCTCTAGGCTTGAGAGCGAGCAGCCATTTTCCCTCTAGGTTTCTCTGGTAAGAGGAGGACGAGGAGGAACATAGATAATAAATATGACAGATAGGCTACATCCTACTGACTGTTGGATGGCAGAACTTTGTGCCGCCATCTTGGTCATTGCTACTCACTACAAGATATGTCTTACGACAGCATAAACAGTGAGAAAATGAAATTAGATTTTGACAGCTCAGGGCCAGAGTGCTTCGCTTTTAACAAACCACACATCACAGGCGGAGTCACACAAGCGGAGTCGTCAACCACGAGACGCAGCCTACGTATTTTATATGATATCTATGAAGAGGAACACTGGTGCGTGCCACTCATGCAATAATCACTCAACTTATCTGCTGTCAGTGATGGATAAGTGATCTCATATAAGAATACCAAGAATTCCACAAATCAGAAATGAGACATTTTTTTAATAATAATAAACAGCGACAAGCCTAAGGCTAATAACCGTTATTTATCCCATGATGAAACATTTATATCCTGGTGGGTGTGGTCTCTTTCAGAATGACACCCCCGTACTCAGGGCATACTGTTAAAATAATGTGAACTGTATAGCTTTATAATCGCCGGATTTCAACTTGATTGTACACCTGAGAGATTTCTGACGTGTTATTCAGTGCTCTTCACGACCATCATCAAAACACCAGCTGAGGGAATAGCTTTTGGAATGGTGTTCAATATATCCAGTACAGCTCCAGGGATGTGTAGAATCTATGCCAAGGTACACTGAATCTGTTCTTGGCTTGTGATTGTGAATAAGATTCCATGCCAGAACAAAAAGTAATCACAGCAGTGAAAAATGTGCAATGGCACACACAGACTGTATTACTTCTTATAGGTGTCATGCTGAAAACATTACCCACTAACAGGCAAAGCCTTTACTGTTTCGCTCATGTCTCTTGAATTCCTTTTCCTAATAAATTACCACTGATGTCAGGACAGAAGTCACTATTGTGTTGCACTTCGCTTTCATCAGTGTGTTGCACATGTGTTATGGTGAAAAGCAATTACAGCCCTATACTCACAAGAAGGGTGTAAACTGGAGAAAGGGGGCTCATCATTTATTCATTCTTGTTGAATTGAGCTATTAATCACCAAATATTCAAGAAGCCCAACTAGGACATTTAAAATCTGTTAATAAATAAAAGTGTTAATAACAGCAGTTTGTTATTTTGTAAGTTTGAGATTTTCATCTGTTACTTAGAACCTGTGGCAAGTAAAATAAAGTTATTTTATTCTCATAACATCCTAACTCTACAGCCTGTGTCTTTCAAAAAAATATTGGCTTCTAGACTTGCATTTTGATTTGAACCATTGATCACAGTGCTATGATGTGCAGAAATATAACCGAGTGGAATCGGCGGCTCTCTACAAGAACAGCTATGCTCAATTATGCAGAAATATCAATCATACGCATGTATGACAAGTACACTGAAGTCTGATTCAAGAAAGCAGTGATCCAAATTAGAGTGCTGCAAACAAACCCCAAGCGCAGACAAGCATCAGCGCATTTCAGAATGACTCGCAAAGTGCTGAACTGTCGGATTTTACACATCCAACGTTGGTTGGCTTCATCTGTAAAGTGGTTAGCACAAAGCTCAAGCCTGAGATGACAATTCAGAAAGGTTTTTAATTAATTCACGGAGCATACAGATGGTTCAAATTACTGAATGCTTCCCTAATGAGAGTTCTTCCTTTTTAAATCATGCTCGACGACTAGACCACAGCACTAATCATTTCATCTTAAAGATTAAAAAATTATATCCAGTCTTTTAGCATAGCTGTATAGCATAATGTTAATGTTCTATACAAACAGTCACAACATCCATGTTATCTGAAATTCAAGAACAAACACAGCAGGTGCGAGTCACAGAAAATAGTATAAAAGAATTGCACAGGGTTATATCATATTACTCTGACTACCTTTCACCTATCATACTGAACAAAGCCGGCATATTAGGATGTTCTCATGTCCCTTTTCAATTTTGAAACATGAAAGAACAGAGACTGAAGAGACAAAACGTCTATCCATTTTAGAAAGGTTTCTATCTGACCTCCAGCCATAAAATGAAATGAAATAAAAACCCCAAGGTGCTGGTGACACACAGCCCTGCTGTGACTGCTGTATGTGTAAAACACAGTTGGCTAATTTAATACACCGCTGCAGCCAAGCCAACAACAGCCACCCAGTCAACTGTATAAGCAAGAACATGAAACGATGTAATACAATCAGCTTCCTGACAAACAGAACCAGTCATCAGTGAAGACTGAAGCAGACATTTACAACAGGGGACCTAATGAGAGCAGTTGCATCAGCGCAGCTATAAGAACAATAAAACATATTCTTTTGCATCAAATTTACGGATATTACTGAGCAATTCGGACCATGATTGTATTAGCAGATGGTGTTCCACCCATAAAAAGCCAATCATTCAACCAACCTAATCATTCAGTTCAACCATGTTTGAAATCCGTTTTCACCTCATTAGTCGTCATCTTTCTTCACTATTACGTATGTGAGTAGACAGTCGTGGCTAAAGTAGGGGATTTGACTTGTTAGGTCTAAAACAGAAGCAATAAATTATAAGCATATCTCAACTGCTCTCCAAGATTGTTACAAGAAAACTGCAGCCTGAAACACTTTAAATGAATTTATACAGAAATATTTGTGATCTGTTTAGTGATTCTGGGACTAATTTGCTCCACTTTATTCTTGTGAGCACTACGCAACATTAATGATGCAGTTTCAATTACACTAAAGAAGTAATTATTTGGACTACAGGGCGACATGGCGGCATCGTGGTTAGCACGTCCACCTCACAGCAAGAAGGTCCTGGGTTCAAATCCCGGGCTCAGTGAGGGCAGTTCAGAGTGGATTTTTCATGTTCTCCTTGTGCTTTGGTGGGTTTCCTCAGGGTACTCCGGTTTCCTCCCAAAATCCAAAGACATGCACATTAGGCTTATGCACCTTTCCCCTAACAGCGATTAGCTCCGCCCTGCTGATTATGTTTCTCCAGTGTCCTACACAGTGACTCTCTCTTGCCAATAGTTCAGTATATTTTTAGTCAAATACGTCTCCTTTTTCCCCACGAGAATTTTACAGAGTCGTTAGTTGTGTTTCTCCGGTGTCTGCTCACTAAGAAAAGATTATGCATGGACTACCAGACAGTGTGCAAATCAGAGCACAGTAAAAACAAATAAATAAATAAATGCCTCATAAAGTACTAAATGCCTTGTGATTGAAATAGAACAGGACACATTAGTGGAATTTTAATGCAGGTGCAAAGCAAGGTGAGGATTGATTGATTGATTGATTGATTGATTGACAATTTATTTGTGCAGACTTAAGGTAGTATCTACATATATACCATTATAGTTTTACTTAAAACCTTTTACTGGATAAACAAACATGGACACCGACAAAACAAGTCAGCTGGTTAGTTCATCCTTCTTAATAAATTTAGGTGTTCATTATCCTTGTTTTAAAATAAGAAGCTTAAAGCATATTACCTGCACATACACATTAGGGTTTTTTTTATTTGTTTAGCTTCAATCAAACAACCTCATGATGATGTTTACATTCAGTTGTGTGCACTCCAGCATGCATTAATAAATCATATACGCTGGGTTTCGGCTTTGGGAAAAAGGATAAAACAAGCCTCCTGCAGCCTTTCAGGATACCTTTCGTGAGAATTGCACATTCCCTAAGCGTATCTAGGAATCATTTTCACAGTAGCAGTGATGAGATCTGGGTAAGCCTATATGTGACTGTGGGCTGGGATGAGAGCTGGAGGCGGGCACTTAAGACAACAGAGCGTTTTAATTGGTTAAAATTCAAAATGTAATGAAAAGTATGAACTTCCTTGCCACATGCGTCTTATGCCTTAACAGATATTCTCAAATGTACGTAGTAAACTAAGTTGCGACTGTACTACTCTGTACTACTTGTTTCTTTTCATTCTTTATTTCACCACTTTTTATAATTTATTCCTTTTTGTTGTTTTTGTTGTTATTTGTGAAATTGCAAATTTGCCTAGCACTGTTTAACATCTTAAACATGTCTTCAGTACCTCTTTAAAAACAGGGACATCTCTATTTCTGCCAAACATTTCTAAGGCAACTATTAATATATATATTTTTAAAAAGCCTACAGACTCTCCACGAAAACTGGGAACAATCCTTAGGGAAGACAAGTCGAGGAGGAAACCCCCCTCGGGGCAGTCTGGTGTGATACAGGTGATGTTAACAGGGATAAACAAACCAAGAGCACAGATGTCGCTATAGAAAAACACAGAAGAAAGTATCAGAGGAGCGAGAAAGTGTGTGGCTACACTGTGTTAAAAATCTTTACTACAGATTACAGATCATGTGTAACAGCGCTTCGCAAAATGCTTCACAGCCCCATGACTTGTGAAAAAAATATGCAGGAATATAAGAAATAAGCTCAAACATATCTGCACTCATAGTTATGCTTTAAAGCAAATGTATGTAAGTGTACTGTAGCAAATCTGACCCGCTGTCCCTGACCAAAATGACAGATATCCCACAACAGATTTTTTTGGGGTCGTGATGTGAATTTATGTGCGGATGTGAACTGAAAAAAAGCATCTTAGTTTTGAGTTAGCTATAGCTGCCTTCAGAAAAAGACACTTTCTCAAGCTGTGAACTTGGCCCACTTTTACACAAGCTTCGATAACATTAGCAAAAGCAATTAACCTTTAGCCTGCAGCCGTACAGTTAGAGTGGTGCAAAAATTCCCACTGCTCATTTTGATCTGACACTTCACAACGGAAAGAACTCTGACAAAAGTATGTAACTAGACATACAACAGCACAACTACTTCAGTACTACTAGCATATTAAACAAAATGTGACATTGATACTCATCCACCATATGCATTTAAATACCTTATAATCACCCAATCACACACAAATGGACAGTAAATGTGAAGTATTTCCAGCCCTGGCAGCAGTACGGGGTTATTAAGGTTATTGTGAAAATGTACTTACTAATTTACCTGAGGTCAGCCCACTGACAAGTTCACTTTAAGAACTAAACCTATGCGAAATGACCTACGCTGCCAGTCAAAGGGTTTTAACCACTCTACCTTTTTTTTGCAGTTTTAGTTTAATGACATTATATTATCGATCGGCCTCTGTATTGCCAGAGCCAGAGCTTGGTCAGCATTGGTAACAACATTTCAAATTAATTTCCAGTGGGGGCTGGACTCCACCAAGGCTGCCCTTTGTCACGTGTTTTGTTCATGATATTTATGGATAGAATTTCTAGGCGCAGCCAAGGTGTTGAGGGGTTCTGGTTTGGTGGTCACAGGATCTCGTCTCTGCTTTTTGCAGAAGACGCCCTTTTGGCCTCATCAAGCCGGGCCCTCTAGCTCTTGCTGGAGCGATTTGCAGCTGACTGTGAAGCGACCCGGATGAGAATCAGCACTTCCATGTCCGAGGTCATGGTTCTCAGCTGGAAAAGGGTGGAATGCATCCTCTGGGTCTGGAATGAGGTCCTGCCCCAAGTGGAGGAGTTCAAGATCAACACGCGGATCAGTGCAGCCTCTGTTGTAAAGCTGAGCTTGTACCGGTCCGTCGTGGTGAAGAGGGAGCTGAGCCGGAAGGCAAAGCTCTCAATTCACCAGTCGATTTACGTTCCTACCCTCACCTATGGTCATGAGCTTTGGGTAATGACCGAAAGAAAAAGATCGCAAATACAAGAGGCTAAAATGAGCTTCCTTCACAGGGTGGCAGGGCAGATAGGGTGAGAACTTCTGTCATCTGGGAGAAGCTCGGAGTAGAACCGCTGCTCCTCCGCGTTGAGAGGAGCCAGTTGAGGTGGCTCAGGCATCTGATTGGAATGCCTCCCGAACGCCTCCCTGGTTTGGTGTTTCGGGCATGTCCGACCAGGAAGAGACCCCAGGGTCGACCCAGAACACGCTGGAGGGACTACATCTCAGCTGGTCTGGGAACACCTTGGCGTTCCCCTGGAGGAGCTGGAGGAAGTGGCTGGGGAGAGGGAAGTCTGGACCTCCCTCTTAGGCTGCTGCCCCAACGACCCGACCCCGGAACAAGCGGACGAAGATGAAGATGAAGATGAAGACATCATATTAATCTAATATTCATGGGAGGACTAAACAAAGTAGAGATGAATTAATGAATTGATAAAGGGCAGAAATCTGTATTTTAATGAAATAATCATAATCTAATCTAAAGATGAAGAGGTACGTGTAGCACACCATACACTCTTTTTATCCTTTAGAATTAATATTATGATCTTTTAATCCTGAGAGGGAAATTAAATGATCTCTGCTGTGTTTTGTATAAAAAATGCAGAAACGTACTGTTCCCTTTACAATCATTTGTGTGGTATTCCGATATCAAATAGAGCTGACATTATTTCTCTTCTCAAACTAATAACCACTTTTTACAAATGAGTTCATGGAAAAGCACTTGTTCAAAGTACACCCCCCACCCCACCCCCAAGGGGCAATACTGTGTCCCAGAATACTCCTTATCATATTAAAACTCTGGTTTAATGCAGACATTCTCCTTTAACAATGTTCTACCTTGACTCAGCATAGCCCCCAAACAGATATTTATTCCCTTTCCTTGAATTTTCCTGGTAATCTGCATCTGACACCTTGACACATAGTGATTAAGCTGTCTTGAGCTAAAAGGCATAGGAGCAGGCACCCCTATGTGTGAGACGGCATCACAGCAGGGATCCAAGCATGATATCTCTCCAACTCGGCACAGCCAAAAGGCTCGGCTCACATCAGCCCAGTCAGACACACCATCCAGCTTTCATACTCTAAAAACTGCCCTGTGACCTCAGCTGTCAAACGCAGCGATTGTCAGAAAAAGCTCAAACACAGCCCGGTTCAAACTGACTTCAAAAGCATGTGAACACAAAGATGATCCCCTGTTCACCTGCAGAGCAGCCCGTGCACACTTATCAGAAAGGATCAAATCATCAAATAAAAAAAAAATAATAATAAAAAAAATTGATAGACATTTTTGAAACAGTGAAACGTGTTCCTATTACATGACACAAAATGATGAAATAATCCAGACTCACGTACCACACAGTGTCTCTGATGCACGCACATTACAGTCAGCAGTGATATTTTCCACCAAGGCAAAACCAGCTCCTGTTGAAGACAAAGAACATATAAAAATTCATAACACATAGGTTTAGTTCTTAAAAGAACAAAGCATTTATTTCTAACAGTAGAGTATAAAAAAGTGTAATAAATTACACCTACTGTATTAAGAGATCAGTGTTTAGAAATTCCAATTATACTCTTAAAATCAAGAGAAATAGGTAATAACGCAATTCCACCTGCAAACGAACATCTTAAAAGCTTAAACTATTCACTTGATAGGAGTGTTCTAAAGCACTAGGTATAGACTCGATATACTAAATAAGAAGACTGCATATTGCATTATCCCACTCTCCTAAATAAAGCCATGAGGTCTTGAACACTTCCAGTCACAGCCTTCTTTAGACACAGAGTGCGATCAGAACAGCAATGAAGGCACAGCCTCAACTCTCGGCGCTGTTTTCAGGCACAAACTATTCATAGACGGGACATCCATTAGACAGTGCATCACCTGCACATCCACAACACTTACTAAACCCTGAAGGCTTTTCTGTCCGTATCAGCAAAGACATTATCCAATTAAGGCTCTTTCTGCACTGAAGGGCTGTCAACAAGCTTTTAATCATTCTTGACTTTTTTTTCTGTAGAACCACGAAGGACGTGATGGTAAACTCTCGTTTCAAGCTGAGTGCTCATCAAGAAAACAAAGGAGGCAGCTGAGAAGCCAGTGCTTTGCCTTTGAATGCAGCTTCTAAAAAATGACGTAAAAAAAATTTTTTAATTAAAAATAAGACACCTCAGCCTTTTTAATGGTATGCCAGGAGGTGGTTTATCACTGGAAATATGTATGAGAACTACTAACGGCACTTAAAATGAAACAGCACAGTGGACGTCTTTAAAAATGACTTTTATGTCATTTTCAGCTCCATGCCCAGCACACAAACAAAAGCAGGCAGATGGCATGGAGTGGCGTGATGCTGTTCCTGCTATTCCATCTCATGAGGTGTCACTAAAAACCCCGTGTTATAAGAAGAAGATGGATGTGAATATTCATGCTGGAGATCTTGCTCACCTGTCAGACGGCAGAACCATAGGATAATGTATTACATAAAATAATATGCATCATTCATATTATTTAAACAGCAACACTTAGGTATGTCTAATACAATTAAAATTCAAGTGCTACACCAAGAAAAACTAAGATAGTAAACCCAGATATAAGCTACCATTTCGATTTCATTTTAAATAATAATACAGTAGAAGTGTACCAAATTCGAGTCAGTCACATCACAGTCTGGTGACATTTATCATTGAAACCACGGTGAGCAAAGCGATGACTGATTTCAATAATTAAGTTACCGTGGCGACACATCAATCTATACACATCTGATAATGACATTTAGTATTGTGGTGATTTTTAAATGGCTCTATGTTTCCTCATTGAATTGATAAGTTATATGTGAACAATTAATACATCTGTTAACAATTTGAAAAATCCTGTGTATTGTTATTTACTGAAGAAACCTTTAACCCTTTGCACACCTGAGAAAATACCGCATCATCTATTTTACCTTTCAGAGGTAGCACCATTCCCTGATTAGCTACACTGAAATGACAATAACACAGCTCTATTTAAGCCAAACACATACATTAATGACTGTGAATATAGAAATATCTTCGGTCAATCTCTACCAGGAAACTGTTCCAGAGTTTAAAGTGAAACAAACACACACACATACACATACACACACAAAACAACTTAAGAAAACATTGATCACTTTAAGAGCTCTATGGGTGAAAAAGTGAGATTTTTTTCCCCCTCCAGTGAAAGTGAATTGACTTCACTAACATTTCAACAGAGTTTCTTTATCAATAATTCATCGTTACATTACCAGCACTTTCATTGGAAGGTAAAACAAAACAAATCACTCAGGATAAATCAATGCATCACACACCTCATCAGATAAGAAAACAGCTGCAGGGCACAGTTAGGTAAAAATAAATAAATAAATAAATGGATGAATGAATGGATGAATGAATGAATGAAAGAAAAAAGAAAACAATGAACGGAATGCACAGAAGCGCTGTGTGTGTTCGGTTAACCTCTGACCTGTTATTAATTTTGCTGTTATTGAACACAAACAAAAGGGGACTGACTGGTACATGGATGGATGAACCAACACACACACACACACACACACACACACACATATAAACGACCTTTATACTTGTCAGGACCTCATTATCTGCTGGATAAACACTGCAGTCTGTATTATTATTATTATTATTGATAATCTAAGTTCTATAGTTTCCCCCAAACTCCTGATCCGAAACCCTTCCAACATCCCTTGTGCCACCTTAAAGCTCAATCACTGACACAGACACAGACAGTACCAGAAGTGACCCTGATGTATCTCTGATCAGTGGACCAGCTGTCACATTAGAGTGAAAGTGCTACTTTAGTGAGATCCATAAAGTAAACTATGGCACCCTTATGTATGCATGCTGCAAAAGTTTGTGCAGGATTAAGGCTGCAGGGAAGGCAGTGGGACAGCATCGTCCACTGTGCCAGCTTTAAGCTTTTAAGCTCTTAAACCTGAGCTTAGTGCATCCTGCAGTAAGAAACAGCCTGTGGTCAGTACATCTGCACCTCTATCCCCGAATAAACCCCCTTCACCCGCTCCCGTGCGCTCTTACCTTCCCGGCTCTTGTGTTTGTGCGGCTGTTTAATTCTAACTCTCTCTCTGACACAGTCCGCGCTTTGGGTTCATTGTGCCATAAATATGGGCTGTTGTCGGCAGCTTCCGGTTGAGGTGAAGCAGGAGGTGTCAGCGTTATAACAGCACGCGCGTTTTTGGCTTGGCGTCACGAAGCAGCCAAACGAGCGCGCGACTCGGGGACGACGTCCTGCGCACCTCTCCGCTCGCTGGTTCGCTTGGGCGTGGGCGGGGCGAAAGGTTGTCACGTGCACTAGGATTTCATGGCTCCGCCTATTTGTTTATTTATTTATTTATTTATTTATTTATTTATTTATTTTTTCCGAGACCGCGCAAACGACTGTCAGCGTTTTGGAGAAGCTGCACAGCGCCGCCTAGCGGAGTCATGCGGACTCTTTGAGAAATGATGCTGAAACAGGAGCTTCCCTCCAGGACCAACCTGTAAAGTATATACATATATAGAGGATATAAGCAGATAATAAATGTATTCATGCAGATATCATGCGTTTATAGATAATCGTACTAGGGGCGCAGGGAGACTGGAGCCTATCTTGACCGACTCCGTACGAAGGCAGGGAACACCCTGAACAGCGCGCCAGTGCATCACGCTGGCACATCTAGGGACAAGTTGAAACAGCCAGCTAGCCTAATGTGCATGTCTTTGCACTGTGGGAGGAAACCAAAGTACCCAGAGGAAACCCACACAAGCATGGGGAGAACATGCAAACTCCTCACTGAAACGCCCAAGGCCTCAAACTCAGAGCCTTTGCGCTGTAGGGTAGACATGCAGACCACTACACCACCGTGCTGCCATGTTTAACATAATGTGTGTGTGTGTGTATATATATATATATAAAACATACCAACCTTTATTTACAAAATATAAGAAATATATTTTATTCCAAAAAAAAAAAAACAAGCACTTAAAAAAACAGCCATTATATGCTCTATTTTGTTTACTACAAAAGACAACAAAAGAATATCTTCTTGAAAAGGTTTTCTTTTATTTTTAAAGCATCACTGCCACACTGTGGCCATGGTGCTATAGTTGTAAACTAGACTACGTTGCCACTTTTTAAGGCTTTTTAAAGTGACTCTGTTAAATGTAACTGACTCTGACCCATCTATTAATGTACAGTATTCCATTTCAATGCAATTTCATTTATTCATTTACATTGAATCCCATCAGTGGGAAGGAGCAACTATAGAGACTACCATACATACTAACATGTACAGGTAACCAATCTTGGTACTATAATAACACTGGTATTTTGGGGAGACTGTAAAATGTCTCAGTGATGCCAATAAGTTAAAAAAAAAATCACCAAGCAAAAAAAAATCAAGTGAACTGCAATCCAGTAGCAATCTAGACCAAAGACTGGAGGATGCTGCAGGGGGAAAAGACTGACTATCTAGCACAATTAAGGAAGTTTACTTAAGAGCTAGTAGAATGTACACACTATGTAAAAAAGTGATAAAGTGACTCATATCAGTCGAGCATACATGTTATCATGTGTCACAGCTCTCCTGAGAATAATACACCAGACACAAACATTCCTGTGCTGGTTTCTTGATTGAGTAGTGAGGGATAAATTGTATAATAGGATAAATGGGGTAAATATATACCTCCAATGTGACACAAATGGTATACGTCCCTGATAAAATGTAGCTAAAAATTGCATTTGATATAAATATCCAAATTGACATACTAAAAAGAGAATAAAATCTAAAAATAGCAAAGTTCTGTTTCATAGGATAAATAAGGCAGTCTGACGTCTGCACGTATCATCTGTGTAAATGAATATCCACTTTCAGTTACTGATATAACTTTAAAGACGGAACTTTTTGATCTTCTTCTTTGTAGAACATCCTTCGCCACATATACTGAGAGGAGCTGGTAGAGGAGAACCATGGATGAGACAAGATTTCCTCTGCTGTTAGCCGCTTTGAAGGGTCTCGTCGAAGAATGCTACATATGAGGCACTTGGCTTTAGGCGAGAGTAGCTCTGGTAGCTTAACCTTGCACCTCTGGATTTTAGTGTACAGACCATTGAGGGTTGTGTCTCTGAAAGGATGATTTCCAACCAGAATAGTATATAAAATCACTCCAAGGCTCCACACGTTCGATGCTTTTCCTGAGTATGAACTCTCTGACTGTAGGCTCTCTGGACTGATATAGACTGGACACTTGTGCTTTCCAGATATAAAATCATCCTTTTTTATAATATATGCATCTTCAAGGGTGCACAGAGCCAACTGGGTTCTGCAAAAAAAATAAATTAATTAACAATTAGTCAACACAAACACATATAAACAACAAACCCAAAGGGAAAAAAAACACCTTGGTGGTTTTTAATATTTACTTCATCATCATCAAGCACTTTCTACATAAGCATATGTCAAACTCCTCTCTGTCGCTTGGAAGAAAATAAGTCTCACCTTTCTTTGTTTTTAAAGAAGAACCTATTCAGTTTTAGTCTGTGCAGAACCACACCATTACTGTGACAATGTGCAACAGCAGAGACCATCTGATGAAACAGCCTCAAAGCTTCATCTTCACCCAAGCCTTGTGAGGACTGAATGTGGCTATACATATCACCATATGTATGCTCAAAAAAGACGTACGCTTTAAAGACTCCAAGGATAATTTCAGATGGATGGTGTAGGTTGGAATGAACAGGAAGGTGAGAGAAAACAGCCAGGGATTGGACATATCTGCTAATGGGTAAAACCTATAAAAATTGTACAAAAGCAAAAAAAACACAAAACCAAGCAAGCAAGAAACAATTATATATAAATGCAGAATTGTAAACACTGCATTATGGTTACAGGTATAATCTGATGATCTATTTATTTGGAGGTCTTAATATCTTAATAAGTACAACCTTGGATTTGACCGGTTTACTGAAAGTCATGACAATGAATGTAAATCTTTTAAACACTGTGGAAGTAACTGTGTTGGGATTTTGTATGATGTTTGGATCATATTTTTTATTATTATTGATTATATAATTGCACAGAGGCACTTTTTTGCTTTTAAAATAAAACAGGCTGAATATGGAATGTCAAATATTCTAATATACCTGTGTCGAATGACGCACAGCCAATTTCATTTATTTTTAAATGTTCGTGTGCAATATTTCATAATACCTTCTTTGAATTAACCAAAATTTGAAAGCAGTACCAAGAAAAAAAATGCACAAAAAAATTTTCAAAAGGAAGAAAGCAGAATGAGGTCTAATGTTTTAAGCCTTGGTTGGCAAGGTGGAGCACTGGTTAGCATGTCCGCCTAATAGAAGGAAGCTCCTGGGTTCGAGTCCCAGACTTTCCTGGGAGTTTGTATGTTCTTCTTGTGTTATAGGGTTTTCTCCAAGTACTTTGCTTTCCTCTCACAGTCCAAAGGCATGCACAATAGGCTAACTGGATGTTCCAAATTGCCGCTAGGTGTAAGTGTAAATGGTTTTGTGTGTATGTGTGTGTGTTGGTCCTGTAATGGATCTGTTCATGGTGAAGTCAGACTTTGACTAAGGTTGACTGAGATAGGCTCCAGCCTCCCTGTGACATTAGTTGGATTATACAATTTGGAAAATGAATGAACGAATAAATAGATTTAAGAGTGTAATACCACAGGATCACAGCAGTAGGTTAGTCCACATGTTGGTCTATGATAATCAGCTCACCTTACATAGGCATTTCAGTAATGGCAGTGAAAATGGGTGACGGTTTATTTTGTTTTTATTACAGGGTGTCATGGCGGCATAGTGGGTGGCGCGTCTGCCTCATAGCACCAAGGTCCTGGGTTCAAGTCCTGGGCCTGAAGGGGGCATTTCTCTGCTTGTATGGGTTTCCTCCACATACTCTGGTTTCCTTCCACAGTTCAAAGAGGTTCACATTAGGCTAAATGGCTGTTTCAAGTTTGCCCCTAGGTGTGAGTGTAAATGGTTGTGTTGGCCCTCACCCAGATGGGCCCAGATTTTGCCCCGTGACCCTAGTAGGATTAAGTGGTTTGGCAAATGAATGAATGATTTTAATATAGTGCACGTAATATAGTCTACTATAATAATATAGAATATGCAAATAGGCGCATACATTCTCAGGAAAACACAGATTTATTAGTCTGCTCTTAATATAATGAATATTTTAGACAGGTAAGCGTTAACATGAATTAGTGAGATCATTTTTAAAGAAGCAAAATGAGGATGAGCCATTGTTAGGTGAACGAGTTAGTGATAACTGCAGATTATCTCTATTCTACATGTGAGTCATTAAAATTTAACAAATATGGTTAAGTTTTTAGCTTTTTCAACACATCAAAATGCTTCGAAACAGAATTATCTTCGTAATGGTTCAACCTTTAAAAAATATGTTAATAATAAAATATGTTATTATTTATTTTTTATTATTTTAAATAAATGGTTATTTTGAAAATAGCTAAAATGCCTACCTTACAGAACAGATGTTTGCCATTATGCACACTGGAAGCTTTGAACAAGTGTTTTGTTATTTTTTCATGTAACACATAATTACCAATGCGTAAACCACTGGACGTGTTCATGGAAGAACAGGCCGAAAGCATTTTAAATCAGTAATAAAATTCACTGAAGTTGATGTTGTTGCAGGAGGGGATTGGAACATTCAACAAAGACACATTCTTTTAAAAACAAAACAAAACAAAACAATAAACTGAAAAATCCAATCAGTGATTGTAGGTGCAGGTCAACTGTCATTTAATTACATCATCCTGGACACACACAAAAAAAGGAAATTCCACTCTTTATATATTCAGTATTTATTAGAATGTGCAGATTAAATATCACACTTATAATGAGTTTCAGTATAAGATTCCACAGTAATGTTAATTACTAATGGCTTTTAAAGGATTTAAAAGTAAATAAACACAGCATGCTTTATGATATGAGGCACAGTCACATGGAACACTGCTCAAAATATTAATATTAATTAAAATAATCAACAACTGACAATTAGGGAATTCAAAAATGCTGAGCTGGTCAAACTGGTAAATCCTCCTCACCAAGTGGTAAATATATGAATCAATAAATGGCTGAAGTTTTCTAAATGGTGGTGTTATTATATTGTCTTAATCTTACAGGTCTAGGATGTACAAGATGATTTAAAAAAGTCACTTAGAGACTGTTTCCTTTCTTGCAGTACGTACTAATGGGCAAATGTCACTCACCAGTTTGACCAGTTCAGCTGATGTCTTGGCAGCTGATCAGACCAAGCTGGATTTTTTAACAGG
The DNA here is from genome assembly GCA_028564935.1 of Neosilurus hyrtlii. NCBI lineage: Eukaryota > Metazoa > Chordata > Actinopteri > Siluriformes > Plotosidae > Neosilurus > Neosilurus hyrtlii. The sequence goes on from JAOUQZ010000002.1 coordinate 17,167,352, forward strand.
AGTGTATAAATCTTCCTCGGATTAAGGTAGGTACGATTTCTTTTTTTTTTGATGCCAGGTGAAAAGCAGGACAACTCCACATAAGACTTATACATTATATATAAAATAATGCAAGTAATTTATCATCTGATATAGAATATTTGCAATGGGAATGGTGTTAGCATCAACACCAGCAACACTGTGTCGTAATGGTATTTGGGCATCCATAAATGCCAATATTCCCACATAAGTGTAACTGAACAATCTCAACCAATCTCAAGGAATGCGATTTTTAATCTGAAATAAAAATTGACACAACTGTGGTTTCAAAACAAATTGCACAAGCATGACACCGCATACTGAAATCTGAACATTTATCATGCAAGACAATGCCACTGAAATTACAATGAATATATAGACCATACAGATACACATTTATTTTCTGGTCATTGTTTTCTCATGCCACACGCTGACAAAATCTATCAAATAATGAATGTGAATAAACTGAATTATCTCTGCACGAAAGGGATAAAAGACAACACTAGTCGATAAATAGAATATTTTTCTTTAAATACTGACAGAGCATGTGACTCTAGTGTCCTGAATGCTAGTCTTGTTACACAAATAATCCACCTGTGGGCTAAAAGACTGGCATCAGGGCAACATTGAGGCTAGCATCACTCTACTTAAGTGTTCAACTAGATTGTCACAATAAAACATAAAAATAATTGGGGAAGTGTTTTATGGTGTTACTGATGATTCACTTCAGGTCACCAGCATCTCCCTGGATTGTTTTCTTGATGCGGAGTAACATGGTGGTTTGCCACTGGTCCAGACGTGAGATTGAGTCAAACTCTTTCACCTGAAATAGTATCACCATGAACAGATCTTATATGTACAGTATATATGTATGCGTACATATATCCTATATATTTATGTGTGTGTGTGTGTGTGTGTGTGTGTGTGTGTGTGTGTGCAAAACAGACTTCCAGACTTAGGAAAACTCACAGCCTCTGTGAAAGCCTCACTGTTTTGCTCTTCATGTGCTTCCAATAGCTTCTGTACAAACGCATGAGCAGTTTAAAGATTACACACGTCTCAGTCTTGCTTGTCATTTTAAAGTTTTAAATGAGTTCTTACTTACTTTCAAAAGCTTACATTCTCTCGAGTCGGAGAAGGCTGGGAACATGCCCTCATACTTCTCGATCGCCAGCTATCGGAAATAAATCTAAATCTAGTAAATCTAATCATCTGCATAAGTCATCAGGCACAAAACATCTTAAGTTGCAATACTGACAGAAAAACTCATAGAACCATCTGAAGCTGTTGCACTCACCTTTGCATTTAATTCATCCACGATGAAGTGGCACAGTGAAGCCTTCCAGAAGTACTCTTTTGCATTGTACTTTAGAAGAGGATTATCCATTGTACTAGTTGCAACCTGGTGAGCGAAAAAAATAGCCCACTCTGCAGGGATATATTTAATGCAAGATTAAAGTTTATAAAATGCTTAAACCTGGCACACTAACCTGCTCGAAGATTTCAATGGCTTTTGGATACTGTTCCAACTGTGCACAGTAAAATCCAACTTTCAGGAGACATTTGTTGGCAGAGCTGAAAGAAGACACAACAAATGAAATTCCCATATGCGTAAATTAAGAAGTGTCTAATTAGGCTTAAGGATTAACAATTTAACTAAGAAGCCACTGGACTGGTACAATAACACTCTGGAACTGAGCAGAGAGAGTCGGACTAGTTGTGGGCAAAACATGCTTCATCGTTCATTCATTCATTTTCTAAGCCGCTTATTCTAAATTAGGGGCGCGGGCAGGCTGGTGCACATCTCAGCCGACTCAGGGCTAGGGCGGGGTACACCCTGGAGAGCTTGCCATGCCATCGCAGGGCCAGCACTCACACACAACGATTCACACACACTCACACCTTGGGGCATTTTGGAACAGTCCATTAGCCTACTGTGAATGTTTTTGGACTGTGGAAGGTCTTCTTGCTGTGAGGCAGATGTGCTAACCACTGCGCCATCATGCCGCCCATGCTTCATCATATATATTTGTAATTATTTGATTTGGGGTAGTTTTTGTGCTACAGGGTGTTTACGCAATCTAGTCAGCTGGAAACTGAGGAGTGAGTTTATGAATTTTGTCAGGTGATATTGTGGTAATCAGTAAATCAATGACAGGTTATTAAAAAAGAATCGCATGTCCCTCCAAAGATGACAAAGAAATGATTTATAAATAGGAGAAATATTAAGAAAGGCCAAATGTTGACAGCTGATGTGTGAAGACAAGGAAGAGAAGTGAAGCTGCATTTTCATAGTTTCCTTTTCCTGTGGGTGAATATAGAGATTTCATCCCGTTCTGAAATCCTATCAATCTGTTCAGCCAGCCATGTAATCTGTAGGGAGCTATTCAAATGCAAAAACTCTACATAATGTCCCTTAGAGTAAAAGAAAAAAATCTCACATACATTGTAGTATTTTATATGAAAGTAAAATACCTGTTCGATTCCTCTCCTTTATAATAGTCAGCCGCCTGCTCATAATGGGCAATTGCCTGCAACAAAAAGAGCAAGAATGTTCTAAATATATCAGTTTGATAGGGTTGCACACTGTATGAATCAGCCCTACTGAGCTGCATAACCTTGAAGTTTCCTTTATAACTACTGGAGTTACCCAAGCTGCTTGTTTCACTGCTGCATACTGGTAGCACACTTGTTTCACTGCTGCATACTGGTAGCACCCCACCCCACCTACCCATTTTTTCTTCCCTAATTTAATCATGGCCTATTTCCACTCATTAGGTATTGCCTCCCTCTCATGTGACCACCACCAACCAGGGAGGGGCATAAGCAAGCGCATGTCCCCACCACGACACATGATACTGCCACACACATCTTTACACACAGCTGCGCATACGCATTCAGGGGCGGCCTAACACACTCAGAAGGAAAGTGTTATCTGCCAAATTGTACACATAAGTACACAGGTTGGATGGTGATCACTGTGAGTCACAGGGAGGTGAGTGTATGCCATCCATCCTTCCTGTGAGAGCTTGGCCAATTAGCTTCTATGGACTCCCAGACGCGGATGGCTGCCTGCATAAACCTGGATTTAAGCTTGTGATCTCCTGGATTATAGTCGCACTAATAGCATCTTTGCCACCTCAAAGGTGTAGCTGTTGCATCACATTTAACCTCTTCGCATTATCATCCTGTTGACAAGTTCATTCATTCATTCAATTTCTGAACCGCTTAATCCTAATTAGGGTCACAGGTACACCCTGAACAGCTCGCCAGGCCATCGCAGGGCAGAAACACGCTATGCAGCCTACTCTTGACGAAAATCAGCAATGGCTCTTTTACATGCCTCTCTGTTGACAAATTAAGAAAGTAAAATCACAAAAAATTAGACACATTGAGTTGATTTTTGAAAATCTTCTTACTTATAAAATGTGAACCATCACATAGAGGCTCAAATATTTGGCAGTAGTTCCAATATTTCCTTCATCACTTGTTAATTTCTTTGAAACTTTTGTTCAAATTCAAATTCAAATTTATTTTATTAAATGATGTGCTTTTGTAATGAGTAGAATAGTAGAATAGTAAACTAGGTAAAAAAAAAACCAACATGTGACCAGAGTCTGTCCCATTTAAGACCAATAAAATGACTTTAAATAACTTTTGCTTTGTTTAATATGCCTGCCATGCCATACGCTATGCCATACGCTATGCCATACGCACACCAGGTGTGACGCAAGCAGAACACAACCACGATTGGTTGAAAGCACATCATGGACAGTTCTAGATTCCAAACGCAGTTTTCCATGTATCCATGTTCCCATGTTATGTGTGATAGTCCCAACAAGAAGTGACGAGCAAAACAGAATTCCAGAATCTCCAAAAGAGTCAAAGAAGCTCAAAGATTCAGTCAATTTCTTAAACAGCCATTTGACACTCATGTAGTTTATACCCATGAAGTTCGTCTGGCAGACTTGCAGACCTATCACAAAAGCAGGCAGAAAATTATGAGTGGACACACATAGCTCCCATACGCTACGTAGACTTTCTACATTTGTCATGGATGTTGAGAGTAGTGACCATTGGCAAGGTTAGCAATGCTATTCCTTCAGCATTTGCGAAATCACATTATTATTATATATTTCTCAGTGGGGTTTACTGTTCTCTCCATGATCCCAACACTGGATGAAAATAAATGTGACGTTGCTTATATAAGCAAGGCTAAATGCACTCCATGAAAACATTAGCATGTGAGACGTTTTTTTTTTGGATGAGCAGTGTGCATATACATACATACAAACATATATATGTATAGTATGTATAGTTATTTGGATTAACTGTGGGTCTTGAGCTAGTGAAGAAATCCAGTGATTTTATTAC
>JAOUQZ010000002.1:17181470-17193027 GCA_028564935.1 Neosilurus hyrtlii
AATCATTATTGATAATGTATAACTAAAGGAAAACTGAGCAAATGTGTAATTTCAGGAGAGCCTATCAAACTGGTAGCGCTTCGTATGGCTCTGTACCCATGAAGTAGCTCTCAGTTTCAAAAAAGTTGGTGACCCCTGTTGTAGCCCCTTATTTTTTATTTTTTTTTTAAGTCAGTGAATGAAATGAGGCTGCTAATGTTTTGCAGTGTCTACAAAAAGAGTGCCGTGGACGATCTTTTACTCCAAACAGAAGTTCACCACTAACGTTGACAGTTGACTGGCAGACTATAAAGTTGAGTGTTTTTTTATTCTGTTTGTGGAGCACCCCCACAAAAGAATCTAATAAGTCAACAATTATATGTTTTTATTGGTTTTCTAAATAAACACTTGATTCTCTTTAATATGAGTTTTATTTTGCTGTATTTCGTGGATTTAGTCCAGAGAAATTAGTGATAATGTTTATGTTATCATAATCTTAAAAGAAATTCATTTGGTTGTAAACTTAGATGTGAAAGTTAAAATTAATGCATTACAAATAACCACATCTACAAAGTCATCTTTATAGGTTTTAGGATCTGATATATTGATGAGAGTGAAATTAGAGATAAAGGGAAAATGTAATAGCATTTATGGTAAAATACATTTTTAGACATATTTATCAAATTGCCGTATATTGAACTGAATCTTTGCTACATTGGACTCATTTTGTGGAGATGCCTCATTCATAAATCCACACTTTTCTTCCTCTGTTTGTTTTTACCAAAAATTCCAAATTTGTTCAATGTTGTCAGTACAAACATCAATTACTTTCTATTCAGATATTTATCAAACAGCATCTTTTTGCTTTTGTATAGAGTTTAGTCCAGGGATGTCCAATCTTATCCACAAAGGTCCGGTGTGGGTGCAGGTTTTCACTTCAATCGAGAAGTAGTTCACACAGGTGGAAGGTGTAGCTATTGCTTGGTTAAAGTGAAAACCTGGACCCACACCGGCCCTTTGCGAATAAGTTTGGACATCGTTGGTTTAGTCAGTTAATCCTGCATTTCACAGGGTTCAGGAACTAATATCAGATGACCGGCGGGAATCAGGACGTATTCCCCGGACCATCGAGTGTGAACTTGCTCAGGATTTGGTGGACAGCTGTGTACCAGGAGACATGGTCACCATCACAGGAGTTATTAAAGTCTCTAATGAGGAAGGTTGGTACCTCTGTGCACACTGAGGATGAAGAAGACAGAAATGCTGACCGGCTGAATTCTTGGTGACATTAGAACCTAGTTATATAGTGAACAGATATTGTTTAGTTTGATTACGAATTTAAAGACTTTGTCATAAAATATTTTAAATGCATGTCTGTTGATTTAATATGAAAGCGAGGTATATGTAGGAGTTAGTCATTGTCATTACTGCTTCAGTCGAGGTTAACTCATGTTAGTAAGTGTGTATGTAGTTAGAGGTCGTCCCTGCCTGCTGTCCTTTTGCTGAAACTTCACTGCAGATGATGCGCCCACAAGTGTCAGATTCAGTACATATTCAGTACAGATTCAGTACACTCTTGTTTGTTTCAGTCTCTTAAACCATTGAATACCCCCCCCCCAACACAATTCTTTCATTATTTTCTGGAGAACCATCAAAAAAAGTAGCTGCAATGTTATTATTATTACTTGTTTGTTACTTCTTTGCATTTTGCAGGCTTTGGAAGAAATAAAAAGGACAAGTGCATGTTCCTTCTATACATAGAAGCAAATTCTGTTAGTAACTCAAAAGGGCAAAAACACAAGTCTGCCTCTGAACCTGAAGGCCAGGAGGCATCTGTGGAGTTTTCACTCAAAGATCTGTATGCCATTCAGGAGATTCAGGCACAGGAGGACCTCTTTAAATTAATTGTCAAGTGAGGAACAGTTTGGTTTATATACAAATTAATAATTTAATATAATAGGAAAATTGCAGCATTAACAGTAAGGTATATAGAAGTGACTAGACTCTAACGGTATTTTAATTTTTTTTTTTTGCAGTTCTCTTTGTCCGGCTATCTATGGGCATTTGGTATGTTTTTGTGTGTTTGTATGTGTTTATATTTGTTTCTGCTGATATATCTGCAGCTGTGTGTCGTGATGGTGTGTCCATGCATGTGTCTCTGTGTGCACTATCTTGATAGATTTGCTTTTGTGTTGATGTGTAAAAATCCACTTTGTGTTGACTGATTGCTGTTTTCTAGCTTGTTAAGGCAGGGTTAGTTCTAGCTTTATTTGGAGGCTGCCATAAATATGTGGATGATAAGAACCGAATCCCTATAAGAGGAGACCCGCACATGCTTGTCGTAGGAGATCCCGGACTTGGCAAAAGTCAACTGTTACAGGTACACATTTTCTCTCGTTTTAACTAACATCTCAAGATGCATTATAGAGAAGCTGTTATAAATGAATATCAACTTTTCCTAAATGTGTTCATAGGCAGTCTGTAACGTTGCCCCTCGTGGCATCTATGTTTGTGGAAACACCACCACCACCTCAGGCCTGACTGTCTCTCTGTCCAAGGACAGTGGATCCGGAGACTATGCACTAGAAGCTGGTGCTTTAGTGTTAGGAGATCAAGGTACATAAATATTTATGATAAAATCATTTATGAGTTATTACTTAATGTACACATAAAACAGTGTTCTGTTTTGTCTCTAGGAATCTGCTGTATTGATGAATTTGATAAGATGGGGAATCAGCACCAGGCCTTGTTGGAAGCTATGGAGCAACAAAGCATAAGTTTGGCCAAAGCAGGAATTGTGTGTACTCTTCCAGCTCGTACTTCCATCATTGCAGCTGCAAACCCAGTGGGGGGACATTACAATAAGGCTAAGACAGTATCGGAAAACTTGAAGTAAGCATTTTAGAACAGAATATATTGTCTTGAGTAGCTTTACTGACTTAAAATAAGTGTAGTTGGACATTAAAAAAAAAGAAATTAATTAATTAAAAAATATTATATATATTTGTGCATTTATTAGGGACACCAACCTCATACATATACCATCCTAAACTGCTCCGAGGTGTGAAACAGTGTAACATCCACCTTACCTAATCATATGTGAAACAACACTAAATAGAGGTCTGGTGGGGTCCAGTTCAGTCCAATCACCCTGAGCATTGGTGGAGATGATGCAAATGCATCACAGTTGTAGTGTGTGTGGTAATGATTCTTAATGTGTCTATGACAATATCAAGACTGCAGAGTCACAGAATTAAATAAATTATCCAGCCTAATTGCTGATACAAAGCAGTGGTGGCTCAGTGGTTAAGGCTCTGGGTTACTGCTCTGAAGGTAGGGGTTCAAGCCCCAACCATCATGCTGCAACTGTTGGGCCCATGAGCAAGGCCCTTATCCCTCAGTTGGTCAATCATATAAAAAATGTAAGTCACTCTGGATAAGGTTGTCTGCCAGATGCCATAAATGTAATATAAACATATGTACAAAACTGTACAGAAGTGTACAGATGTCTCTTATTAGGCATCATAGGAATTGGCCAAGAGGCCTTAGGTGTTACTCCTTTTTTTTTTTTTTCTTTCTTCCCCACCCGAGAATTTCCAGGCAATATTTTGAGAAAATCTTTGTCAATCCTCATCAAACTTTGCATACTCACTCCTTTGGGATATTTCCAGATGCCTACCAGAACACTACATTAAGAATTCATGAATTGATCAGCGTTGTCTATGAGCTAATGTGGCTGGAACTCCATCCACACCCTGTGTTGGTGGACTGTTCCATGTGAGCTTTATGCGCAGGGATAGGGGAGGCAACAACCTACATTCTTAATGTGTCGCACACTCTGCTTTGATGCAGAAACACACACTCTTTCAGAACTCAAACCAACAAATAAATCTCCATAATAATCAACTAATATGAATTTGTTTCTGACGAGGAATGAATCATGGCAGATGCACGTTGCAGTTCTGTTGATGGATGAGTGCTGACAAATTTGGTATAGTAACATGGGTATATGGTACAGTAGATGTAACTAAGAAACAAATATATTTATAAGTGGGCACTAAAGGTTTCCTTCTTTCTTTGTAGAATGGGCAGTGCTCTGCTATCTAGATTTGATCTGGTCTTTATTCTTCTGGACACTCCCAACGAAGACCATGATCACATGCTGTCAGAACACGTCATGGCTATGCGTGCAGGGAAGAAAAGCATGATTAGTGGTTTGACTGCCATCAGGGGTTGCACCAGGGAGTCCAACATATCCATTCTGGAAATTCCCTCAAGCAAGCCTCTTTCAGACAGACTCAAGGTAACTATTGGCATTTCAATGTGTCCCTGTCCTTAAACATATATCTAAATTCACAGAAAATAGGACTAAAGCCTGCTTGTCAAGAGCATTGACTATTATTAATGTTTTCCATATTCATTCCACATTTATTTATTCTCAGGTTCTTCCTGGAGAACCTTTTGACCCAATTCCTCATCAGTTGCTGCGTAAGTATGTAGGCTACGCCCGGCATTATGTACACCCCAGTCTTTCAGTCGAAGCTGCTCAGGTCCTACAGGACTTCTACCTGGAACTGCGCAAGCAAAACCAATCAGCTGACAGCACCCCAATCACAACGCGCCAGCTGGAGTCCCTCATCCGCCTCACCGAGGTGACTGCCAGACATAGCTTCAGAGCTACAAGGGCTATGTGTTTATTTATAAAGACAGGGTTTTTTTTTTAGGTCTTTTTAACTCAGTCCATTGCTAGAGAATTAATTGTTTTGATTTTGGTTTCAAGGCAAGGGCACGTCTTGAGCTTCGAGAAAAAGCTACTCAGAGTGATGCAGAGGATGTGGTGGAAATCATGAAACACAGGTAACAAATAACGACAAATGTGGGTGTAAATAAAATGCACAAAAATGTGTTTAAAAAGCAGTTTTAATGTAATGGGATTTTTGTGTGTGTGTGTGTTTAAATAAGTTTGACAGATACTTACTTGGATGAATTTGGCCAGCTAGATTTTGAGCGATCTCAGCTTGGGTCTGGGATGAGTAACAGATCAAAAGTCAAGAAGTTTGTTGTGGCTTTGAACCAAATCGCTGAGCGCACTCATAAAACCTTGTTTGAATGTCAAGACCTTCGACAGCTGGCCAACAAACTCCAAATTCAGGTGAAGAGTTTTTTTTTTTTTTTTTTTTTTACATATATGGCTACCTTAAACAAGTGAATTTATTTATTCGCACAATGTTTTTCAGGTTGTTGATTTTGAAGGCTTTATCAGTGCCCTCAATGAACAAGGCTACCTCCTAAAGAAAGGACACAGAACGTACCAGCTGCAAACCATCTGAGTGAAAACTTCTTTCAACACTTCTGCTACTGGTTTTATTCTGCTGTTTGTTCCACTGTTGTTTGTTCCATGGGTTCCAGACACCTGCTTATTTTTAAATGATTAGTGAATTTGAGAATTTCTTGTATAGTGCTTTATAACATAATTTATTTATGGATACTGTAGCAGGTACATGTAAGAGTGATCATTTTCTTAGATACACATACCATACAGATGCAGTGTTCAGTAGCATGATTACTGATTGTAGCCCATCTGTTTGTGTGTAGTTTTCCAGTCCATTAGTTCTGTCCAGGAAACCAACATGGACATCCTCACAATTTTTCCTACACACATTGTTTTGGGTGTGTATAGCTTACAAAATTGATCAACATTAATTCATTCAAATATTTATTTTTACTGCAAATTAAAGAAAGACTAAGTACCAGAAGAATCTCTTTGCAACTTCCTACAATAAAATGGTGCACTGTATCTTTAAATGGTGCTCTGTGCAGCACATGCGCGTTTAGTTTTTTATAAAGTACATACACTGGTGATGTATTTAAATTCACTTAAAACTAAATTCAGTCAGAAACGTTTGTTTCCATAAAAACTATTAAATCCACTCAATCAACAAATCGGTGAAACCGGGGGTGTGTGTGGCTGTTTGGAACTTCTTAATAGTACTGTTACTTTTTCCGTCACTTCACTGACGACTGTCGCAAAAACAGCACCGGAATACGGCAGACGAAACACGTTGAAGGCTGACAGCAGAGAAACTGTGAAATGGGTCGGAAATCTTTTATAGAGGAAAAATAATGACCCGATCGACGCCTAACTTGTGCTTACGAGATGGTTAACGAAGCTCCTGACAATACGGTGGACCTCGTTGACGAAATAAGGCGGTTTGGAGTTAGTGTTAGCCATGTTTTTAGCTTTTCCCAGAACTCACCTGCTAAGTTGTGTGAAAGGACACGTAGCACGGATCAGTGTCGGTACAGCCCCCAGGTACACACATGTCCGGGAGTGGAAAGGGTCACGTCCGGGGTGTCTCCACGACATTCAGCTGACAGCCGCTACAACAGGATGTAAACTTCTTCAGAGGTTAAAAGTAAAGTTTTCCTCTCCTGGATTTCGTCCCGAGTGTGAACACACTGTCCAGCATGCTGTGGATGCAGTGTTTCCCTCAAGGCAGCCGTTCATTAACAAACTAAGTGTAATGACGAGCCAGACCACTCTAAACACAACTCATGCCAACATTTCTAGCTATCAGATACACACCCTGAGCCGCATTTTGAGTGATCGGGTTAATATCGGCCTTCACTCGAGGTTAAAGGGGTACTGTACTGCACCTGAAAAAACCCCTGCGTTTAAAGATCACAAAACTCTGAAGGATGAAACCAGTCAATGTGCCTCTTCTTCCAACTCATCCCCTTCCTCACCTGCATCTAATGAAGTACAGTTTAAAGAACTGGTGAGTAAAAAAAAAACAAACATCCAAAACCACAAGGCACAGTTTCATATTGCAGAATTTACCAGGTCATCTGTGCCATACCCCAAATCCAGCAGTTTAGTGATTTCCCCTGTTAAACCCATTCAACCAAAAATAAACTGCTGATCATGATCAGGAACATCTTGTAAAATCATGTACTAACTTCACTTACATAACCGTACTCGTCTGTTTCCCACTGATCTTTGCAGTATGAAAATCCGTGGACAATCCCCAATGTTCTTTGCATGGCCAGGATTGTTCTCTCTCCCCTCCTGGGTTACTTAATTGTGGAAGAATATTTCCACTTGTCTCTTGGACTGTTCGCTTTGGCAGGGGCGACTGACTTGGTAAGATCAAATGTCCTGGTATTGATTTGTTGCTTGTATGAGTTTTTATATTGGGAAATCCAGACTCACTTTATACTTATTACACAGCTGGACGGCTACATTGCACGAAACTGGCCCAACCAGAAGTCGGCTCTGGGTAGCGCTCTGGATCCACTTGCTGATAAGATCCTTGTTAGTGTTCTGTACGTCAGTTTGACCTATGCACAGCTCATTCCAGGTTGGCATCTGTAACACTACCATTATTACCAGTTATTGTTATAAGTGAATGTCACTCACAACAGAAACTGGACATTTTAATGAAATAATTCAAGAGCTAAAGTTATTATTACTTTATACAATAATATATGTATAGTATTATACAAATATAAATATTTGTATAATACTAGCCTGCTCAGTGATAGAAATCTTGTTATATATTTGATCATAAACTTCATTTCATTTTCTCCAGTTCCACTCACAGCACTGGTGATCTTCAGGGATGTTGCTTTAATAGCTGCAGTTTTCCACGTCCGTTACAAAACTGTCCCTCCTCCGGTAAGTATGATTAAGTGTATTTACTCCCTGGCCAAAAACCGTTGTACAATATTATTTAATTGCACTGCTTTTAGCTTTCATTATGCAAAATGATGCTTTCTCCTGCACATATGTTGCTGAGCCTTAACCTGACCACTGAAGCAACCTCAGACAATAACACTGCCTTCAGAGACTTTCAGCTACACAGTGGCCACTATGCATGATGGGTACTCCACTCATAGTTTCAGTCTTGAGCCACTTTTTCTTAGCTTGATGCAGGTTAATAATTTGAACTTTCTGAAACACATTAACAGCCATGGGATCCATCATCCAGCGTGGTTCTTTTATAAATAAAAAGCTACTCACTGCATCACTTATGGTAAAATGAATTGTTACTAGCAGAAACATATTATTAACTGCAGTAATTATACATTTATTTTATTTATTTATTTATTTATTTTGGCCAGGCAGTGTGTAATGGATTTTAAGTAATGGATTAATTTAAATATTATGTTTGTTATTAGTTTTAGGTCCATAACAAGTTTTACTCTTAACAGGTAACACTGAGCAAGTTTTTCAACCCATGCTACACTACTGCCCAACTTAAACCGACTCTCATAAGCAAGGTATTGTGTTTAACGTGCTGTTTATGGACTTCTGTTTAGTCAGTTAAAATTGGCAATGAAACCAGTTTAGTTATTCTGGTTCTGGTTCAGGGGTGAACAAAGGGTGAATTCATAAGCAACCTCATCATGAAAATGAAAGTTCCAGTGTGTTGTCCACTTACATGTTTTAGTGCCTGGAAAGCTAACTGTCTTTAGTTTAATCAAGGTAATTCAAGAGCATTCCTAGAAAGCTATAAAAATTAGGTACACACCAGTTCCTACTAGGCTGGATGTTCTGCCACCTTTTTTTTTTTTTAATGGGATTTTCCAAAATTTAACAATTTGGATCACATCTGAAACTTGTTTGACATTAAAGCTACTGATCCTGAACAAACATAACAAATTTTGTTCAAATCAGATTGGAATTTTTTTAAAGATGCCCCATCATACGATTAATGCAAATAATTGAACATTATTATTTTTCCATAATTAATGTGTGTGTGGTTTTTTATTTTTTATTTTTTTGGTATAAAAAAGACTATGCTGGTAGCATTTTCCTGGTTCTGCTGCAGCTCACTTTCTCTCTGATCTCCTCTCCTGTGTCTCTGACTGAGATCAGGGTTGCTTCTTGACTGGGTATCAGTGGGAGGACTTGGATTGACTCACTTGTGCAGTAGTTATGATCTACGTGTGTGCTGAATGATATGTGCGTGTACTCTGAATACATTACATTTAAACATAAAGGACATCCCAGTTTAGTAGGTTAGGGAGTAGGTTTCGTTGTTGTTGTTGTTGTTGTTTACCTGTGACATTTGACATTGTTCCTTTGTTCCATGCTTCTTTTGTTCCTTTGTGGTGGTATATGAGAATTGAAGCCATGATAATTTTTTTTGTGTTACAGTTCAACACTGCAATCCAGCTGTTTCTGGTGGCTGTTTCTCTCGCTTCTCCCATCTTTCACTGTACTGACAGTATGTTCTTGCATTCACTGTGGTAGGTATTTCCTCAATGCATTTCACAAGTGTTACATTACTCAGCGCATGACCCGGTATCACACAAGGCTTGGAAGTATTTCAGCTCATAATTATTTTATTTACAGGTATATCACGGCAGTGACGACTGCAGCATCTGGTTACAGCTACTATCATTATGGAAGAAAAACAGTTGAAGTATTGAACAACAAAAAGTAGTTCTCTTGTGTCATCACTGTAAGTTGATAAGGCTGTAAGGTGAAGAAGGCTGGGAATCATTTGGCTGACTGGCTGTGTATAGTCTATGTGAATTATTGCAGTGTTCCAGGTTTTTTTGGAGCTACTGTATAGCACCTTTTTGAATCAACTTATTTTGATATCTCACTGTACCACAACTGTCTACTACAGACATTTCGCAGTCTATAAAACTGTGAAATGTTATTTTTTATCTTTTTGAATGATCACCAAATTTTTCTGATTAAAAAACTGACTTCAAATCCAAACTCTTTGCAGCATCCTTTTTTATAAATTAATTTAAAACGTTCTGTTGTAGTAAATGAGCTCAAGGATGCTGATGGGTAGTTTTTGTCTAAAATGTAACTGACAATGAAAAAAAAAAAACCAAAAAAATTTTTAAAAATGTTAATTATTTATAGATTGCACATACTGAGGCAGCAAGGTAGTGAAGTGATTAGCATATCCACCTCACAGCAAGAAAGTCCCGTGCGCGGTGTGGAAGTTTGCATGTTCTCCCCATGCTTCCGTGGGTTTCCTCCAGGTACACTTGTTTCCTCTCATAGTCAAAAGACATGTCCATTAGACAAATTACCTATAGCTGTGAGTGTGAATAGTTGTGTGGGTCTGTGATGGCCCTGCAATGGATTGGCAAGCTGTTTAGGGTGTACCCTGCCTTCACTCAAAGTCGGCTGAGATAGGCTCCAATCACAGTAGGATAAAGTTGTTTAACGATTGAATGAAATTTCCTAACCTTTAGCACTAATGAGTATTATTTGGTCAAAATTAAAGGTTGTTGTGTAAACATTACAATTAATCAAGTATTTTATAAATGTCTACCTTCTATTCATCAAAACCTGCATTTAATGAAGAAATGCATGAAGGCCACGCATTGTCTTAGAAGGCCACACAATCATCAGTCTACATTGTGCAAAGTTCTGGGGTATATATATATATATATATATATCAGAGTTGTGCAGTGAAAGTTTGTTCTGTTTCAGACTCCGAGGAAGAGGCTTAAGGAATTTGCTAGAGAGAAGAATGAAATAATAGGTTAAGTAGTGCTAACTAGGTTTAGTAGTGTTGATATTATAAGAACATTGTTGGGGTTTTGACTGTTACCTTTGCATATTATGAAAAAAGCCTTTTATTTTTCACCTCTGCAATAGCAATACCTGATACTAGTTCATTTTAGCACTAGTAATTTTGCTAAAAACTAATTATGTTAAATAACCCCCCCCCCTCCCAAAACCCAGGTACACTTCTTTCTACGCATTAAAAAAGTATAATTCCATCCCCACTATGCACTTGCAGTACTTCCCTGATGGCCCATCACATTGTACAACCATGTGTACTTAAAAAAATATACAACACGTCATTTATGTGTGTCATGATCTGGAAGCACACAAAGGGGCATGCTCATGGCATAAGTGTTCATTAGGCTGGACGAAAGCATGAGTCATATTTTAAGTGCTCTCAGCTGTGCAGGAGGAAAAACTGTACCATGCTCGATCAGCTCACAGTCCTCTCATAGCCAACCCCTGCATTTCTAACTGACAGTCCACTGTGATAAGACCTTTTCTGTAACACTCCAGCTTCATTACTCCTTGGGCATCTTGGAAAAAGACTTTTATAGCATGAAAAGAAAAAGTTAAAGGTAAAGAGTATTTACACGCATCAGCCGTAACATTAAAAATGTTATGACTAATGAGAAGTGAACTGAATAAAATATAAACTACTTATCAACCAAGCGGGAGGTGTGCACAGAGAAATCTCTGACTGAGGTCTTTAGTATAGACCAAAATAAATGGGAGGTATGTGCAAAAAACCAAGGGCTGGGGTTTCTCTGTACAAACTGAGCAAATAAGGGCAATAAGCAGTTTATTATATAGCATATGGCTTTTTAAAATGGCAGCCTTGTTAACTGACTTTAGGTGCTGTTACTTTTTCTTTTTTATTCTGACTGGTGCTCTATCTCAAAACTGGATCCTTGTCTGTAAGGGCTTTGATAACTTTCAGCTTGCTTTCCTTTCCATGATGACCCTGGGTTTACACTGGGCCCGATGTCAAAAATCTTCACAATTTGGAAGAATCGTGAGGAGCATGGGGGG
>JAOUQZ010000002.1:17243015-17253239 GCA_028564935.1 Neosilurus hyrtlii
ATAATAATAATAATAATAATAATAATAATAATAATAATAATAATAATAATAATAATAATAATAATAATAATAATGTAATGCCTTCTGGCCAATCAGAATCAAGAATTACATCAGGGTTGTGGTGTAAATGTTAATAATTCTTATCTAAAAACCCTTGTCCGTTAGTGACACTAACACAATTATTAATCTGGATTTAGAAAAGCAATATTATCAATAGATTTTTTTAAACAAATAAATTAACATTTAACATTTGCATCTGCTTCAGATAGTTCAGCATCTCCTAAGATGGCAATATCAAAATGTCCGTGTTCAATGACATGGTGTTTATATTATTTTTACTGATGCTGCATAGACGATTTAATCCACTAAATCCAAATATAGCAGAATGCTTCCATCTTGAGTCGAAACAAAGAGAAGCAAACATAAAGCAGAAGAATAGAAACAACACTAATTACTAACACCATTAAAATTTCTATAATAACACTGCCAGAGCTGAATATGAAATATGTTGAGCAATATAAAGACATGATTGGTGGGTGAGTACTGAAATACAAAAAATTAAATAAGGAAAATGAAAAGAGTTCCTCAGCAGTGAGAGCTGGCATTTAGGCTGCATTTTTTGTGCCATCAGGTGTATGATGTATCCCCTTTCCTGTCGCAAAGGGCAGACTGAAACTAGAGCTACATGACCCCCGTCACCCCGACTATAACCATGACACCATTGTTCACATCATATTCACCTGTAACTTGCTACTGTCAGGAACAATGACAATTAGGCAGTAGGTAGGATTATATATATATATATATATATATATATATATATATATATATATATATATATATATATATATATATATAAAAGATTTAAAATCTGTGTTGTTTAAATATTTATGCATTGTTTTTGAGCTCAAGCTGCAGCAACCAGGTTGACTTCAACAATAGCAGGATTTTTAATTAAGGAAGATAGTTCTTGAAGATCCATTTTTTTCTTTAAGGAAGACCTAGCTAGCAGCCTTAAGGTAGAGGGTTGTGTTTCTTTTGTTTAGTACTATGGACCAGCACCATTTTGTTTCCTGGTTTCAATTCTTTTGACTTACCTTTCTGGTGAAAAATTATTAAATTTGTTCTGAAACATATGACACAAAATATTTTTATACTAAAATTTTGTAATAAATACATTTGTTTGCATTGTAATAATAATAATTTCCACTAGTGTGGGTTTGACTTTTCAGTGTTACCTGTGCACCTGCCCTTCTGTACCTGTACCTCTGGACCCTGGCCAAACTTGCTGCTAAAAAAAATAATAAAAGTGATAAAAACATAATTACTTCTGCTCACACTAAATGGACAGTTTCAGAGTCATGGCAAATCTGGAGTCTATCCCAGGCCATAGTCATTCACAGTTAGGGGCAATTCAGAGGAGCCAATTCACCTACTGGAAACAAACAACCCAGAACCCCAATAAGACACACAGACATAGAGAACACATGGAAAACATACACTCAGTGGAATACTCAGAGGTAATTTTGTGGGACCATGGAGCTGTGAAATGGCAATACACCATACATAATTTTTTCACATGGCATTCTTAAGGTAGACAATAGTAGATGACTTTTAGCCTTCTTTAGGTCAACTGGCATTAAACCATAAGTGTTTGGTATACATCAATCAGAATATGTGAGAACTGGGGAGCTACCTTGCATTCCAGTGAGTTTGGTGATGTCAAAATTAACCAGGGTAGCATGGTAGTGTAGTGGGTAGCACTCCAGCTGCAGCCTCCCTTGAAGGATTAAGCAGACTGGCAAATTAGTTAGGGTGAGTGAAATTAACTGCGGGTCGAGTGTCGATGTATTCAACTGTTGCAACCATACATGCATTCATGAAGCATGGCTTAGTTGATGTTGCCATAGATTTCTGTAGAAGTAAAAATGTATATGGAACAGAAACTGCCACATATCTATCACAGTTACTGCAGATCTATTCAGTGCAAATTCCTCCAAAAATTTGCCAGAATGGTCATGGAATGGCCATGGTAATCCCAGTCATGATGCTCACATATCGACTGACTGTGTGAGACCTATGCTAAAGGCTGTGCATACTGGCTATCCAGAGCTGCAGGCCTTCTGCCAGCTACAAAACAACAAAACACAAACAAAATTACAAACGGCAAAATAAAATGACTGCTAACAGTCCAAATACTGCCAGCACTTATAATCTGCCACAATAGAAACAAGGCCTTCTACCAATGATAGAACACAAAACAGTACTGGGTTGCCCGAACACCTTAGTTATCCCAAAGTAAATAGCAAAACAAATTCCGACACAATTCATCACACACACACACACACACACACACACATTTACCAAAAAAACCCAAACAAATAACAAATAAAAAATAACAAAACTGTAAACCACTAGCACCATAACAAAGAATAAAATAATAATACATTTAAAACAATAATAAATTGTGCCTTGCAGTCTACAACAATCCTCGCTAGCCCATGAAATGCATCCCATCTCAAAACAGCATAAACGGTGCAGCAGCAGTTAAGCAGAGGAGTTGGTGAGGGCACCGGCATCTTAGAATCCAGCAAAGCAGCATCTTATCAAAGCAATAAATAAGGGCCTAGGCATCTTAGAATCCCACTAAATAACAGTGTCTTCTCAATATACACACAACAACTGCAGCACACAGACCCATGCCCGTTAACACACACCACCAAATATTCAGTTAAAACCCAAAAAGGGCTGGAAAAGCTAATCTACTAACTTTATGGTCTACTCATCTTGGTACATTATGTCATTCAAGGCAAAAAAACAACACATGTTCTTCCTGTACACCAATTAGCAGAAATGGAATATTAATTTACCACAGCATTTACTGGAGCATGAGAAAGTTCTGATGAGATGAACTGGAAGGGAGACCTACAAGAATGAAGGCTGGAAACTCAGAGGGAGCCGTGGTAACCAGTGGACAATTTGGAAACCAGGAAACAAATTCTGTAACAGTGGAATACATCTGTGCTGTTTGAATAAATGCCACCCATGGCTGATCAGTTATCATTTAAGCCCCTTTGAAGTGTTATTTATTTATTTGTTTATTTTTACATACTTCTGCTTATCGATTGGACTTAATATTTCACAGTTGTGTTGTTGAGAATTAATTACATCACTTTTATTGCCTTCCCCTTTTGCAGTCCCCTTTAACCACTAAGCTATCCAAGACTAGTTAAGTTTTTAAGTTTTCAGTTTAAATCTTTATGTGAAACTATCTATACTTTCAGGTAAAGGTTGTGATTGTGTATCTTTAAATTGGAGCCTTAACCCCATGCCCAGGATTAAGAAACTACATTGACCCACAGAGTGAACAATTCATCTTGTTCAGCATCCTAATGAAGTGTTTGGCATGGTGGGTCATGCTCAACGCAAGCTGCTCCAAGCCCACCTGCTGGCCTTACATGCCCAGGCCTCTTGCTGGCTCCTGCTGAGGCCCAGGTGGCCCATCTGCTCCCATTCACTTGCTGCATATCTCACACTCAGCCAGCAAGATTCTGACCCAGAAACTGTCTGACTAATTATATCACATTATCAAGCCCATCCATTTTTGCCCTTGTTTCCATCTCGGTGGAAAAGTTGCAAAAAACCCAGCTGCCTGAATCAGAGGGTCCACATTAACCTCTGACATCCATCTGATGTGTGTGGCTTGGAACACTCTCACACCCAGCCGAGGGCCCATTAACACATTGCTGCTAAAACACAAGCTGTTTTGACGGGCTGAAATTATCACTAAGTGACATAGAAGAATGGCCTCCATTGTGTAAGGAGAGGGAGGGGGCAGTTGGGGTTTGTTCTCATAATCCCAGAGCTGACATTTTGAGTAATATGAATGTCAGCCCACTCCCTCCTGGGCCTCCACATCTATCTGAGCAAGTGCAATTTTCAGCAGGGCACTTCACCATAGAACTGAGATAATGAGAAGGCATTCACAAAAACAGCTCTAGTGGAATTACATGTTCCAGATCGGCAAACGCTAATTAAGTCGTCAATGGTGATTCCCATTCATGGCTGTCCCGAGGCTTCCACTGCATCAGGAATGTAATTAGTTTATGTTCACTGGTAAAGGTTAAAGGGTTCTAAAGAGAATGATGATTGTTTTTTTTTTCTTGGGATATCAGTAGAGATGGTTCTGGTAATTGCTAGATGCTTCTGGCTGCAGGTGTGTGATGAAGTTCATATGGGCTTTGGCAGTTACTACCGAACCCTGACAGAGAATGGGGAATGACATGCCTGTTTGTCTGGCTCACTGATTTCCTGGTCCATAATGTTTTGGAATTACGCATGAAACCTCATATGAAAATATGATAAACTATTCATGGTATTGTGACATTTTGCTATTTCAGCAAAAGTCGACTGCTTTTGTTAGAATTCCTGTCAACTTTTGGCGTGCTGTGAATATTATAAATATAGAATGACAAGAATTAATAGGCGCAGCTGTGAACACATATATACTTTTTCTCCTGCTCTTGCTTTCTTACATCGCACTTGACAATTTCCTTTAAGAGGTAACCTTAGACTGCTATATTTTCTGTAGCCAGCAACGTTCTAAAACCTCAGAATACAAAATTGTGTATACTCGAGCACATCTCTACGGATGAGTCACACTTCCACAGTAAAGTGCCTCCTTTAGATAATCTAATGTGATGGGATAACCAAAGTTACAATGGTGGGCCAAAAGTAAACTGATTTTAAAGTGCTCTTAAACCAGAGATAGACCCAATGACTAATAAATCTCAAAAGGCTCCGGAAGTGGTTAATCCCAAGCCTTGGAGACACATACACTAATTAGTGAGCTCTTAGCATCAAAGGAAAACAGCTCTTTGATTTACAAGACAGCTCTGTTCAAACCCACATCAAGCCATGTTCCTCATGCTTTGCTCTGGTGTGTCTCCACAAGGCCTATAGATCTTAATGCTACACACAGCATGTGATGTGAAGTCAGGAGTATGTATGTGATACTTCATGACAGAAACCTTTACCTAATCTAATCTGCTGGTGAAGTATTATGACAATTTGTTACAATAAATGCTGTTAGATCTTAAATCTGATGGCAGCCATGGCCTAAAAGTTAGAGAGGTGGGATTGTAACTGAAAGGGTGCAGGTTTGATTCCCAGAACTGGCAGGAAAACATTCACAGCTGAAGTACTCTTGAACAAGGCACCCCACGCTACAGGTTTGCTGCACTGCTCCGGTGCCTTGTGGTTGTGTGTGCTCACTACTGGTGTGTAAAGATGGATTAAATGCAGAAATTAAATTCACAGTTCACAGTATGTGAGTGCAATCACAGAGATTTAATCTTTAATCTTAATCCTTTAATTTACAGACATATCACAACATTTATTATAATAGCAGCAACAATTAAGTATAAATGTTTGATATATATTCAAGATACAAGTATGTACATGTTGCATAGAGGTGTATGGATTTCTCCTGGATCAATCCTGAAGTATTGTCCTTTTTAGTATAAAATGTTTTACTGGGTTGATTTTAAATATAGACTAAAAGGAAAATACCTAAAAAACATTCCTAAGCATAGAATGTAATCAAAGAATAAAATATTTAGCCGTAACACTGCCTGGTCTATAATTTTGCTTTCCTTTGAGAAGAAGTCTGTTCTCTCTAGTTTTTCTTTTCAGACATTTACCTCATTTGGCTGACACTGTTATCCAATGTGATTTACAATTTCAGAGAGATACAAATGAGCTGCTGAGGGCTCACAGGCTGAAAAACAAAGGTAGCTTGCTGGTGTTGAGATTTAAATTGATGATCTTCTAATGAGGATCCCAATGCTCACTGGGCCACCACTTTCCAGGTTCCCCAGTTAATTATGTGTATATGCAAGTGCTTCTGTTCAGGAAATCTCATTTCAATGATTCTACCACCTTTACACTTGAAAAATTTACTCGGTTAGAGATATTTTGTGAACAGAATTCATAGCACAGATGCCCATTATCTTCATCACACAGCTGTAAGGATAGAAACACAATGTTAATTTATGTTAATAAAATAGCAAAATGAGCTCTTCCATCCCAGCATTTTTAATGTCCATGGTTAAGTTTGTTTGGCCATTGTTCGCGACCTGCTGGGAAACCGCTGATATAAGGGACAGACGTGCTGCACTCTTAATAATTAGGGGTAGGCTGCTATGTGAGGAAGAGAGGTAGAATTGGTTATTAGGCAACTTAATTCCAACTGGGCCGGTTTCTACATATCACTGGACTTTCAACATGTTCCATGTCTGGCCACCTTCGAACTTTGACCACCGGGATGGGGCATGGAAATATTGTGGGTACAGCTGTGGGAAGTGGGATTTTGCCACGGGTACACTGATACAAAAACCCTCCTTCAATGCGGGTGTATAGGTGTCAAAACTGTTTTCCTCAAAGTGGGCTGAATACCGCCCTGACGATTCGGTAGGGCTCCATTTGACTCTTGTCCGGTGAACCTTTTTGTCCACTGTTCACGACAAACTGGGTCTTTAGTGAATCTAAATAAACTATAACCACTCTCTCTGGTGTTTAAGCAAAATCCTGCCACACAACGATCTGGCATGTTGTCGACAATAAAGAGGAAAACTACAAAACACTGCCAGAGTAAACAATCAAACCACAACTGCAAGTGCGGCTTCACAAGACTGGATTTCTGTCAATGATGTCATTTCCGCCTTCTTCTTCAGTGCACTTTCAGTGCTGGGTTTAGTGAATTTACAGTGGCGCGCAATGCAAAGTTTCCATGCAAGTGGGCTTTGTGGTAAAACGTTATATTTACTTCAATTTTATAAAATATGCTGAGTGTAAAGAAATAAACATGAACAAATGGCGTCATGATCTCTTTAAGAGTATTTTATTATATGTCAACCATAGTTATCGATTCCTCTGTCCATTCATCCATCTATATATCCATCCATCCATCTAAAAAAACAACCAATCAAAAAGAAGCAAACACACACACACACACACATTTACACCTACTGCAAATTTAGAGTAGCCAGTTGACCTAATCTGCATATCTTTGGGATAAAAACAACAACAACAACAACAACAACAACAACAAATCATGTTAACTCTACACAGAAAGCCTCCTAGATGGCTGTGAGGCTCGAAACAAGAACTTTGCACATGAGTACTCAGTTCTCATGTGAGAAGCAATGTTATGAGCCAGGTGCAGGTACTTCACATTAGCACTCCAGTACCCCAGTCCCCTTCCTCTCCTTTGTTCCTCACCCTGACTAAAATCAAGTACACAGGAGGCAACAGAGCGAGAGTGGCAGAAGACCTCCAATCATATACATTTACACAATTTATACAAGATTTTAATATGCATGCCCCCTCTGAACTTCTGACTCTTAATCCAGACTCAAGACACCAATCATTCAAAAATGAACAACCAACATCCCTGTCACAAATCTGTGCATCTTAAAGCAATTACTTTATATTTTCTCAAGACCTTTACCTTCTTTAATTCATTCAAATCCACCAGCAATTAGGGAGCTACTTGTTTTCTAAGGCTGGTCACCATATCTATGCTGCAGTATTACAAGCTTAAATAAACCAATCACACGCGACCTGAGAACCACTTTTTCCCATAATGGCTCCACTTTAATGTATGAAAATACAAATAACAGGAATTCACTTACAGCATGTCAGCATGAACACTTTTGTATTTGCACACATGGAAGCAGTTTCAACTTTGCAATTGTCAATAATCAAAGCATGTTTGCATGACATATTTGCATGACGTGTGTGTGTGTGTCCAGAATATAAAGTGTGAAAATATTGTTGCAGTGTAGACATTGTTCCAGCCACAGTTTCTTTATTTCATTTAACAGAGAACAACTTTCTTTCTTTCATTCTTTCTTCTCTCTTTCTTTCTTTTAGGTTCAGAAATAGACATTACATTTAAGTTTTCAGTGGGTTATAGCCACAATTAAAGCAAGGGAAAAAACATTAATAATTTGTTCATTACTGTTTCATTCACTCATTCAGCCGACTCTGGGCAAAGGCAGACTACACCCTGAACAGCTTGACCGGCCATCGCAGTCTGTACTGTTTTTATTAAAAGAAATGATTCATGTTGTAATGAAACTCTGAATTTCCATTTAAATTTAAATATTTTTCATTAATAAGTTTGTTTAGTTTCCTACATCAACCACAATGAAATTTCACGGTCCTCAGATAGCTCACCTACAGAATACATACACATTAAGCATGTGCAGTTACATCTACAGTACCTGACTATCCCATCCATATGAAAATCTTTTTTAATCTATTGCCACAAAGTTGAAAGTACTTAATTTTACTGAATTTTTTTGTATGCTCTAACAATACATGGTCCACAAAGATATGGTTTGCCAAGGTTGAGGTGGAAGAACACGAGTGTCATGAATAGAGCCCTGACTTCAACCCCCGCTGACCACCTTTGGGATGAACTAAAAGACAGAATGCATCCCAGGCTTCCTCACCCAACATCAGTGTCCGAGCTCATTACCCAACCACCCCTTTTATGTGGGACCCATGTGGGTAGCAAGTGGGCTGATAAATGGGCCCCATATGGGATTGTCTATGGGTTCCATAGTGGCCCTATGTTAACTGCCCACATGTGTATGTGGGCCCCACCTAGGTTATTCCTGGGGTACATGGGTACCAAGTGGGCATGGGCCCAAATGGGCATCTTATTTGAGGCCCACATGGGTCAACTAAGTGCATCTGTCTTTGGCAAGCCCAGATGGGTCCCCAATGAGGGTTTTAGTTGGGTTACTAATGGAAAATAAATTTATGTGGGCAGTTGACATCGATCACTATGGAACCTGTGGACAATCCCATATGGGACCCATTTTTCATTTCCTTTACTGCCCACATGGGTCCCACATCAAGGGCTGGTTGGGTAATGTTCATGTGGCACCTACCTATACCTGCCATAATCTGGTAAAAAGCCTTTTTAAAAGAGAAAAAGTTGTTATAACAGCCAAGGGGGATAAAATCTGGAATGGGATGTTCAAAAAGCACATATGGTTGTGATAATCCAGTGTCCACATACTTTTTGCCAAGTAGTGCATATGTAAAGAAATTCAACAATGCTTCATCCTTTAGTTTGTCCAGTTTTCTCACACCCTCATCTGTACACTCTGTTTAACACAAAGGGTTTTACAGCTTCAAATCAGATCCTAGTATGATCATCAATGTCACTGTGTTGTGGATTTCTAGTTAGCCGGCCAAGTGTCTGGTTTGTATAGATATTTGAGTCCAGTGTTTGCTGAATTCCCAAATTCTATGCTGGGTTTCACATTAATACAATACTGCATGTCACTGAAATGTTTTCTTACCCTTACCTTAGGCCCATAATCCTGAGCAGAAAGTTAAAGAGAGCACGCTTGCCCAAAGTCGAGCACTCTTCTTGAGTCCTGCAGAACCAAATGTGGAGGCAAGGGGTCACCAAGATGTCCATCAAGTCCTACAGGATTTTTTTTCTCATTATTTACTTCCTTAGCTTTTACTTTTCCCAGAGTTGTGCACAAGGCAGTGCAGGTGGGTTGGTGAGTGCCAGGGCATGTCCACACACTGGTATGCCTGCATACTGCACCTTACTGGGCCCTGACCTGCTCCAGTCAGGATGGCGACAGCCTGGATGTCCTGCCCAGACACCGTACCTATAGGCATCCTGCTGCCAGGCCAATTTATTCCATCCAGCACTCAGTCCTGCCTTCTGTTCACCTGCAAGCCAAGTTAGTAAGCACTGAGCTAAACTAACTATTCTCCATTTCCAGTGGTCACCTGACTGTACAGCAAGTGCACAGCTTAAATGTAGGAGTGTAGACTTTGGTGAGGTCAGAGAACTAGTCCTGATGTATATACCACTGAAATGTGGTGAGGAAGTAAGAAGATCTTGGACTTGTTTTAAGGAGCTAACAGGAAATCATATCTATTAAATATTATGTTGGAAATCAATAAGCTTTTTTCTATTAGACACCATTGTAACTGTGCTAGCAATGTCCCCCTGTGATGTAAGTGCAACCCATGGCACTGTTAACTTCTCCCAGAGATAACACAAATACAGCACCAGAACTTCGAAGCACATCACAAGATTTTAATGTTTTATTTAATTATATATATATATATATATATATATATATATATATATATATATATATATCTTTTTTTTTTTGGGGG
>JAOUQZ010000002.1:17259653-17270680 GCA_028564935.1 Neosilurus hyrtlii
CGATCTATATATGTGTGTGTGTGTGTGTGTGTGTGTGTGTGTGTGTGCGCGCATTCATATTTCCAGCCTCCCCGTGTTCCTAATAGGATTGCGTGAATCGTCAAATGAATTTGAATGAATAAATGAAGGGAATTGTTCTGTTTAACACAATTTAATTAAATTTCACTCATCAAAGTAGACACCTTTTGCAGATATTACAGCTGAACTTGCACTACATGTGGCATTTTTTGGCAATGGAAATCAAGTTTTGTTCTGGTAGTTCTTCCCAACACTGTTGGTTGCATTGCATTCACAAGTCTGTGCACTTCATCCCAAACCAGCGTAATGGAGTTTAAGTCTTGAGACTGTGACATCATACCATGATTTGATAGTTTCTTCTAAAGTAGTTCTGACATACCGCTTACATTCATACCTTTTCACATCATTCACCTGGACTCGAATTGATTAAATATCAATACAACTGCATGGGGTGTTCTAAAATGTTTTACCATTTGAACTTTAGATATTATTATATTTTCTCTAAATTTTCCCATTCTCTCACTCTGTACTTTGGGTTGATATACAGACAGGTGACAGTGAAAAACTAATGTGTCTTATGAGGTTTTTGGGAGCCAGAACAGTTTCAGTACTCCCTGGAGGTCCATGATGAACTCCATTGTAGCAATACATTTTTCTCCAGTTTGAATATTGATCATGAAGGTAAAGCATGCAATTACATATTAATACAATCTAATAGGTATTTAATTAAATTAAGATTTGATGACTGCGGAGGCCATAGGATGTTATTTATATCACTTTCTTATTCATCACATCACTTACTGAGCTCCCATTCAGTAGATGGAGCAGAATAATGTTGAAAAAGTCTATGTCTCTTCAGGATAGAAATGCGATCAAAGGAGGGTCATTCTCATAGAAATGCATTTTATGTCCCACTCTTTAAATTCACAAAGTATGACCTAATAGTGAAAGCACTTTTTGCTCAAAAATGTCAATGATAGCAGGCTGTATTCATTGATTAAATCTTCAAACTTCCCCACGTTTTCACTCTGTCATACACTGAGAGTACTTATAACAACAGAGTTGATGACGAAAAACTGTACGCTTACAGCTGCAATGATTTTTAAGCAAGAAATTCACGTATGGTCTAACAGGCTCAAACGTCCATGCTGGATTTCGCACTCTGACGTTCTACACTGCCCTCTAGTTCCAATTGCATGTCAAATTAAAAACCTGAATTAGAATCTGATAGGGAATATACTTCTGTGACAGAGTTGACATTGTTCTTGGGGACATAATGGGGATATGCTCGAAAGGCCAAATTGATTCATTTTTTAATCAATCTTTTGTATATATAACTTTTCAAATCCAATTTATCATCTTTTGAAAAAATAATTGGGTATATAAAGAGTGGTACATAAAATATCAACAGCAGAAGTGAACTCAAATCATGGCAGCAAAAGGTCTCATATGGCATTACAGAACCACAATCTTTTCCTTTAATTTATCACAGATCTGTATAATAAAATCATTTATGTTAGCGAGCCATGATAAGGTATTAGTGTTTCCTCAGTTGAACTAACACCATCACTCCTGCAGTTAGAATCAACAGCCTTTTCAAAAGTTATTCCCCGCCAAAGAATCTAAACAATAATGGGTGACACTACACCATGCAGGTCATGTTTGCTTTACTAAACAACAAAAAAAAATCTCATCTTAAATTTGTCCAATGTGGGAGGGGGGATTTTCATTTCATCTTATCCTGGGCTCATGGTGGAAAACTCCTGCACTTCCTTCATAAACTGTACATTTCATTTGATTTCAGCAGGAGGGAAACATTCCCTACTGTGGCCTCTGCAAATGGAGGAGGTTCAAACAAAGTGCTAGGTGCTAATGAACAGAGTCCTGACAAAGTTTGTTTTCCTGCACCAAACCGTGCATATAATGGCTTCATTCAGAAGCAGTGGCTCAGGCATGGAAAGAGCGAGTAAAGAAATCCCAAAGTGTTTAGGTGACCTTCCTGAACTTCTTACAAACTCGTTTGCCTTGTGGGCCTAGTAAAGGGAGTTTACATATTCATGAGAAACATACTACAGCAACAGGGCAGATATAGCTACATGCTATGCATTTCTCTTAGAGTTACATTTAAAAAAGCAAAAACAGAAAACAAAATTAACAGTAAGTTCACAATCTCACATTTAATACAATCAAGATAAAAGTACAGTATTACACTAAAGAACAGTAAGAAACATGGGAACATTATTTAAATTACAAAAGCAAATGACTGTATATACGGTATTACGTGCTGAAGGTAAGGTGGATGTCGCTGAATAGTTCCTGAGATGTTCTATTCAGAAGTTAAACTGGTGTCAAATTCCTTGTTTGTATACACAAACATAGCCAATAAAATTGATTCTGTTTAAAAAATAAATCCATGTAGTCCCTGTTTTTCATGGCTATATAGTTGCTGGCAATGTTTCACAGTGTTTCTATAGAATAATTTTCTATAGAACTTTTTTCTATCTAACTTTTTCTATAAAACTTCTATTGAACAAGGTCCTAAAGTTATAAAGAAGTTATATGAAAGTGCTATAGAACTTTTTCTATAGAACTTCTATAGAACATCTTTTTTTGCAGGGCATCCACCAAAACTAAGTTAAATAGCTGTTTTAATATATACTACATCAGAACATAAAAACAAATTAAATCAGGATTTTCATAATTAAATATTTTAGCCAGATCAGGGGTTGGGCAATAGAAATAGCTAATGGCGTCTATTTAAACTATCTGAAAGTTTTAGTATATACTACATGGAAACAAGAAAAGCAAACTAAAACATGATTTTAGGGTTTATTTTTCCATTTTTAAGTGTGACACTGATGATGCCAACTGCTCCAAGTGATCGTGGCAAACTGTGAGTGTTCATAAATTTTTTTCAAACATTATCCACTTGGGATGATGTTATTTAATCCCTAGATAGTGAACCACTCAGATCATGCTGTTCCTGTGTAGTATATCGTAACGTGTATTCACATCCACTCACAGCATGCTTATTTATACAATATTATGATAGATAATAATATAAATAGCATGTTCTATTGACTTTTTGGTATCTGTTCAATTCATATGGTACTCTAAATACTGACATGTCAATGACAGCTTCAGGGAGATCATCACATCCTTGGGATTTGATCAGATCTTCTCAAAAGAGTCCTATCAATTTCCTCCAGTGATCGGCATCCTTTTGCATGACATAACAAACAGCTTTAAGATTAAATAATAATTGCAACATGTGATCATAAAGAAGCAAATGAAAGAAATTTACTATGCAAGTATTTATGAATATTTGTGTGGATTAATGAATGTATGAACTGACAAGCAGTACCTGTAAGAGCTAATGCAAGGTGAAATTCTTCTCGTAGCAACTGGAGCACGTCAGCAACACCTTTCTCACCCTAACAACAACAACAAACGATATTGTTGTGATCACATTTTAAATAATTAAAGTTCATTTTAGTTTAGAAAAGGCTCTGCTGCTATGCGTTCTGTCTCACCTCACAGGCCAGTCCCCACAGGATGGGCCTTCCTACAAACACAGCTTTTGCCCCCAGCGCTAGGGCCTTCAGCACATCTGTACCTGTACGTACACCTCCATCCAGATAAACTTCTGCTTTGCCACCCACCGCCTCCACGATCTCAGGCAAGGCATCAATCTGATCTCACATTTAGGCACATAGCACTGCACATTTAGTATGCACATTCTGGCTTGCTTAAAGTCTTCTCACTTGCCTCTAATTCTTGCATGCCATACTAGAAAACATGACCCACAAAGACGTCAGTAAAAAGACCAGTTTCCATAAACCGTTTGACATTTAATAAACAGTGTATTATGGTTGCTATGACAAAATAAACCAATAACAAACCCAATGGACAAAATACAGCATGAGAATTGTGTGATCCCTACAATCAGAGCTTTTAGTCATGCTGCAGTGTCACACCTTAAAGAACCAACACCCAGGCATCACTAAGTGAGATGTAATTTTCAGACCACAGTTGTTTACTGAAGAGATAACATGTGGCTTGTGGATCTCTAAAGAAGGAGCACTGTTTACTCTTGTACCGGATACTTACGGTGGCTGGAACACAATCAAGCTGTCTTGCTCCATGGTTGGACACAAGTATCCCATCAACACCAAATTTCAGAGCTTCTCTGGCATCATCGGCTGAAGCACAGATTCAATATAAATAAGAGATGTCATTAAAAAGAGCATACCCATTTCGCATTGCATAATACGGTATGTAAGAAATAAAGCACAATGGGGTGTGCTGTTGTTGGAAAATAATCAAGTTAGAAAATGTGATCTGGTAGTTACTGTTACCACCGTGAAGTTCTTTACTGTTACAAAGCACTGATACCTGCGACTTCTCCGATTAATGTTAAATAAACATCTCTTTAGAGAAAGTCTCACCGTCATCAATAATGACATTATATTTTCTTGGTTAAATAATTACATATTTTTATGTGATGATTATGATGTTGATGATATTATTATTATTATAATTATTTACAACAAGCAAATACATATAAAACTGTGATTTGTATAACAGTTAAGTATATAGTTAAAGCTGTTATTATAAAAATTAATCACTTTCTTACCAGTAAAATTTGGGTAGTTTGCTACTGCTTTATAAAGATATTTAGTATATACTACACAGAAGAGGTGCCGAATGATTGGATTAGTAACAGGGTTCATAGATATTATACCGACCGGATAGTGCTTGAATTAAAACCTGTGGTGCTAAAAAAAATTACGTGCTGCTGGATTTTAAACCAGGATGTTCTGGTCCAAGCATTTTTTTTTAATGTTCATCCAGTGAATTCCTTGTGAAAGGCATTTTTGTAAAAAGAAAAAAAAATTCTTTCCTTCACTTAAAGCTGCCATTATCTTCAACATAACCTCTGCTGGCATTAATTTGCCACATTGCAAAGTGACAGTCACACATGCACATCTGGTGTTCATGGGTGTGATTTTGATTGACTGGTGTTGAGAACCAATCACACTGGACAAAATTTTAAAATAAACAAACAAATAAATAAAACAATACTGATTTGCCTGGGACTCAAAGAGAGGCCTCCCAAGGATAATCCTAACGTAACCAATCAGAGACCAGCTTCAGGTCAGCTGCTTTCCAAAAGTTAAAAGACTACATACATACTCAATTGGGCAGCATCCCTAGACTGTAAAATATATTTATTCACACAAAAATTGTTTAACCAAGAAAAATTATTTTTAATGAATGCTGACAGACACTGACAGATGACCAGCCAGGTACATTGTATGAGTAAAGAATGTGTTTCACATGTTTATGTAAACATTTTTCCCCCTACTAGACACTACTGATAAAAACAACAGACATGGTAATTTAAAGCAGGCAGCATTGTTTTACTTTAAATAAATTTAAAAAATAAATCATTGTTTTAATTGACTTGTGTTTTCATGCAGCATATACTAAAACTTTGAATAGGTTTAAAACACAGTGCGCAGACAGATCGCAGTTTTCCTACATTTTTAGTTTAGTATACAGTAATTTACTAGAAAATGACTTCTATACTACTACACTATAATATCCTCCTAAGACCCAAAGCCCAATGTTATGTGTCTTGCCATTTTCCACTTCTGATACTTACCTCCTGATAACTATTGAACTTGATCAACATTTTCAAACAGGAGGACATTTGGCTAAAAAGTAATACCTGGTGGCCCTCATATGAGGGTCACACAGGGACATACACACAATGTAATTTGGAGAAAGTATGATGTCCTTATATAAGGACAGTGAGTATATACTATACTACAAAATGACTTCTATACTACTACACTGTAATATACTATACTAGAAAAAGACAGAGGCGGCACGGTGGTGCACTGGTTAGCACATCCGCCTCACAGCAAGGCAAATCGAAGGCCTGAGTTCGATTCCCAGCTCAGACGTTTCTGTATGGAGTTTGCAAGTTCTTCCCATGGGCACATGCGTTTCCTCTGGGTACTCCGGTTTCCTCCCACAGTCCAAAAACATGCACAGAAGGTTAATTGACTGTTCCAAATTACCACTAGGTGTGAGTGTGAGTGAAAATGGTTGTGTGAGTATTGGCCCTGCGATGGCCTGGGGAGCTGTCCAGGGTGTACCCCACCCTCACCCATAGTGAGCTGAGATGGGCGCCAGCGTCAACGCAACCCTAATTAGGATGAAGCGGCTTAGAAAATAAATGAATAGAAAATGACCTTAATACTACTACACTATAATATACAATAGTAGAAAATGACTTCTATACTACACTAGAATATACTACAGTAGATAGTAGAATATACTCTTCACAGCTTGAGCACTCACCTCTCAGTACTCCTTTAACCACAACAGGCAAGGAAGTGATTCTTTTGAGCCAAGCGATGTCCTCCCACTTCAATGTAGGATCTATGGCCTGAGACACATACACTGCTAGGCCGCTGTCCTCCCCATAACCCTCCTTTGATGAGAACGCTAAATCAGGCGTTTCAAAATTGGCCATCCTGAAAAAGAAAGAGTTAAAACAAACAAACAAAAAAAAAAAAAACATTAATTTAAAGAGTGTAGTTTTTGGTCAGGGTTAAAAAGCCAGGTTGGGAATTAAGCCATCTGGTAGCGCTGTTGCTGAATAGCACCTTGTTAATGCTGCTACTACACCTTAAAAAAATCAACAAAGTCTACGAAGGCTGTATCATGTCATTTGTGGTAGAAAGGAGTATTGCTTTGGAAATATACAATCTGTTCACAAGCTTCATTTTAGTTTTCGGATCGCAATAATTCACCTAGTAGTACAGGACAGGAAGCCTTTGCTTTCATCAGGCTGTTTTCTTTAGCCTAATGTAATGAGGGGTAGTGAAGATTAACCAGTTCCTATTAATCCCCATGAGCGACTTGCTAATCTACTGTAAGATGTAAGGGGGGAGTTTTCCGAGCTTTAGAAGCCAGATTTCTGTTCCATAAATACATAAGCCTGTTCACAGACCGCAGTTCATTTTTCAAGAGAAAACAAAGCTGTCTGTGTGGGGCGAAAATTCAGATAAGATTTTCTTTTCAAGAAATCTCACAGGAATGTCAGACATATTCCATTCATTAAATACTTGAAAACAGGTTTGAACTCTAAGTTTTGCAAACAAAAAAATGTTTAGAGTTTGTGTGCACCATTTAACCCTTGGAACATTTAAAGTATGTTACAGGTAAGGTAAGTATGAAAGTCAAACTGTACAATGTTCTTACAAAAGAGGTATTAGTGTCGCAAGAGTACAAAAATTCTTGTATAATATTCCTGTTGATGTACGACTACTGTACTTACGTTTCATGATGTACATACAGTCAGCCTAACACTGTTGTAAAAATGTTGTATGACACACATATAAGGGTATATAAGGAGGTTCGATGGGCTCAGTGTTGAACAAACCTCTAACTATTGTAAGACACTATGATTCTGAGCACATCAAATGACCCAAGAAGTATATTAAAACACAGCCGTAAGACATTGCAGGGCATCACACAAGACACTTGAACAGGAAATGGACCTGAAGTTGAAGATTACCCAAAGAACGGTGAACTCCACAACAAGGTTCTATAATAGCATTTCCCATTGCACACCTGATGAATTTCATACAATAGTCCCACAGCTGACCCAGTAATTTGCCCAACTGTTTGTTGTATACCTATTATACGACTTGTGTGACGAGACTTGAATCAATAACAGGTTGACTTTTTTTTAGTATTTTAAAATTTTCAAAATGAAGTTAACAACTATATATGCTACTGTCAATAGGACACAAAACTCTATCTAATGATTAACTTAAAAAAAAAATTTCAAAAAAGTACAAGAAAGCTTTTTTTTTTTATCCATGGTCTTCAGCAAGAAGGAAGTTCATGTGTAAAGAAAAACAGGTAAATGTGTTGAGCTAACAGGATTAAGTGAATGTTTGAACAAAGTTGTTAGAAAACATGTCCACATTTCATAACGTATAATGGACGGGCAGTGTCTCACACGAGATGTTTAACTGATTCATACATTAATACAAAAATATTAAGATTCTTGCATCATTTGAATGATTATACTGCAAGGCGAACTGTTGACATAGTGGGCCTGGGCAGGCAAAATGTTGTTCCATTGCAGGCTGTCAGGTTTGTTGTTTTATTATCTGATGTATGCATACAGGTTGTTTTGAAGGACACTTGTTTTTGTTTATCTTAAAAATACCTTTAACGTTACACTTATACATACTGTACGTTCCCTGACCACTTTATAAGAAACACCTCCTTATTCATGTGATTGTCCAATCATCCAATCATATGGCAGCAGCACAGTGAAATGATGACCTTGAGTTTTCTAACACCAGTATGAGGGAAAGTGATCTCAGTGACTTGGTTGTTGGTACCAGATGATCTGGTTTGAGTATTACAGATATTGCTGATCTCCTGGGATTGCCATGTATGACAGTCTGTACTGTAATGTTTACATGGTGCAAAAAGTTTAAAGAAGGCTGGACAGACTGGTTGAGCTGACAGGAAGGTTAAATTAACTTAAACAACCATTCATTACAACCATGGTGAGCAGAAAAGCATCTCAGAGTGCATAGTACCAATCTGCAACAGCAGAGGACCACATCTCCTGTCAACCATAAACCTGAATCTGGGGCCACAGTGGGGACATGCCCACATGGAAGGATAAACAACGTATAAAGAAAAACATCCTGACTAATCTTGAATGAGCAGGGGTACAGGTGTTCCTAATAAAGTGGACAACGAGTGTATTTGCAAATGTAAAATCAGTGTTACGCAAATGGCAAACGGCAGCTGTGAAATCATCTCTGTATTAAGCATCACTTATACACTGAGGGTTTTGCGTCCGTAAATCAAGACTGAATTTTTTCCCCCAAAAGTACAGGTTCCATGAAACCAGCTGCTAAATTCCAGTAGATGGACACTGTATTGATTATGCTCTGCACTAAGCACTCCACCTGTACACTCACAAAATATTGTAAAACCTTTTACATTGCACACTACCACATTGCACACAGTTGCCTTAATTTTTACCTCAAATAGGAGGGCAGCTTGAAGCGATTGCGCACGTCATCGCGCCGCTTGCCAAGATAAGGTGTGTCCACTGTGACAAAGATACCCTTATATCCTGCCTCTTCAGCCCTTCTGACCAGAGACTGAGTCAGTACGCGGTCTTTGTAAATGTACAGTTGCATCCAGCGCACGCCTGCAGGGGCTGCTTCAGCTACTTCCTCTATGGTAGAGGTTGCCCAGGAGCTCAGCATCATACCTGTGCCAGCCAACAAACAAGCTACAGGAAGGAAACAATAGAACATTGTTACATGGGTTACAAGTATTCTATTTTTCTAAAATCAGAGTTAAAAACAAGATAATACTGGATTACCAGTGGTGGTCATCAGGGCACCATTTAAATTTAAATGCCACATGTTATATACAGGATGAATTGTGGTAATGTGGGAAACTTGTTTACGTTTTACGTGTGTATTATGTTTGATAGAATTGCGTTTGATAAGGTGAATAAACCTACAATTCTTACCTAAAAATCTTACACAATTTAGGGAATTGGTGCACTCATATGTAGGTCTAGAATACACAAAGGAATGTTATTTGTGAACAATTCTAACCACAACCAAGAGAAAACAAGGGTGAACTCTGTCTCTCCTTCACTCCATTTATTACCAGGCAAGAACAGCATCATGTGGCTTTGTGCCAATCTCCAGAGCAGCGGAAAATAAAACCAGCAAAATTCGGTCTTACATTTTCTAAATAGAGTTTGCATTTCCCTTAGACATCCATGGCTGCTGTGAACTTGAGTTGATTTTTTTATTTTTTACCTACACATAGTCCAGGTTTCACAATGCTAGAGAAGAGTGGAAATGCAGACACTTTGGACACGGCTACCTTCTTCATCCTCAGGTCCTGATGGAAAAAGCTGTGCTCCCAAAGGCATCCAAAGGCATGAGAAGAGTTACTCGGATAGAGGCAGGTGTCTTCGTCCAGCAGATAATTTTAAGAAATTATGCTGTCAGGGTGGATGAAGGAAAATGTTTTTGGGGAGAGTTTCAATTCTTGTAGTGAAGAGTTTCAGATTTTGTCATGACAATGCATCTGTCATCTGATGCTTCTTAGATGGTGCATCTGTATAGACAGATGCAAATATGGTTCTCCCCAGGTGTCTCATCAGAGTCTGGGGATATGCGGTTCTTGAAGCATTTTTTTTTTTTTTTTGCTTTTTTTTTAACTGGACGCTAATTCCCACTGGAACTGCATTGTCAAATGGAACTGTTTAAAATTTAAACCAAAATAAATATTCTGGAAGTCAAGAAGTTATTGAAACATTACAATCATCTAAGCATGATCCTTTACAGTGTCTCACATGGATCATGTAGTGCAAAACCTGCTTTCTTTTAGGACAAAATTAGGTCAAGTGGCTACTTTGAATTGGTCATGGGTATAAATATTATTGTCTGTGTTAGCACTGCACTAGAGCAGAGACTTGTTTAGGATGCACCTCTCCTTACAACCAAAAGCAGATGGGATTTGCTTCAGCTTCCTAACGATCCTGACGGATAAGCGGAATAGACAAAAGATGGACGGATGGATCTCTGTTTGGACAATATTTGCGAATTCTACTTGACATACCTTCTCTTACTTGGCAAATGGCATACACTGCTTTCTTTAAGTCAGCTTTGTAGATTAAGAGTGTTATGGCAAAAACAATTTGACTTAATATTATTATTATTACTATTATTATTACTATTCATTCATTCATTTATTTTCTAAGCAACTTAAACCTAATTAGGGTCGCAGGGAGGTTGGCACCTATCTCAGCCGACTGTTTGCGAAGGTAGGTGTACACCCTTAACAACTTTCTAATTATTATTATTATTATTATTATTATTATTATTATTATTGTTGTTGTTGTTGTTGTTGTTGTTGTTGTTGTTATT
>JAOUQZ010000002.1:17278079-17294914 GCA_028564935.1 Neosilurus hyrtlii
AAAAAAAAAAAAAAAAAAAAAAAAAAAAAAAAAAAAAAAAAAAAAAAAAAAAAAAAAAAAACCAAACACACATACAACGGTATCACACAAGTCTACATTCAACAAAAGTAATGGCTTGAAATCACCATTACAATACTTTTGTTTAGTGAGTAGTTTATACTGTACGGTAAAGATGGTCTCAATTTTTAATCGACGGATCAAACCTATTTGGGGTTAAGTACTATGAATTTTGTTTTTTATATATTTATGCAAACATAGAATAACAGAGCATCGTAGAGAGTATAACTCAGGGGGTTTGTAATTTCTCAATTTTGTTATAGTGGTGGAAACCAAAACCCAACAGTATCAAGGTTATTATGCCCATAAACAACCATGAATAATGTCAGCTACAGTCTAATTAAAATTCTAAAGACAACATGGGTAGACAATTCAGAAAAAAAAACCTCAAGTGCCAATAAATAGGATAATTTTTACAGGCTTAGATTTTTTTTTGTTTTAAAGAAAGCTATTCGTAAACTTCATCTGTTCCTGCCAGGTAAAAATTTGAAAGCCACTGATGTATAGTATCCTTCTTACAGCCTAGAATTCACAATGATGATTCTCCTCACACTCAGTGCCTTCAGTCACTCTCACTGGAATAACTAACAAAAGCAGTTTCATATCACGGAATGTAAAAATGACTTAAAAAATAAAAAATAAAAAAAAAATGAATCATCTGCTTTTCCGTCAACAGAGGTGTTCCTTGAAGAGGGTTACAGTCTCTTGTGCAATGTATCCTTGGCAATAGTTTGGTTTAAAAGCAAATATTTAAATTTTAAAATAATTCTAATTCAAACACAAAAATACTGAAATCCACAGGTGAGCTTTAAACCAAATAAAAATTAAAATAAAAAATAAAATAGATAAGTGTGGAAATAAGGATACAGCATTTACAGTGCTGCATTAAGTTTTGCTGTAGAGTCTTTCTATTTTGATGTAACCTGCATTTCAGATTTCAGGCCTGTGCAGAAATGTTATGTGGCTTCAGGACTGTTTGGAGCCTGACGTTTCCTCTTCCTCACTGAGGTCTCAGCTTCAGTGCCAGGGCTTCCTTCCTCCTCAGTGAACTCCTCCTCACCAGACACCCGCTCACTCTCATTGTCCAGGTCTGACACATGCTTCTCCTCTGTCAGAGTGTCATCCATTTCATCGTCCGAGCCTTCATATTTTTGAAATACAACTAGACAGACAAGAGATAGAAGGTAAGAGTGGGTAGCATACAGAGTGGAACTAAATTTCCAAAAGCAGAGGTGATAACACTGGAGACACAGAGAGCAAAATGATTAAACCTAGTACATGTCTCAGGACAGTACGACTCCATCCGAACAACAGAAAATGATAAAACATACAGTAGTTGTGTATAATCCCAAACAAACTGTAATTAAATCAATATGTCTATGAGCTTACTTTATGTTCATATAATTAGTCAAAGAAAATATTAGTCCACATACAGTCTGGTCCGTGACATGTTGCATATTACAGTTTATAACAAAGTAGTAAACAGCATTAAAACATAATCAGTACTGATTAATTGATCTTTGCACGTTGTCTACATACTGAAATGTGGCGTTTACATACTGAAAGTATATTTTAAAAAATGGTGCCATACATTACAATCCCCTCTGTGCTTTGTGTCAATTGACAAGGTGGAGGGGGACAAGGGCGAGACAGAAAGGCGAAAATCTAACATGACTGCTAATTAACTCCTGATTTTTTTTTTAACCAGCCAAAATAGTATTGCCCTCTTTTTTTGGTTTCCAAATTCACAAGTCCAAGTTCACCTTGATAAGTGCACTGCAGAACAAAAATACTGCTAACAAAGTCATGCCTCTTCCTAAACCCAAGTCGTTTTCCTTCTTTAGGATGAATTTTGAATATTGATTTAGATGAAAAGCATAGTTTTCTGTTATCTACTTCTATACCTCAGATGCTGTAGAAACCATATAATAGGGAAAAAATACTGAGTGTGTAATATAATGAGAAATATAAGCCATATAATAGGGAAAAAATATTAGGTGCATAATATAATGAGAAAAAGACACTTAATGCACCTCCAGTAATATTGGAACAGCAATGCCAATACTTTTGCATTGGCTAAATAGTGAAGACAGTGTTTGAGATGGCTGAAAACCTACCTTTTCCAGCAGTACTTAGACTAGCACTATGTTTTTTTTTTTTTTAATACACACACCAAAAAAAAGAAATTAAATAAACAAATAAATAAATAAATCCATAAAAAAAATAAATAAAAAAATTAAAAAACCTGCACACAACACCTATCCACTCAGCTCTTGTCTGATGGTATACTTAGTCTGTGTCCTGACGAACCAGTATAAGAATATTTTCACTGATAATGACTTTAAAGCACTTCTGTAAGTCGCTCTGGATAAGAGCGTCTGCTAAATGCTGTAAATGTAAAATGTAAATGAGATCAAGATACAAATTAGACAATAGTTCAGAATTTAGGCTTTAATTTGCTGATATTTGTATTTAGATTTGTTAAACTTATTTGAACCCACTTATTTTCAAATGATCAAAAACATAGGAGCACGACTGTGGTGCTTCTTGTTGTTCAAGTGAATTCCATTATTGTAGATTATTGTTCAAACAAATAATAACTCTGTCTTCTTTTTGAGCCATGGAACCTTCATGCACTGTTAAAAAGGATAAATGACATCAACAATGTCCACAAGGCAGGGGTTAAGACATCACGATCCACTGGTAAGCTTCAAGAGCAGAAAGATAGAAGCCCTAGCACAAGATTCAAACACTCAGCTGTAAGCAAAAGCTGGACTGGAATCTGCAAAAAAGACCGGAACCAAAATTAACCTCTATAAAAGTGAGGGGAATGCCAATGCATGGAGAGACAACGGATCATTTCATGATCCAAAACATACAAGCTCATCAGTCAAACAAGGCGGAGGTAGTTTCATGGTTTGCTCTTGCACTGTTGCTTCTGGAACTGGCTCACTAATCTTTATTCATGAGAAAACTTGTGATGGTAGCAGCAGAATGATTTCAAAAGTCTACTGAAATATTCTGTCTGCCAATGTTGTAGACTAAATGAGCATGCATTTCACCTTCTGAAGAGAAGTGTGAACAGGGAAACAAACAAAACCACAAGCTTTGAAAAGACAAGAGTTTATAGCTATAGCAAGTAAAGGATATGCAACCAAATGTACAGCATTTACTTTTCTTACTCTACTTTTAATTCCGGATTTATAAGGAGTCATTTGAATTGTATTTCCATTTATGGGGAATAGAGCAATCTGATTGGCTCGATATTGATTGAATAATGATTGAAGCAAAATGGCAGACAAACACTCATAGGTTTGCCTCTGATTTGGAAACCCTTAAAGAAAAAAAAAAAAGAAAAAGAAAAAAAAAAGGCTGGCCCCTAGAATACAAAAAAGCTAGGCAATATGGCCTTTTCTTTTTGTAAAGTTAAACAAGCCCTTCATTTAAATGGAATAAGTTTCAAGAGATGCCAGTTTCAATATATATCTCTGTCAAAATTTAAATGTTTCAGTTTACTGTTTTCATTGAAGTGGTTTGCATAGCAAATATGAATTTCAAACAGAAATACAGGAAAGAGTTAAACGATTGTCTAGCTTACTACAGCAAAGCAAGTATCAACATCAATGCAGCCATTTTTCTTTTCTTCAGAGAAAACAAACTCTTTTCTATCATTGGAAGTCCAGAATTTACTCGAGCCAATAAAATGCCAAATTCATGATAAAAAGCATTAAGCAAGTCTCGAGAAATTCACCCAACAGTCCAAAAAATCTGCTATCCTCAGTCATCACGCATCAAAGCTGTGGAAAGCTCGTACAAAGTCGGTGAACTGAACAGCACCAAGTTCTGCGCTGCACTGCTCACATGTCTGACATGTGCACATGCATGCAGAGTTCATCTCCTCTTGTCAAGATATTTAAAACGTGTAAAAATAAAAATCACATTTTAGTGTGCTTTTTTGGCTTATGTTTCCATGTAGTGCATATGAAAACAATTATTCACTTCAGTCTCGGAGGATGTCATACTATTGAATAATCCCTTGGCATTTCGTCTCAAGGACTATTCAGCGCCATCCACAGCACCTTCAGTGAATAACTGTTAATTATGTATTTATCTTACCAGTCTTATCCTCTATATACTTTGCTCTAGATGGGCAAATGCAGTCTGCGATCAGAACCAGCATCTATTGGAAATGCAGAAAAGATTTAGTACAGTTTTATTCTATAATGCAAGGTTCCATTTCCACCCACTTTATTCCCAAAAGTGCAGTACGATAGATAATGATTACACAACCAAGAGTTGTATAACATTTTTGCTGAACACCTTTATTTTCTTATATAATTCATAATGCCGCAAGTCATTATCTCTTTGCCGGATCAGAACATTACAACTGGGAAACTCATGTACAGATTATCCCCAACGTTAATATAGAGGAAAACATACATATAAAAACTTATATGAGTGCACTTTTAAAAACCTGTAGAAGAATAACACGTAAAACACACTGAAAATATTGCACCACACAGCATCATAGTCATTCTTTCACCAAGATGGATTTAGGTAGTTTTTACTTACCAGGCCAAGGAGAAGACCCAAGAACAGTGTGACAATGGCAAAGATTACATAAGAGCCCCATGACGGAATGCCAAGAGTGTTGGTTAGGTACGTGTGGATTTGCTAAAGTGCATAAAAACAAACAAAAAAATACCCAGGATGCTTTTCTGATAAAAAACTTCATTCCAACAAATACAAAAATATTTTACACCATTTAATTTTCTCAGAGCAAATAAAATCTAAGTGGTTATCAAATTCAATCATTTGAATCACAAATATTAATTCACTTTTTCGGTCACACTAACTGCAATATAAGCTGCAGGATACAATTAATGTGCTCACTGTTACTTTTTATATATTAAAACCTAATAAACAAAGACTTACACAGTGGATATGCCACATA
The DNA here is from genome assembly GCA_028564935.1 of Neosilurus hyrtlii. Classification (NCBI taxonomy): domain Eukaryota; kingdom Metazoa; phylum Chordata; class Actinopteri; order Siluriformes; family Plotosidae; genus Neosilurus; species Neosilurus hyrtlii. The sequence goes on from JAOUQZ010000002.1 coordinate 17,283,091, forward strand.
ATCTAAAGCTAATATTTTAATAGATTAAAAACATGTTTTTTATGAAACGTCTAATTGTTTTCAGCACATAGATCATTCACTGCACTTTCCAGTTTCTTAACAACATGTCAGCTGCATTTTCCATTTCTTACATATTACCTTCAACAGAAAATCAAAAGGCAATAACTTTATTAGTGGTCTCCAACCCTGTTCCTGGATATCTACACTCCTGCAGGTTCTCCAACCAAAATATAAAACACCTCTTTGACCTGTTCAACAACTTCAAGGCAATAATCAACACACTCAGGTGTGCATGATTAAGGTTGGAGACCTGCAGGAAAGTAGATCTCCAGGAACAAGGTTGGAGACGACTGCTTTACGCTCTCATTCCTGTCATTTACAAATGACACTAGCCAATCATGGGTGTCTGTGAACTCATGTATATGAAGGGATGACGGTGTGATGTGGTGCTACTCTTAACTCTGAATTTGCAGATGTTTGAAAAAAGTGTGGTTGGCTAGCATCACGAGTCTTGGAGGAAGCATTTTGTGACCTTTGCCCTCCCTGGATGGAAGCCCTAGTCTGGCGGTGAAGAATGTCTGATGGGTGTGTTTCTTCAAAACACACTCTTTTTCACATTATACTTTTTTTCTTATTATACAAACAATTAGTAAAAAAAAAAAAAAAAAAATGCAATTTAAATCATACCCGAATCCACACAGAGAGCTGGAACAGTCCAGCCATTCCTGACATCCTGCAAAAAATATATATATAAATAAATAATAAAAAAAATGTGTGTGTGTGTGTGTGTGTGTGTGTGTGTGTGTATATATATAAAATTATAATGAGGGGGTATAAATTTCAGCAATAGTGAGAACACCACAAGGGGGATAAGATTTGTTAAACACATATCCGAGTTCTGTTATGACTCAGTACTGAGAACCGGAGTGCTAAACATAACTTATACGTAGGGAAAGATGAGCGTTTGCTTTACAAGATAGATGATGGCGATTTCCATCCTGGCAGCGGCTCCACAGCCTCCCACTTTTTTTGAACAATGTATGCTTGGATATCTTCAATGGTCCGTGACGACATGTATCTTCTGAAACTTCCATCTTTAGCACTGCAATAGACAGGAGATGAGCACTTGACCACAGACTATAAAACAAGCTGTGATTATATCCCACAGAGAGGCCTTCGAGCTGATAGAATCCAAAAACAAAAGCGACTGATGACTGTCTGTTCAACTAAGGAGAGAACCAATGATGTATTGTTTCTACATTGGGTGAATACACTGTGAGCTACCTGGCAATTTTCTTCCTTTTAAACATGAAGTAACTTCATCGGAGTGCTCTTTCCCATATTAAAACTGTTAGATTTATTCATGGCTATGAGTGCCAAGTAATACACATTCAGAGAGGAGTCAATGCACCCAATATTCAATATGTCCCAAACAGCATACTGCACAGTAATTAGAATGGCTGCAACACATAAATGACAAAACAGATTGAATTTGGCAATAAAAATAGCTGGCATAGAATTTCATTATTACCTAATTGGTTTAGTTTGTGAAGCATGCTGTTGCACACACTCCTTCATTTAGCACAAAAACACATCTGGTGCAAAATGGAGGAGAATGTTACAACTGATTCTTTTTTCTGCCTCATGTTTCTCTTACTTCTTTCAAAGTGTGTCTACACTTTTAAAGTAAAACTGCTTAGTATAGTCTGCGCCATACAACGTATATAACTCAGAACTCTGGAGACTTACTGAAAGATAGTCGGTAATGAGGTGACCAGAAAGCGCCCACTTAGACCTGCAGAACAGAGCAACACATACCAAGAAAGAGGGAATGAGTTATTACAGTATATATAGCGGATGTTGCAGTGCAACTGTAGGTTCTACATGCTCATCTCCCATGTGTGGGAGTTTCATACTGCTTCAATAGCAGAGCTGTAGTACGAGTGAAGTAACTCAGGTGAACAGTAGCAAGGGTCTTATTTTTACCCAACAGCTGAGGTCTCTGCAGACATTTATCATATATAAGCAGTACATAAAAGGCAACCTTAAAGTGACCTCGACTGGTTGGTTATTTGCAGGAGCACAAGTCCTTTTCACTTTCTTTCTTTTGCGAAGGCCCAAAATGTGTACACATGTCCCTTGAGATTTCTTTCTGGCATTATGATGAAGCTAAAAATGTGAAGAATAACACAAAAAACACACCACACAACATGCTGCTGTACGAAAATAAACATCAGGTTGGTGTGGTATGACCCATTGTTTTTCAAGAATTTCACATCCGAAAGTCTGCTGTTCTTCTCGCTAATAAAACGATTATTTATTAGTAAACATAATGTAGTTATAGCGAAACTCATTAGGTCATGAGCCCAATTTTGTTGCCGCATCCATGTTCACATGCCCAATAAGTGAAAATGACGGCAGAAACAGCACATCATGCATGCTGTCTGCGCGGAGTGCACTTGCACCTCGTAGCTTATTCTCTTACTTTATGTACGCATGTTTCTGTAAACACATGCAACATTTTTGGAGCTTCGCTTTTAGGCAGTGACTAATTATTTATATTATTTGATACTGTAAAATGTCCACATAAGTTAGTTTCTGTCACCACTTGCACTCCTTTTTCTCTTGAAGTCAACAAAGTCAAACACAGGAAATCAGTTTTTTGGTCCTGAACATGGCCCGTAGCAGAAAACTAACTAAGTATTACAAAACCCTGGCACACAGAACACATATTTATATGTTTCCATGTTAATATTACACAGGAACGGCATGATCTGACTGGTCTGCTGTCTCTCAGACATTAGGCTTCATACCGAGTGGATAATGCTTGAAGCAAAATGGATGGCTGATTGTTTGCCACGGTCACGTGGAGCAGGTAGAGTCATCACAGTAATGCCTTAAAATGGAAAAACAACAATTACATGCCTCTGGCTTTGTTTATTATTATTCTTAAATTATGTGAAGCATATGTAATACAAGTCACTTTGAATTATGTGTTATTACAAAACCTCCAGGCTGCCAGAAACAACATCAGAGCCGTAGGATTGAAAAAAATTTGAATCGGCACTTGAACAATCAAACTCAAGAAATTATCAGCACTGTTGAAACACAGGCAATTATTTGATCACAGAATAAGTATCATCAGTATAATCAAGGTGACCTTTCTGTCTTTATTTTGTAAGGCTGAAACCATCTGAAGTAAAATAACCATCTTTGGGCTGCTGTTACGAATTGCCTGCCATATCTGTTCACCTTCACTGTCCTTCCCCATCTCCCCTGGTTCTAATCTCCCCGCTTAGTCTTTACCAAGGTCATTCAGTGTCCTTTTGAAAAATAGCTTTAAACATGCAGTTGACCTGCACTTTCTATTTTAGAGATGCATGATGAGCAGACCACATGTCTACTCACCAAATAAGCCTAGCATTCACCTTGCACTGATATAATAACTTAAAGAACCAGTAACATAGGGCTGGGAAAGAGAACTATAAAAGATCATTATCGCAATATGACCATTTATAAAGTCTGCCAACTGAACATGACAATTCAATTTTATAAGAAATACTAACTTGCCACCAGAAATTAACAGGTAGCTGCATATTTATACATAGAACACACATGGACTGTGTTTCCTGCAGTGTGCATTCAGGCGTTCGACAAGACCAACCTGGCCGTAGGTGAGCGCATTCCTCTCACCCCAAAGTCTGCATACTTACAACTCCTGGCAAAAAAAAAAAAAGATGGAATCGCTACTGTTTGAGGATCCTCATTCACCTGATTACGTAAAAAATAAAAAAATATATATAAAAAAAAAATGCACACCTCAAAAAAGTAAACAAATAAACTAGTTGCATTTGTTTAAGATCAATTAGAGAAATACTGTCATGCCATGATGTACCACTATGACACCCTACGATGATTAGAAATATAATAAACTTGGAAAAACTGTTTATCACAATGGTGTCTCAGTAAAATATCTTCAAAGGCTGTATAATAAAAATGGACAGGGACACAGTATTAGCCAGTATCATACACTCCTACCGCATAATTACACACAGCATATGTCAAATTTGTGAATTGTGTAAGGCCTGTTCTACACTACAAAATAACACTGGTATCTTAATTGTTACACTGTACAAGGTGATCTCAATCAAATCTTTTTTTTTTATGGGTTCCCCATTTCTCAATCAAATCTTGACTGGATTCTATAACTGACCTGCGATTAAAGATCTATGCATTCTGATGTAATCAAGCAGTGTGAGGCAACCATCAGTGTGGCAGCGGTGGCTCAGTGGTCACAGCTCTGGATTACTGATCCAAAGTTCAGGAATTCAAGTCCCAGTACCACCAAGATGCCACTTTTGGGCCCTTGAGCAAGGCCCCTAACCCTCAGTTGAAGGGCTGAGAACCAGAGTGGTCTAACCAACAGAAAGCTGTTTTTGAAAAAATTACATGAAAGTTTAAAAATGATGAATGTAAGTCACTCTGGATTAGGGTGTTTGCCAAATTCCATAACTGTGTGATCAGCACTCACTCAGAAAATGGGCTTGCACAAACGTATTGCAGCGTGAACTTGAGGAAATAAAGATATCTTCAATTTTTGGTTCAGGTTCTCCTATCTGTGGCTTTTAGATGACTAGTGTGCTTAATGACTTAAGAAATTCCTGACACTGCCAGAACTTTATCATCACTGGTCACGGACACTACTCTGACTACTGGTGGACACTTTAAGATCTTAACTAAAGATTAAAGAATTTATAAACAACGTGTGCTTTTTGTCTGCTACAGAATCATCAGACCAAAAATTGTACAGTATGAACCCGTCCTCAAACAACTGGTGGTCATGCGGTTGGTATTTTGTGTGGTCCTGACGTTAAAGGATTGATTGTCTGCAGAAGTAAAAGTGGGCAAAAATTAAAAAAAAATAAAAATAACAAAACAAAACACACACACAAATCCACGTATACACAGTTAACACCCATGCCTGCATTATTTAACTCCCATGTAATTCTAAGATCAATACAAACATCAAAATATTAAGTGGTGGTTGTGCCTTAACAGAACATTACCCACCCTGTCTCTTGGTTTCCCTTAGCAAAAAGTTTATTCAAGTGTACTACAAGTATACTAATTTTATACTAAAACTGACACAGTATACTTGAAGTTTACTTATTATATACTATGTTTTATGTATTTCAGAATAGTATAGTGAAATATACTCGATTTATACTGAACAGTATAAAGAAAAGTTTAAGTACATCAATACTAATAGAATAAAAATATTTTTCAAGTCTCCTTAATAAAATAAACTTCAAGTATACTACTTTTTGCTAAGGCTGGTATATCCTATATGCTAACTTGCAACACTTTTATGTCAAAAAGGACCTTGTCCCACTGTGTAGGGGTTAAAAATACCAATCTGGCAACACAGCCCCACATTTCAGTAGCTGTGCTGTTACTACAGAGGCCTGTGTTATGATCCTTCTGTACTCTTTTAACTTCCACGCTGTCTGTTAAACCTAAAGGAAAACAAACGACAAACCTGGTTGTTGTGTGACGTCAACATTCCCCACTGATACCCCCAGACTGCGGCTCAGTTTGGCCAAAGCCTCCCAGTCGGTTTGGATGTGCTGACAGGCTGGACACCACGGGGCGTAGCTGTGGGAACAAACAGCGCTGTTATCACGGTCTGGACGGGATGTTCTCTGACAGCAGTGTGCAGAACTCTACCACGATACCGTCATGATCATAAAGGAGCTGGGCTGCTAAAGTGCACACGTGGAACTTGTACCAGTTAACAGTGTCACCGTGCACAGCTACACACGATCAAAGGTATCAACGCCTGGTTCCACTGGCTACGACTTCCGGTCTGTACAGACATCAAAGATGCCACAGTGGGCGTGGCGCGTCAAACCCTGAAAACCCTTAAACCCGATCTGTCAGTTTAATACCGAACAATCCTGATTAATAATGTTCGGTCCAATAGAACATTCCAAACGCACGGTGCTACTCACAATTTTAACATCCACTCGCCCTCGAGAATGAGAGTCCAGTTTGAATCAGCGACTGTCAACACACTGCTTTCAGTTTCAGCAGCGACACGTCGAACTATAAAAACACTTAAAACAGATCCGAACCAAAACACACTTCTTAAAACCTTCAGACTCTTCTCCCCCGCCATGTTGCCAGCACGCTCGTTTGTAAGATTGCCAGAGACCTAAAATATCTCGCCCTCCTTTTTCACGCTAGAGCTTATTGTCGGAATTACACGCCTTCCGCAAATTTCTAGTTACTTGTGTACCGAATACGGTGGTATCTGGTTGGCTGTAATGGCTCCCATCACTTGTTTGTCAGAAGTAAGTCCCGCCTTTGCTTCATCAAACGCGCCGCTTTTTTTTTCATTTGAATCCTCCAGTTATGTTTACAGGCCACGCCTCTGCTCGCTTGTGATTGGGTAGAAAAAGATTGACGTTCTCATTAAGCCATAGCGGCAGCTTACTCGGATCCAATCGACATGTGTTTCCATTATTATTTTTCATAAATTATTTAAAGATTTATAAAAAAATAATGTCTAACCGTTTTACTACCTGTTACCAAGTGAACTCACCATTCACAACAAAAACAGCAAAGGAGAGTAACACTCATGATAAACCAAACAGTGTGGATCTGCTAAGCTACACTTAGAAAGTTCTGATAGGTTAGAAAATGTGTGTGTGTTTTTTTTTTTGCATTTATATATAAGTAATTGTACCTTGGATCTACTCTTAGCTAACACATATTAATTATGATATCTTTATAGCAGAGCTCTGCAGAGCACTACAGTCATGGAACATGGCATGGATGGTGGTCCTGTGTCTGTGCATTGCTATAGAGGACTAACCCATTAGCTTCATTTTGGATGGTTGTCCCTTGTCCATCCCATGTCTGTGTGTCGCTGAATAGAACTATCCCATCAACTTCATCTTGGATGGTTGTCTCTTGTCCATTCCATGTCCATATATTGCTGTATAGAACTAAGCCATCTGCTTCATTTTGTTTCTTGTCTGCATCTTGGGGTGCACAGCCAAGCCATCAACTTCATTTTGGATGGTTATCCTGTGTTCATTCATCATTGAGTTGATGCTGATTGGCTGTTATGTATTGCTGAGTTGCATGATGATGTTTGTCAAGGCCACTGAAACCTGTCTATGCATTACATCATAAATAAACACAACTCACAAAGATCTTATGAGGAGCTCTGCATTTAGGCAGTGCATAAATCATTTCACTCTTTCACTTGCTGAAGCACCTAATCCTATTAGGGTTGCACAGAGGCTGGAGCCCATCGCAAAGGCGGGGCACACCCTGAACAGCCCACTAGTAAATCACAGGGCAACCTACAGAACCACACACACACACACACACACACACACACTCACACACACACACACACACACACACACACACACCTTGGGCAATTTGTAACATCCAGTTAGCCTAATGCATGTTTTTGGACTGTGGGAGGAAATCAGTGTATCCAGAGGAAACCCAGGCAAGCACAGGGAGAACACAAACTCCACACAGAAATGCCCTCACTCGTTTTTATCTTATAATGAAATCTAATTACCAATGGCCATGCATGAGACCAAGTATACCGTATATATAAAGACAAAAACAGAGCAGTAAGAAGGGAGTTTCTTTTTTTTCATCTTGGTTTTTATGCTAAACTAAACTGCCAAAGGTTTGGGGAACCTGACTGTATACTGATCCAGATTTAGTCCCTATTCACAATCACAGTTACTGTCCCAGTCACAAGTATGTACCTCATAAAGTACACTATACTTTATTTTCTGAGAGAGTAAACATTTCAAACACAGGCACCTCCCAACAACAAGCAACAGAAGAGTTGTCTCAGTTAATAAAAAGATGACAGTACAACATCAGGAACACACACACACACACACACACACACACACACACACTCCTCTGATATCTAATTAAGAAAATCAAAACTGTGATCAGTGCAACTTTATCCCATACAAGTGTAGGTGAAATGGATCAGATGTATGGTGTGAGCATGTTGTTGCTTGTCCGATTTATTTATTGGCTCCCCTTCACACAGGTTACAGGCTTTCATCACCTCAGCTTTGTCCAAGCGCACTATAGGAGGCGCTGAATCCCAGCGAGCAAAGTGTTCAAGCGCTGAAATGCCGCAAATGAGTCAATGTGCGGAGGCCACTCATGCTGCCAGCATCCCCCCCCCCCCCATTTACTCGCCATCATTCAGGAGCGCTCTTCTTTTACTGCTCATTTCTGCCTCTCTCATCTCCGAGCTCTGTCGGAATTCACTGCAGGATCACTGCAGGATTCACAGAAATTTATAGGAAAACAAAAAGAAAAAAGAAAAAAGACAAAAAGAAACCACATAGCTAGAGAAAATCATGTTCGCGCGCATGTAGACCTTCTGCTCAGTCATTTTTCGCACAGCCCTCAACCAGGACTCTGAAAGAACACAGAAGATCTCGCTGCCTCGTCTTTCCTCCCTTTGTTTTTCTTCTCTTCTGTGGAGGTAAATGTGCATGCTGAATGGCCGGAGCACAGCCCGGGGTTCACGCGCTGCAGCTCAAGCCGGTGTGCGTACCGGAGAGTCTGAAGAAAGGCAGCAGGTTTATGAAATGGGACGAGGTAAGTCATGAACAACAGCGTGCGCTGTCAGTTTCTCCGGTTTCCCCACTGACTTACAGGAAAACAACCCGCAACTTAAATCATTCCGAGTCGAATAGGCATCCTCCTTCGCTCCCCAGTACACCCATGTAATATAACCACTTATAGAAACATCTGTAATATCTTGGGTAACTCACACATCTGTTTATCTGTGAGCTCGCGCCACCTCAGCGTGGTCTGAACGGATGCAGAAACCTGAACAGGTTGGTGTACTGAAACCAGCAGTGTTTTCCTGCTTCTTCTTCTTTCTTTAAAAAAAAAAAAAAAAATTTATTAAAAATTTTTTTTTTTTTTTTGCAACCAGCATGAATCACTGCTCTTGGTGGTTGTTGATGCTTTTTAATAGTGTTTTTTTTTTTTTTTTTTTTTTTGGAAACCCAATGTCTGATTACTTTTTTTTTTAATATAGTGTGTCCTATGCACACATGACAAAAGGAAACAGTTTAGTAAGATTTATCAGATTTATTTCCGGAAATAAAAGCATATCTGATCCTGTAGTATTGATTGGGAGACACGCGCAGGCTGTCGGTTGAGTAATTATTGGAGTGTAATGCAGTCCCTCAGTGCTGCACTGTTAATGATGGAGATATGGTTGGGGATGAGGATGCTGATCTGCTGCTCACCTGTTGGTTCTTTAAAAAGACACGGGAAAAACTCCACTACTCAACTCTAGAGCTGCAAGGAAAGAAGCTCCTGCGTATAATGAAACAATTTTATATAGATTATAGTAGTGGGTACCACCATATCCCATTAAATGATTCTTAAAAATAACACAACAGAGTAAAAATAATGTACATAACTGAACACTTGTGTAAAGCTGATATGAATGTACACAATCGTCACAATCATGGTATGTGATGATGCACCAATACAGCTAAGTACTAGGCCTGAAGATGTAGATCTGGTGGTGTTTCATATGTTTTGTGATCTGATCCACGGGTTAATGTTTGGACTGCTTGCTATGTCCATTGGCGCAACATGGATCGCGTATGAAACAAAACATGGCTTGTTTCAAATTACATTATTATCATTATACCACCAGGGCTTTTGCATAAGCTTAGAGAGGTTCAATTCAATTACTGAGATGATGTCAGAAATCAGGCAGTCCTTAGAGCCAGAGATGATTCCATAATATATTTTGAACCAAAGAAAAAGTAGGAAAGTGGTACTGCATCCTTAGTACTTGATGTTATCCATAATTTATGAGAACGCACTGTCTAAAAGAAACACACACACACCCCCACACACCCACACACACACACACACACACACACACACACACACACTCACAGAGTAAATGAATAATCCAGCATTTCCTAACAGCAGTGTTCGTTTCTTCTACAAAGAGCACCTTCACAAAGTGGTAACTACATATGATGCAGATGGTGCAACCCATTCATGCATACTCCTATCTTTCTGTGATCATCAAGAGGTGGCAGGTTCTTAGGAGCTTCACAATGTGAAATGCTGTTCAAGCCTATTTATCACTACACCTGCAGAATTGTACAAGCTGCTAGAAGGGAGACAATAAATAAAGGTTTGTGGTATGCTCACGCAGAAAATGTAGGCAGTTCAAAGCTTGGGCTACACATAAAACTGAAAATATTGGTCTGTTGCTATGGCAACTTTCATGCTTTTAATCCTCCTCTTCTTGGCTCTCTACTTTAGCTAAGATGCGCTCTGCCACCCAACTTAGATGTGCTCATGCATGTGGGCAGATCCTATGAAGGTCTAAAATAACACAATTAGAGAGCTGTAAAGGATACAGCGTGCTGCAGTGAACAGTGGGCACTGAATAAACGACAAAGTGTCCCTTTCCCTTTTGGGACAGACAGACATCTGTATTAAATTTACTGCTGCATCATTTCTGTTAAAATAACTAGTTACATGTACAGATAAAATTAGACTGCAGTCTCTAATCATTGTGGAGGAGGTGAGCTCTACGCAGGGCACCAGAATTTTGTAACTTGTACCCATGGAAGTTATTAAAAATTAACATGAATATGTAGAACACTTATGCAATGTCTGACTCAAACTTCAGACATTCATGCAACCCAAGAATCAGAGACCACACAGTATATTAAATCACATTATAATGATCATATTTCATGGTGATTTTTCAGCTTGTTAATAAGAAAATTTACAGCTTATGCTTTCAGTTGATTACTGCAATATCAGCTTAATGTACAGAATATATTTAAGTAACCATGAAAGTATATATGAAGAACATGGCCATTTTAAACAACCACTTGTTTTGTTCTGTTAAGGATTCTTCTACGGTGACCCCAGTGACCCTACGTGTGGATCCCCAGGGCTACTTTCTGTACTGGACTGATCAGAATAAGGTACAATTTCTGTTTTAGCTTGCACATATTTTACTTACTATTCAATTTCTCTCATCAGTGTTCAGATTCAGTATATGATAATTAAGTATACAGTATGATGATTAGGTATGGTATGAATCATTATGTAATGTTTCTATATACAGTATAAGACTCCATATATGAAGAGACAGTATAAGCTCTGGGATTCAGAATTTTGATGATTCAGTATTTGATGATTCAGTGTATGATGTAACTTAGATCAGCTTAGGTCCAGTATTTTGCTTCAATTTAAAGAGATATTAAACACTTATGTTTTGGATGCCATTGTGGAAGTGTTCATGGAGGAATGTAATACATACTGTTTAGTAATTACAGCATGGCAATCTAATTTTAGATGGAGTTACACACAGATATAATGTTGAAAACTTGCCTGAAGGAATAGATTTAGGAAAACATGTAAATAATCCAGATGGATGGATTACCACCAGCCTGAAAGCTCCCTTTTAAGGACCCCATTTGAAATCACCAGTTTCAACAGAATAGTGAAAAAATTTTGTTTTACAATCAATCAGTCAATCATTCATTTTTTGAACCGCTTAATCTTAATTAAAGTCGCATGGAGGCTGCTGCCCATCTCAGCCGACTCTGGCCGAGGACACCCTGGACAGTTCGCCAGGCCATCACAGGGCAGAAACACGCTGACAGCTATGCAGTCTACTCTTTATGAAAATCAGCAATGGTTCTTTTACATGCCTCTCACCACAGACAGTGAGAGACATGGCCGGCCTTTGATAACCCAG
>JAOUQZ010000002.1:17295202-17308514 GCA_028564935.1 Neosilurus hyrtlii
GAGAGAGAGAGAGAGAGAGAGAGAGAGAGAGATAGATAGATAGATAGATAGATAGATAGATAGACAGATAAATCTTATCTCACAGTATTCATAGGCCGCATTTCTGAATAATTTAAAGCATTTAATTTCATACACTTGAAAATCCCCCCCAGTGCAGCTAACTGGCTTATCAAAGGCCAGCCATGTCTCTCACTATCTGTGGTGAGAGGCATGTAAAAGAACCATTGCTGACTTTCGTAAAGAGTAGGCTGCATTGCCGTCAGCGCTGCCCTGCCCCTGCACTGCCCTGTGATGGCCTGGCGAGCTGTCCAGGGTGTACTCTGCCCTCTGCCAGAGTCGGCTAAGATGAGTGCCAGCCTCTCTGCAACCCTTATTAGGATTAATTGATTAAGAAAATAAATGAATGAATACACTTGAAAATCATGTTCAGGGGTGTAGGGTGGAGCTGAACTATCTCTTTTGCAATCTATGTTCATCCTCTCCCCCCTCGTCCCAGAGAAAGCTATCAAGAAAATGGTTGCCCCCTCTCAAGAATAGTGTGTATTCTAACTGCAAGAAGCTCATATAGTAGCGTTTTGTGAAAAAATTAATTAATATAATTCTTGAAATAAATCGTCCTTACCATCAAGTACTTTAATTCCATGTTTTGTTTCATATTTTCATGGCATTTGTCCAAAATGAATCAGAAATTATGTTTGCTAGGAATAGCATGCAGCACTTCTGCTCTGCACTCACGCAGTCTACACTTTGGAAAAGGGTGGATGCACTATCTACACTTAGAGTGCCTGTCTACAGTAGGTTACATGGTAAAGGGTATGGACATTTAAGGGAACCTCATGTTGCATTCAATGTACTTTTGGCTGACTTATAGGTACACAAGTCAGGTATATTATAGGCAGGTATATTATACCAGCTACTATGCACTTTCATACGCATCTGAAGATATTTTGCATGAAAAATAAAACAATTAGAAAATTTAGGTGTTGTATGATAAGTAAAACACCTCGGAGGATGTTATCCCTTAGAGCACCACCTGTTATATTCTCTGGTCAGGTTAATTCTCCATACCAAGTTCACCTCATTCAAAAATTGCTTATCATCCTGAGATAGAAAACCAGATAGCAAATCAGAACATATCTGAACACCACAACACACACACATGGTTATTATTTCGCCTAACATCAAGAGGGTCCAGGGTTCGAGTCCAAGGCACGGTGAGGGTGTTTTTGTATGGAGTTTGCATGTTCTATTTGGGTACCCGGGTTTCCTCCCATACTTGGAAGACTACGCTCACCAGATATTCTAAATTGCCCCTAGGAGTGAGTGTGAGCGTTTGTGTGTCTGTGTTGGCACTGCCTTGGTTGGTCTGGCGAAATGTTTAAAGTGTACCCTTCTGTTGTATAGTTATATATTGTCCTTGTTAGATATTTCCTTTCACAACACTAATCAACATTGAGTCACCTCCTATGACCTCATGTTTTCAAATGTTTAAGTGATTAGCAAAAATCTTTCATTTGCGTTTATTTGTTTGAAAAACTGGCTTATGTCTTTATAAGGAGCCATTTCTGCTTCTCATTTTGCCTCTAGGCATCCCACATGTGTTGTTTTAATCTTGTGTTATTGTCTTGTCACAATAGGTAAAACGGCAAGATTTGTAATATAGTGAAAGATTGAGGTATGATAGAATCTGTCGTACTATTTCTGTGGGCTAGCGTTTTGTGATTCATTAGTGCTAGGAATTTTAATGTTCAAGAAAATAAAATTGCACAGACTCTATGAAACCTGATTTGGAATAATAATTATACAGCATAGGGATGCATCATACTCAATAAAAATAAATGAAGGTGATTGCATGATCTTTCAAAATTATATACGGCACAAATTTGGTGGTATTCTAAACCGATGACTTTTCATTCTTTGGTTTCTGGCCAGAGAGGCCAGTCATATACACCACTGTCCTTACTGAAAAATAACTATGAATGAGTCCATCAGGAAAATGTAAACAACAAAGCATTGATAACTCGCAACAAAAACAGTTTGTATAAAATCATTTCAGATTTAATAGAATTGATTTACACAGCTGTATGTATTCTTCTCCTTCTTTTTTTTCTTCTTCTTCTTCTCCTTCTTCTTTTTAATAAAAACTGCATGGTTGGTATCCAGATGCTAGTGAATATTAATTTGTACACATGAATGGAATCTAAATGACTATGTCCTCTGCAATTGTGTTTTTAAGGATAAAGCTAAGCATGGTCTGGTATGACTGAATTCTCTGAAATGTCAGAATAATAGTGCAATTCATTTTTTAAATCACAGCTTACAATGACTTATTATGCATTCTGCTCTTGTACAGAATGTGCAAGGAAATCATAATCGGTTACTAGTGGCAGAAAAATAATAGCATGCAGTAGTGTTATGCAAACCAAGGGTCTTATGATCAATACAGAGGTTTCTATTTTTAGAGGACTGCAGGTTGGCTTGTCGCCAGTGAGCGGCACGGCAAACATGACATTCATTTAGTACACAGTAGCAGTGGACTGCTGCCATTGCATCAGTTGTGTGAGTTATTCTCAGTCTAGGAAGTCAGCAGACTGCACTATCCAGAGGACTGCCAGCACAGCCAAAGATTCACACAGCATCCTAAACAAAGAACACACTAGGCTTGTTTGGTCAGATCATATTGTCTGTAATTGCCCCTTCCACCAGCTTCTATCAAGTGTGTCTATGACCCAAGGTTCCCTTTATAGGCAGCATCCTTGCACTGTTGCCATGGCAGTACTATAGCTTACAGCTGAGAGTGAATTTGAGTTAATACAAATGATGAAGACAAAAGTGGGCAGGAACGTGTAAAATAAAGCCACATTATTTCTGCAGATAAATTATTGAAGCTTTTTCTGTCAATAATACATTACAGTACAGTTGGCACAACAGACACTTTCCTCCAATTAAAGAATAGAATTTTTTTCACCTTATAAATCAGCTGATACATTGTTGCATGAAATGTCACAGATATAAGTAACGATTATTTCCTGAAGGTGAGGTGGATGTTGCTGAATCATACCAGAGACAGAATGTTGAGTGGACTATTCAATTCATGGACATTCGTCTAGCCTTGGTTAAATAAATATTTTAGTATATACCACATGGGAACAAAAAGGCAGAGCACGCTAAAACGAGATTTTTATGGTCTTTATTTTTTAATTTTTATGTTTTTTACATTTTTATAAATCATGAAAAGGCGCCATGGTGCCTCCAGGTACTTTGGTTTCCTTCCACAGTCCACAGACATGCATATTAGGCTACTGCAGATTGGCAATTTCAAATTGCCCCTAGGTGTGAATGGGAGTGTGAATGGTTGTGTGTTGGCCCTGCGATGGCGATAGTCTGTCCAGCTGTTCAGGGTGTACCATCCAGTGGCCAGTGTTGTCTGAGATGGGCTCCAGCCCCCCTGTGACCCTTATAGGATTAAGTGGTTTGGCAAATGAGTGAGTATGTAAATCATAACAGATGCAGGTGAGCTCCATGCTATGCTCTGTGAGCAGGTGCATAAGTGCTTAAACTCATTTAAAGTTTTAGTATATACTTCATAGTAACATAAAGAACAGCAAACTAAAACAGCCTTCAAATTTGTTTGTTTATATTTTTACATATTTGACTATGATAGGCAGATGAGGTCTGCAAGTGTGTTGCTGAGATTTGATGTTAATCAGTGAGATCACATTCATTCAGTGTAGTATACTAATGTCTGATACCTGATGTCTGTTGTTTTGGAAAATTGGTGTATAATTTATGAATGTAAATACTAGACTTCTAGTTTTATCTACATTTGTTAAATAATTAAATAAATGCAGTTTTTGTTTATTTTTATATTATAAATTACATACATATGAGTGATCAGTATTTAAGTATGATATGTAAAATATATATATAGCAGTGTACTGAGCAACATTCAGACAAGTAAGTATTTTTCAGGTTAGAAAATGTATATCTAACTCACAGGTTTCTTGAAAGTAGGTTTTTTTTTGTTTTTGAAGTGGCATAAATAAACAATTATTTGTCGAGATCAAGGTGGATATGACTGAATAGTCCCTGACATCGAACTGGACTATTTGGATATTGAATGTACTAGTTAGAGATATCCACCAAGCTTGAGGTGAGTACCAGGCCATCGCAGGGCAACAGAGGAACATAACAAAAGCAAATTAAAATGAGCAAATCAATAAGCAAATCAGATTGCACTCCCCATGTAGTATACAGTATACTAAATATTTTTATTTAGAAATTAAATCAGTATGCAACAGTTAGAAAACTAGATACCACCACTACTCAAAACCCACATTTGTTTCTATTCCAAATGAGAAATACAAAATTCTGTGTTGTAGTTTTATTTTTTATATTATATTTTAGTAACTCTGATCATGAATTAAAGATCATCAGTCCTGTTACTGCTTCTCATCATATACACTCTGTTTGTAGTGATGCTCTTAAAGTATATCATGCATGACATTCATTGTGTCATACATTATTACAAAAGTAAACTCTAATAGTCGTGATTACTTTCTACTTAGCTTCTATTTTTCATTTATTTTTAATGTTTTAATGTTTCTTTTAACATTATATTTTTAACTACACTGCTCAAAGGCTGTGCAGTGCTTTCAGCCATGCCATGAAGATGCGGTCAGACTTGTGGCTGCACACAGTTTTTCTGTAGTTGTCTAAATGGATGACTATCAGCTCTTTCAAGGCTGTAGGAAACACTTTAGCACTCAGTAATTGCATGTTTTCTTGAGGAACAGTTTCGCTTAGAATTGTCAGTTTGTTTTTTTGAGCTGGATCCATACTTACTTGATTTGACAGTTATCCCCCTGCAATTTTTGTGTTTTTTACAAACCTAAATTTTATTTTTATGAATTTATTATTGTTCAGGTTGATTTTTGACTCATTTTCAGCTACATAATTTTAAGCAAAACATATGAGGCATGTACAGTCAGCATGATTTAATTTCTTTATTTATTTCTGACAGGAAACCGATCTGCTGGACATTACCCATATTAAAGATGCAAGAACTGGGAAATGTACTAAAACACCAAAGGTAGGTATATTCAACCAGCATTATAACCTATTGTGTTTATTTTTAGGATATACTATGAGGTAAAAATGTGGTTTACCTATTCTACCTGCTGTCCTGCCTTCCAATCTAAATATAGATAAATTGGGTTTGTGGGTGATAAGAATCACTCAGTGAGGGTAATGGGTTTTGCAGTCTGGGACAAAGTGCCAGAGGCAGGCATCTGGATCTACACTCAAAAGCATCTAAAAAAAAAAAGGATTTTTTAAAAATTATTTTTCTTTTAAATAACTACACAGCACGCTTTCAAAATCAACATCAAATAACTGCATACAATTCACTGATTACATATCAACATATTGTATGTATGTGACGTGTAAGATTCAATAAATCACAATACATTCTACATTGCTGGGGCAGTGGTGGCCTGGTGGTAAGGTGCTGGATTACGGATCCCAAGGTTGGAGGTTCAAGCCCTGCTATCAACGGGTTCTTACTGCTGTCCCCCCAGTGCAGCTAATTGGGTTATCAAAGGTCTGTCTATGGTGAGAGGCATGTAAAAGAACCATTGCTGATTTTCATCAAGAGTAGGCTGCATAGCTGTCAGCGTGTTTCTGCCCTGCAATGGCCTGGCGAGCTGTCCAGGGTGTACTCTGCCCTCGCCCAGAGTTGGCTGAGATGGGCGCCAGCCTCCCTGCGACCCTAATTAGGATTAAGTGGTTCAGAAAATGACATGACATGACATTTTACATTGATCAAAAGAAAAATATGTACAGCTGTTGTTTAATCAATCTTTCTCGTCATTTCCTGAATTAGTTTGGAAATTAGTCATGGCCTAATGGCTAGATAAATGGCTTTGGTTCAATTCCCCAACCCACAGGAAAAATGTGTAGCGGTGGGGGGAGTGAGCTGCACCTTCTCTACATCCACCTTCATTGCTGAAGTGCCCTTGAGCAAGGCACCCAACCCACAAGTGCTCTTTAGGTGCCGCAATGTGTGGCAGCCCACTGCTCCAAGTGTGTGTGTGCTCACTGTTTGCGTGTGTGTGTGTGTGTGTGTGTGTTCACTTTCGATGGGTTAAATGTAGAAGTTAAAGTTTCCCTTGCGGAATTATTAAAGTATTAAAAAAAAAAAGTGTATGCATATTCTGAGGGTAATTTCTCAAGGAGAGTTGCAAGATGTCAGCAAGACATGCAGCTGAATGTAACTAGGTGGAAATCTACTGTGGCCGGGTCAAAGCTGGCTGAATAAATCTTTTAGTTTCACATTCATGTGAATATGCCTGTAGCTCACTGCAAGCCATCCATCCAGCCATACACACCAAGGTCAAAGCTGTTTGAAAAGAGAGAATGAATCACATCAGGCATCTTCTGAGGCAATGTTTCTAAACAGTTCAAGTGTATTACTCAGCACCTATCAACACCTGACATATAAAACATGATTGAGAGATACTACTTAGCTAGAGGGGGAATTTTCCAACGTTGTCTTCACATATGTTAGGACTAAAATGGATACACACAGATGAAGAAAGATACAAAATATTCCACTTTTATGCAGTCGATCATCGCAAAAGCAATCTTGGTTACAATGAAAATTGAGTGGTTGCTCTAGGCAGGAGCAATGAGATTCCCATCTCTAATCGCTTCTCTTACTCCCGGAGGCGCAGTAAAACCGTAATAGAAAACCATTTGGTTTTAATACATTATCAGCCCATGACTGCCCACAGCAGCTTTGTTACCATTATATAGAGAAACCTAAATGTCATTCTCTTGTTGAGGATTTTTTTTTTTGTTTGTTTGTTTTCAAAACTGTCATAAAATGGAAAAATTAAAAAGGCCATTAAACTTGTTGCCCCTGCAGAAAAGGCATATATAATATAAGCAGAGACAAGAGCTGGTTATCATTTAGGAACCTTTATCTTATTTGATTAATTGTTATTTGACTTTTATTTATCTTTAATTTTAAGTGCTATGAAATTTTCATAAGAATGACAGTTGCCATCTAAGCAGAGGGCTTTTAAAATTGATTTTGTTGAATAAGACAAATTGTTGAAGACAAATCATTTACCTCCATAATTTATCACATATACAAGTGTCAAATTACGGCTGTGCTACAAACCACATTCTAGGAATAAATAGTGGGCTGTTTATATACATCCATCTGCTGTGAAGCCGGTGGCACTTTATGCGTGCCTCAACTTTTGGTATTGAACATATGGCTTTGAAAAACAGTTTTCACAAGTGCCAGAAGTGTAAACAAATTTCCTTGTACAATGTGTATACTTCTTTTGAGGTACGCAGAAACTTTCTTCAGTAACAATGTCCTGTCTGGGCTTGAAAGCATCCATACTCGAGTAAACAGGCTAAGGATCGAGTATAGAGTGTTAATCTGAGCAGAAGAGACTTTTTAATTCTTGCTCACTTTTTTTTCTCAAGCAAAAACTGCCTCAAGGAGGATTATCAGCTCAACACTACTGCCATGAAATCAGGCTGCTCCATCTGTTGACACGCTTCTAGAGGAGTTGAGAGTCCAAAAGCCTGTTTGGATGTCAAAGCAGAACAGACCATGAGTTTAAGCCCCTAAATTTATTAGTGTACCTTTTTACTTTCTCTGCTTATTCAAAGATGTGCATATATTTTGAATATGCATTCTGTTTGATAGAAATGTACAATTTGTGTGCTGGCAAATTTGCAATGTGATTTACACTTTTTTAATTTCCCATAGATAATTTATCTGTTATAGAAAGCTGGAATTCAATTTACTTTGGCAAAGAGATTCAAAAATTATTCAGTTACTTCTCAGTCATTTCATCTTGGTCAGAGATGTGTTTATTCCAGAGTTAATCCTAGGCACACTATGTGTGATGCAGGAGTACATCCTGGATGAATTTTAGTGCCTCCTAGGGCATCATGCAAACACCTTCTCAAACACATATTAGTGTAGCCAATCCAGCAACAGGAATGTTTTTTAGAGGTGAGACAAAACCAGAAAACATGAAGGAATGCCATGCAGACATGAGGAGAACATGAGAAGCTTCACACACACTCACATACACCCACCCACACACCCACACACACACACACACACACAAAGACACAGTACGCTCAGTCATAGGATCCACATGGACATTGAAGCTTTAAGATGACAATGAATATGGGGCACACTGTATAATGGTTAGAGAAGCAGGCTTATGACTTAAAGGTATTTATGTCCCTGTACTGGCAGGAAAACATCCATAGCTGAAGTTCCCTTGGGACCCCATCTGCTCCCCCGGACACATGTTTCTCTCCCACTGATCTTATGCATAGTGGTTGTGTGCACTCACTTCTATTGTGTCAGGATTAAATGCAGAGGTCAAGTTTACTGCATACTGTTCACACTGCGTACGTGCAATCAGTGAGGCTAATTAAAAAAACAACATTGCCTGTGTCACCTTAACACCTCCTGCATATATACTTCCCATTACATGTAAACATGCCTTCAACTGGTCCCACATCTATTCATTATGGAAGCTAGAGCCAATCCCAGCTGACTTTGGGTGGGAGGCAGGGTACACATTGAACAGGTCAGCAGCAGGGCTAACACAGAGATGAACAGTCATTCGCCCTCACATTCACACCTGTGGCCAATTTAGATTAGCCAGTTGACCTAATATGCATGTCTGTGGACTGTGGGAGGAAACTGGAGAACATTCTTTCTATAAAGCGACAGTGCTCACCACTGAGCCACCCCTTTAGGCCTGAGATTTATGCAAAAAGATAATTTTTTTTTATTATTAGTTGGAAGTGATTCATCAAATCTCCTGCAGAGATACTCATCTGGAGTGTTTAAAATTGTTCAGATGCTAATTATGATTTGTTATGCCCAGTGGACACTACATGGTTTTGAAAAGACTACAATTGCTGTTCAGATCACACCATACATCAATTAACCCTCACATTCTGTTTCCATGTCGGCATAACAGCGAGTGGAAATGACTGCTGATGAGGCTTGGAATTACTTGATCTGTCACCTTGAGGGCATGCTGACAGAATGTCTGCTTCCAAAATCCTACAGTCCTAGTAAATATCTACTAGAATAGGTTGCAAAAATAAAACTTGCTGAAATAGATCATTCCTTTTATTTGATTTAATATCAAATAAAAAGTTGTGCTGTCACCAGAGATATAGCCGTCTCTTTTCCTGGCTCCACACAGAATGCACTATGGCCTTTGGCATGACTGATATTTTCGTCAGTCAAGTTTCCTTACTGACCATTGCTCATCACTATATTTATGATGTGCTTGAAATAAAATTAGATGGGGGAAGTTGCTAGTTAATATTTATGACTTTTATCAACAGACTATATAAAAAGACCAAAGCTTATACAATACAATACATACAAAAGAGTATTTTGCTAATGAATTTAGAAATGATTCAGCATTGAGACATGTTTTAAATGATGGCATGGTGGCACAGTGGTGTAGTAGTTAGCACCTACAGCAAGAAGGTCCTGGGTTCAATCTCTGGATTTTTTTATTTTTTTTTGCATGGAGTTTTCATGTTCTCCCTGTGCTTGCTGGGGTTCTCTCTGGGTGCTGCTGCAGTTTTGTCCCACAGTCCAAATATATGCACATTAGGCTAAATGGATATTCTCAATTGTCCCTAGTTGTTAATGTGAATGGGAATGGTTGTGTTTCAGTGTTAGAAATCAGAGTGTGCCCTTCATTTTGTCTATTATCGGTTGGGATGGGCTCCAGCCACCACATGACCCTAATAAAGGATAAACTGGTTCAGAAAAAAAAGAAAAAAAAAAAAAACATGCTTTAAATTGTATATTTTTGCATAATGCACACATCAGATCCACTTCATATACACTTCATATTTCATGGTTTTCATTATTTACTCTGAATTATATATAATAAGTATTATTATTCTACATTGGTAATGCATTCTATTAATTTCATTATTGTCTTAGTTCACTGACCCAATTCAGTGGTATTGAAAGCAACTTTACTTGACATCCATGTAGCTCACAAGACATGTTCCTAATAATTTTAAACACAGAATTTTTTGAAGAATCTGTGTCTGTCTGTAGATTGGGGATATCATAGCAGTACACTTCACAGTTCCTGATGAATCTTGAAAATGCACAGTGATTAGTTGCTGATGTGGGGCAAATATCAATAATCTGTTGGCAACATGAACATAGGAGCTAATATTTTGATGTGCACTTAGCACTATCAAAATCATTTATACACAGCGAGGCTCTAATATATTACTTATGAGACCAAGTCCTTCAGGTTCATCACTTCACAGCCTCTCTACTGGAGTTCTCCAGGGATCACTTCTTGGTCCACTCTTGCTCTTCTAATATATGAAATCATCAGGCAGGATGATATGCTGACACAGATTCTCCTACTATTGTTTTTTCTTCATTCACCAACCAAGGTTCATAAGAAGAGATTGGCTTTCTGATGTTCTTTTTCTTCCGGACAAGATCTGGAATTAATAGCTTGATAAACCAGGTCATATCAATGTTCTGCAAAAGACCTTCCCTATTCAGGAAAGCTCTATTTATTTCTAGACATTTTTTCTATTCCATGTGACACAATGTCTGAAATCACAGCATTTACTTCTTCAAATTCAAAACCCTTGTCCTGGTGTTCCAGGCCTCAAACAGCTCAGCACACTATATTTATATAATGCTTACCTTAATTCAGAATTGTACACCCACAACTCAGGCCTTGCTGCCTGAGATCTGATCACCCTTGTAAAACGAGATCTTGCAACTCTCACAAATTGGAGACAGGTAAATAGAAGCATGAGCACTATATAGGTAAATATAAGCACAAGTATTTGGAAGCATTTGGAGATTGCCCTCTGGACTGGAAAAACATTATCTCATTTGTCAATCATAGTGAAAGTGGCCAATCATGGGTGTCTGTTAGCTCATGTATGTGGAAGAGGGTAGAGAGTGCTTTCCTCCAAATGTGTCTTCCTGCACTGTGAGCATGAGCAGCAATTCAAAACCATGTGGTTGACTGCCCTTAGAGTATGACTGTATGATAGGCGGTGGTGGTGGGGATTGTCTAAGACCACATTACCAAGAAAACTGGAGAAATTACAAAAGAAAAAGAAAGAAAGAAATCCAAATTCACTTGCATAATGTAGAAAAAAAAATTGATATATTAAAGGTTAAAAAGTGTTAAATTCAGGTAAATTATTGCAACATGATGCTCAGAGTTGCGAGTAAAAATTCCAAACCTATGCAAAGATTGTGTCAATGAACAGTTTACATAAACAAAGATTAGAAGAAAAAACATAAGCAAGTGTGCTAAAATTAGGTGAGTGTAATGTTTATGTTGGATTTGAATCAGGATGAGGATCAGTAACTCCTGGACTGGAGGTGGATTTAGATATGACGACTGTCCTAGCTATTTGTGATTAACCCACTGCCACCTTTCTAATTGTTGCAATGAATCTGTCCCTTCCTGAAATGTCTAACCTTGGACAACTTTGTATAGCTCAGTGTAGAATTCTTTCTTCACTGATTTATATTTGTCTACGGACACCAAATAATTCACCTACTAAACCACTTGAAATTATATACAGATGAAAGTCTCTCATCCACCAGATTATACTGTACATCCTAACAGATGTATATAATGTATTGTGTTACTGTATGTGAATCTTTCTGGATAAGAACATCTACCAAATTACTCAATTTAGATGTACATTTACATTAATACTGTATGGACTAAAATCATAGCAATGGTTTTGATAAACAATTATTAAATAATAACCAGTATGCAGCCCTATTTGGTAAATTGTAAAAAAAAAAATGTTACACCCATGTTACACCTTTAGTACAAAGCCTGCAATCCTGGCCAACTAAGAAGCACAGCGGAGCTTCACTTTGTTAGACCGTGGGCTAAACATTTGGCCAAATCCTGTTCTCAGTGGCAGCAGAGTCTTGATGGATTGTTGCCATAGAAACTCTTGTGGAACAGCTCCCCATGTGTGACCAAAGCCATAGGCAAAGGGAGCTAATGAGGTGGGAAGAAAGGGCATCCGACATGGCGAGGAGCTGAGAGAGGACAAGGTGACAATACAAACAACAGCATTTCACTGCAGACAGGTTGCAGCCCTCCCCATATTCACAGCTGACTCATCGCGTCTAAGACATCCTCCTACTCAATGCGCCAAGGATAATGAATATGCATTTTATGCCATTCTCACTTAGACAGAATTGAGAGAGGATGTTTGATGAGACTCGTCATTACCATACATCTGTCATGTGAGGGGGTGGTGGGCTGAGATGGTGGGAGGTGGATTGGAGTATAATACCACTGAATGAAAACTGTTTATTGCTGTAGGTATATACTCTGGTGTTTGAAAAGCATACAACAAGTACAACAAGGTTAAGTTTATTTATATTATACAGTCTGAAGTACATGAAAAATAAAGCAACTGAAAATATAATAATAGTCTAATACTACCATCTTGTCAAGTAGTCTTATTTTCTTTCGGAGTTTTTATTTTTTATTTTATTTTATTTTTTAAATAATTTAATGGCCATGGCAATTATCCACTTTCTAGTTACTGGCAGTGGTAGGAAGAAAGTATTGGTATTTAAGTGCTTGAATACTTGAGTTACTCCCTATATTTTAACACAAATCTGTTCTTTGTATTCCTTACATTTGTGGCATCAGGAGTCACATGATTATTTTAGTTTTCATTCATTTGAATACAGTTGTTCATTATTTTTATTTTCCATAATTGCATGTTTTCCCAACATCACAGCACAGATTTTAACTTAAATGGATTGGACAATAAATCGATGAGAAAATAAAACAGACAACACTAATTTAAACCAATTTGGCTGCCCTAACTCACTGTGGGGTTAGTGGGATTTCTTTGAATTAGATTTTTCCAATTTAAATGTTGTTGTGTAAACATACCATGAAGAGCAATTTAAATACCTAATGCTTTAAATGATTTTATACACAGCAAGTGAAATCAGCATAGAGTGCAAGTACAGTTCTAATATTTGTTTATCATTAAGTTCTTGGCAATTAAAATATATCTAGTGGAGTGAATTATAAAGGTTGGTATTGTAAAATTAATTTAGGAAAGTGCGGGTTTGCAACCTTCCATGCACACATGCCAACCCCCCATGTATATTATTTTATATTATATTATATTATATTATATTATATTATATTATATTATATTATATTATATTATATTATTTTATATTATA
>JAOUQZ010000002.1:17308614-17322154 GCA_028564935.1 Neosilurus hyrtlii
ATATTATATTATATTATATTATATTATATTATATTATATTATATTATATTATATTATATTATTTTATATTATATTATTTTATATTATATTTTATTAATCATTCATTCATTCATTCACTTGCTGAAGTGCTTAGGCTAGAACCTATCTCATCTGACTCAGGCTGAAAGGAGGTTGCATTCTGAACTGCTTGCCAGTCTATTGCAGTGCCAACACATGCACAACCATTCACACTTACTCCTAGGGGCAATTTGGAACAACCAGTTAGTCTAAAGTGCATGCCTTGAGACTGTGGGAGGAAACTGGCATACCTGGAGAAAACGCTTGCAAGCAGAGGGCAAAACAGAGAGAACAAACAAACTCCATACAAAAAAACCCCAACTGGCCATGAGATTAAAATCTGGGATCTTTTCTCTGTGAGGTGACCATGCTAGCCACTACACCACTGTGCTGGTTATGGGTGTGTTATTTTTGTGATTATTATAAACTTTATTTAATTATGGTGACCCCTTAAGTGTGCAGGCAATAATACCCTACTGGGCCATCATTAAAGCAAATTAAAGTACAAATATAAATTTAAAAAACAAATGTTACAAAAAAAACCCAAAACACAACAAAAAAACTAATCAAAATTGACGCATAAATCCAAATCTATAAAGCATGCAGAAAATATTTGTAACCCTGTGCCCTGAAGGCCTTAAAATCTGTGATGCTCTTGAATCCACTAGGTGATTATAGGTCTTTGCTCTCTACAGAAGTGACGTCCTTAAAATGCCCAACTTAACATTGGGAATCCATTCATTTTTAAGGCAGAACATATTGCAGATATACTGGGGTACCATATCATTATTTAGGTTCTGGGTTCAAGCCCTGGATTTTTTTTTTTTTTTTTTTTTTTTTGCATGGAGTTTTCATGTTCTTCCTGTGCTTGCCGGGGTTCTCTCTGGGTGCTGCAGTTTCGTCCCACAGTCCAAATATATGCACATTAAGATAAATGGATATTCTCAATTGTCCCTAGGTGTGAATATTAATAGGAATGGTTGTGTTTCAGTGTTAGAAATCAGGGTGTGCCCTTCCTTTTGTCTATTGTTATGTTGGGATGGGCTCCAGCTGGGGTACCATATATACTGGGGTACCATATCATTATCACTATGAACCATAGTACATATCTGGAATTGTGTTCTTTGTTGAATGGGAAATACTCCAGCTTTTT
The DNA here is from genome assembly GCA_028564935.1 of Neosilurus hyrtlii. Classification (NCBI taxonomy): domain Eukaryota; kingdom Metazoa; phylum Chordata; class Actinopteri; order Siluriformes; family Plotosidae; genus Neosilurus; species Neosilurus hyrtlii. Next base: position 17,309,825 of record JAOUQZ010000002.1, read on the forward strand.
TAAATAATAGAGTAGCTGTTAAAAAACTTTTACTGATCATAGATAATCCTTAGTGTCATGTTTTTCATTTATGGATGTGTTGAACATGACTTGACTGTCCCCCAGTGGTATAGAAGTAATCAAAATGTTATTGAATAAGAGATATATAGAAGGTCAGTCTACCTTCCAAAGGTAGGTAGCCCTTTACACTTCTCAGCAAATAAATCGATTTGCTCAGTGTTTTCGCCAGCTTATCCATTTGAGGTTTCCAAAGATGTTTATCAGTGATCTCACCTGAACATATTTCACTGTCAGTTATGCAGTTTAGTATTTTCATAGTACACTTCTAGGTTGTTACCATCACAGAGTTTGTTTTACCATAGTTGACTACCATACTGTTCCCCTGACACCAAGTGTGAAGTAGCAACATGTCCTGTGTAAGTTGATTAAGTTCTTGAATTGTTCTTGCACTGCAATGGACGGGAGAGTTATTTGCATACATGTCAGTGTTACAGGTAATCTGTACAGGAATATCAGTAATAAAAACAGCAGACATTTTATGATATTTACATGTGTAGTATTCTAAATACAGTTTAGTTCAAAAGCTGAAAACATGTCAAGCCTTCTTCAACGGCAAAAAAAATTATAATAAATAAATATTAGTAATCCTGAGCCATGATCTTAACATATCAAGAAGGTTGAAGCATGCTGCCACATCTTAATTTCTTCCAAGACCTTATCAAGGACTTCCTCCTCCTAAGCACTTCAGCACATTCAGTGAGATCTTATAGAGTCACTGGTAATGGTTTTGCCATGATAGAGAGCTCTTGGATAGTTTTCATTTTTGCTTGCTTGGCCTGGTGGTAGGGTGCTAGATTACTAATCCCAAGGTCGGGGGTTCAAGCCCCACTATCAGCGGGCTGTTACTGCTATCCCCCCTGTGTAGCTTACTGGGTTATCAAATCCCCGCATGTAAAAGAACCATTGCTGATTTTCGTAAAGAGTAGACTTCATAGCTGTCGGTGTGTTTTTGCCCTGCGATGACCTGGCAAGCTGTCCAGGGTGTACTCTGCCCTCACCCAGAGTTGGCTGTGATGGACGTCAGCCTCCCCGTGACCCTATTTAGGAATAAGCAATTCAAATAATGAATGAATGAATATTTTTCCATATGTGTTTTTTTCCATATGTGAATATACCTTTCTGTAATGACAAGGTATGACTTCTAATTTGTTTTGAGTGTGAGACAACTGCGGATAAGAAGCAAGCTTATCAGAAAGAAAGGGAAATCATGCAATTAATAAAGTGATTGTGTATGGAGGACTAATCATTAACCTGACAGCACAGTTCAAGTAGCCATTAAATAAATTTTATTTTTTTTTACATTCTCCTTTATCATTCCATGGTGCATGGAGAAAGCCCTTCAAAATGTGTGGGCTAGTAATGTTGAAAGATACAGTATAAAAATAACAAATGTGTATAAAAAGCTAGAACTGGGCAGCAACATCCAAGAAATGAAATCTCTCAAGCCATTTTTCAGTAAAGTGAATTGAATTAAAGTGCAAAATTGGACTGTGTGCCAAGTCCAAATATATCAAAGATGCCAGCATGGGCCAGAGCAGACCTATGAGTCATGATGAGTAGGAGCAAACTCCACTGTTGTGACTGAAATGCACTGGTGCTTTGTGTAGCAAATTGGATTGAATCATTTAAACTCTTTCTAAATGTTTGCTGTGTGATTTTGGAGAGTGTTTAGGTTTCTTCATCATGATGACGTGAGTAAGTAACTCGGTAAGGGTTGATACAAATTTACATTTTTATGGATTTGTGCTAAATACAAAAATGCAAAAATACCAAAACATTTTCCTACCTAAACTTGCAGGTTGCAGTAAAAGTAGAATACTGAAACATTTTACATACTGAATATATATACAGTAGCTTGTATCGTGAATTTTTTTGTCTCCAACTTATATGTCTTTAGTTAATCATTTGGCTGTTCCTCAGAAAGCACACAGAAAATAATGTCTTAATTTGAAAGTTATTGTATCTCATTACAATTGACTTTTCACCAGCAGCCCATTGATTTCAAAAGAGACTACTCTAACAATGTCCGACACCAGAATATAGTGGACACCAGTTATGACACACATCAGAAAAACCGCAATTTTAATGTAACTAATTTTATCCACATTTAACTCTTGGTGAAGTCATCACATTGTTTACATCTGAAACACTTGCAGTGTATGAAATATTGTTTAGCCCCCAGGTACCTGCTGACTGTATTACATGTTCCCTAACTTCATCTTTTCACAATTTTCTAATAATTTAGAGGAAGAATTTATTGGACATGCTGATGGATGTATTGTGATGACAATCATTTCCCAAACAAAGTGGTGGATATCAACAAAAATGATAGCTGGTAGTTATAATATTTGATTGCTAAAATTGCCTGTCAATCAAACTCACTGGAAAAGGTCAATTATTTTCTAATGGCTGATGCAAGTGCATCAGGGTACAACGCACCTGTTGACCTTAATGATGTCATACTACAGAAAAGTTGGTAATATCAGGCAAAACAAAATTAATATGAAAATAAAACTAATAACCTTTTAACAAGCTGGAAAGAAATTATTGTGTGAATGGTTGTGTTTGTGTTGGCCTTGTAATGGTCTGGCAAACTGTTCAGGGTGAACCTTGCCTTTACCTAGTGCCGGCTGAGATAGGCTCTAGCGTTCTTGTGATTAGGATTAAGCGGTTTGACAAATGAGTGAGTAAACAGTGCATGTCTTGGCTGAGTGAGACATTCCAAGAAAATCGTAATATGATATATAGCATGATATTTGCAATTATTACTTTTGTTTTACAGCCATCTTTCAATGATTCTTACTTGTTGGAACTAGTTTTCACTGGTTCCAGTTCACACAGAACCATGGCAGTTGTCTGGGATTTAGAGAACCAGTCAGCATGCAATTTCACCCCTTCTGACTGCCAAGGGTAGTGAGAATCACCTAGACAACAAATGCCACAGTGTCATGAAGAACAGTCCAAGGTTGTATTAGTATTCCAATTTCAGATTAGTTTTTATTCTGATGGTTTGTTTGTGTTCAGTCTGAATTTCCATTTTAGTTCATTTCACCACTTGTTTCAGTATTTTCAGCTTAGTATTTATTTCACAGGCTAATTTAAATTTGTTTTTCGTCAGTAAGTTGTCATTTTAATTTAGAAAACTAAACAAAACCAAAAAAAACCTTTAACTTCAATTTTAAAATTGAACTTAATTAACATGCAATACTGGAAACATTTCTTAAAATACATAAAGGATAAAGGACAATCTTTGAAAGCTTTTCAGCCCAGCAAAATTTCAAAAGGGTCATGTGTCACTCCATTCCCATTTGCTTTAAGTTAAAATAAAAAATGTTAAATTAATTTTGATTTTCAAGTGAGGCAGCACTCTGGTGTAGTGGTTAACATGTCCACCTCATAGCAAGTGGGTCCTGGGTTTGACCCCCAAGCTCAGCCATTTCTATGTAGATTTTACATGTTCCTCCTAGGCTTGTGTGAGTTTCTGCCAAGTATTCCAGTTTTCTCCCACACACCAAAGACATGCACATTAGGCTAACTAGCTGTTCCAAGATGACCATAGGTTTGAGTGCTTGTGTGTGTTCCCCTGTGATGGTCTGGTGAACTGTTCTTCCCGCCTTCGCCAGTGTTGGATGGTATAGGCACTGGCCCCCCTCTGACCCTAGTAGGATTAAGCGGTTAGGCAGATGGGTTAGAGTGAGCGAGTAATTTACAAGTTGAAAGGCTATTTAACAAATATAGTACGTTAAAAATTTTTGCATATTTACATGACTTTTTGGCAACAAAACTTGGCTAAGAATCATGATACAGTCCTTTAATAATGGATAAATTGTGCTGTATTCCTGTATTTGTGTGTACTGTGTATACAAAAAAATGGTTTCATACAGGACTCACATGTTTCCTTCACTTGATAATTAGTTAGCGAGTATAGTTCCCAATACACTATATTACCATCTTGTGTTTTTCAAAATTTCTTCTGCTAATTGTATTATTTCAGGAAAATATTTTACAGTCATTAGTTTTTGTGTTACATTCCTTTGTGTTACATTCCAGTATGAATATGCCAACTAGAAGGACATTCGGAGAGTAGGAACCTCTGCCAAGCTGAAAAAATAATACGATGTACACAGCACTTCCTGCTGGGCCTGCTGCAGTACCACACTTTGCATCCTATCTCACAATGTGTATATCTCCTGGATCCAGAATTCCACCACCTCTACAATCTAATGGAGTGTTGATGATCACCATCCCACTAAAAAAATTATAAAAATCCATTCATAATTTGTGTTGCTTACAAACAAACCAACAAACAACAGACAGACAAATACAATAACACAGACAAAAATATAACCTCCTTAACCCATATTTGGACCTCCTGGAAAGGTATATGTACATGCCTTTAGAGCCTGGAGAATGCATTTGCTGAATCCCAGATGGCAACATCACAGACATCCTGGAGTGGCATACCTATAATTAATGCCCTAAAGGAGACAACATTTCTCATAGAAAGTTATATCAAAGTAGGTGCAAGGCCATAACATCTATCCACAAAGAATGACACAACAGAAAATACTTTATTAGTATGTCTTGAAAGGAACACTGCAATGTCAAGTGATTTGTTTTTACTGAATTAATATGGCCTTTTCCCAAAATCTAGTTATCAAACAAGTAGGAGCTCAGTATTAATGCCCATGGTTATGAAATGGGATGTTCAGTAATCAGGTGGAGGTCATGGTGTTGCATGATGGCGCACTCTCACAGCAAGATGGTCCTGGGTTTGAGCCCCGTGGCTGGCGGGGGCAGTTTGCTAGTTCATCCCGTGCTTGTGTGGGTTTCCGCTGGTTACTTTGGTTTCCTCTTACAGTCGAAAAACATGCAAATAGGGTCATCCACACAAAGTTAGCATTTATTAATGTAGACATGATTGAAATCAAATACAACTATTTGTAAAGTGATAGGTTAGATGCTTATAAACAGCTTTACCATTCATACAATCTTGGAAATCTGGCTCTATTAAAAGACTTCTAAATGTCTTTAAGGCTTAAAAGGGCATAATATGTAAATAAAAATGGTTTTCATCTACCGCATTTGTGCTGCGATTGGTGAAATACAAAGCGATTCATAAATCACGTTTGAAGTCTTTCGTACAATTTCTGTGCTTGGATCTGCACAGTTTTTTATGTTAGATTGATGAATGAGAGCCAGTATGTCCTCTTAGAAGATTCCCTAACCAGTCATGCAGCTTTATCTCAGAAGCATGCAAATGCTGCCTTCCAAGACAGTTGCAAAATGAACGGAAAATGTTATGATGGATCATGGTATTGGAGTGATTCCTTAATAATCACATTGTGTGCATTGCAGTTTATCAAATGATTAATTATTGGCATATGTCTGTTCCAGATGATTGTTTAATAAAATAAATAAATAAATAAATAAAAATCTCTGTTGCTACTTCAGTGTGACAGCATCCGAGATATTTTACGTTGTTTTAGTTAACATATCCAGCTCTTTTTATATCTTATATTAAACTGAAAATGACCACTTACTGAGTTCAACTATTGTATTTCCAATTTTAATTGTACATGAAGGAGATAAAAACCTTTTCGTTTTATCTTTCATCAGGAAGCCAAGCTCAGAGAGCTGCTTGATGTTGGGAACCTGGTGGGACGAATAGAAAACAAGATGCTGACAGTGGTCACAGGGCCAGACATGGTCAACATCACGTATCTAAACTTCATGGCCTTCCAAGAGGAAGTGGCAAAGGTATAATTGAATCTATCATCCCATAAATAATGACAATTTTTTTTTTACACTAAAATATCTGTAGGGCATTTTAAAGTAAAAAAATACAGTGACATATCAAAAGTAAATGCACACTGCCATTTTTGAAAGATTTACACATAGATATACAGTACACATACATAGTAGCCAAGTTGATGAAGATAACTCACAACAGTACTCCGACTCACTTGGAGTTTCCCTGCAACATGTTTCCTTACAGCGGGGATTATTATCAACAGTCTGCTTGACAGTCCAAAGACACCTGCCAGAGGGCCCAGGTCGACCTGAGCAGGACGCTGTTGATTCCTTGCCTTTGCTGGCGAATTGTCATATCACACTGTTGATTGTTGCAAGTGGAATCCCAAGGTTTTTTGCAATCCGATGCTGGCTAAATCCACCCTCAGATTGACCCAAATTACGCCCTCTTTGAAAATCAAATCTTTTGTTCCTGGTGTTTGCGGCATAGCTAGTTACTTTAAACACTTTAGATACTATAATCCAAAATAAAAAACATTATAATTATTAACAAGCTTGATCAGATGACTCTCACAGAGAAAACTCTGTGACACTATTAACAGTGGTCTCTTCATTTTTTTCATACATTAAACCTGATAGAGTATGTATTATTGACTGTACTGTATTGTTGTCTTTTGTTTTCTGTAAAGGAGTGGGCAGAGGACCTGTTTAGTCTGGCTTCCAACCTGCTGGCTCAGAATATGAATCGAGAGTCCAGCCTGGAAAAAGCGTAAGCACCCACAGATAGGCTCATGCCGTCTACATTTATCCCCTCATGGCTTTGGATGAAACATGACAGTTGCCATGAGCTTTTCACACTTGAGCATTAGCCTCAGGGCACCATCACGCCAAAGTGACTTCACAGTATATTTCTGACAAGGAATCAGAACATATTTATCTATTAACAAAGAAGCACAGATTGCATAAATTAATGTGGGACAAAAAGCAGAATGCATAAATTAAGTAAAATGCTAACTATATAACTATATATAATATTATAAATATAATAACTGTAGAATATAATCCTATTAGGGTTGTGCAGAAGGCTGGATCAGCTGACACTGAGTGAAGGCAGGGTACACCCTGAACAGCTCACCAGATCATTGCATGGCCAATACGCACACACGCATAACCACACTCACATTCACATCGATGAGCACAAATGAAACAGCCAGTTAGCCTAATGTGCATGTCTTTGGACGGTGGGAGGAAACTGGAGTACCTGGAGGAAACCCACACAAGCACAGGGCGAACATGCAAACTCCACGCCCGAGACTCGAACCCAGGACCTTCTTGCTGTGAGGCGGAAGTGCAAACCACAACACCATGCAACCCATGATAAGAATTTATTTTTATCATTATTATTTATATTGTATTGTTTTATTATTGAATACATTTTTTTTACCTTTCAATGAACATGCTGCTCATCAGATACACAAGACTTAAGCTGCAGCCAAACCAAGAAGGACGTATTCCAGTGAAAAAGTAAGTCAATGTCCTGGCACTATACAGAATGTTCCACCTCCATATTTTAATTATAAATGATAAGTAATCTCTATTTGTAATTTGTCTTTGGTGTAGCATATTTCGCATGTTTTCAGCTGACAGGAAGCGCGTAGAGACAGCACTGGAGAGCTGTAATCTTCCATCAGGCAGGGTAAGCATATGTTTGGTTAATCACTCCAGAATCCTACTGAGAGAATGCATGAGTGCACATTCTAACAGGAAGTGATTGCATCATATTTACCAATAACTGCATAGAAGGATTCTGGGATGGGATTGATTTTCATCTCTTTGTATTGTATTGTGTTATTTAATGCTCATGCCGCGCACTTTAAAAACAGATAATATCTTATTGTGCTTGTACTATAATGTCAAAATGTATTATCTATAAATATATAATGAATCTATTCACACTGAAACTGAATGTACACATTTGTACTTAATTAATTAAACAAAAGCTGCTAGATGTTTTTTAAAAAAAATAATCATTGTCATATTCTCATTACTCTACCAATGCTGAAGGTATATTTATTTTGTTAGCTGCATTGATGCTTTTGGTAAAATGTTTCAACTCAATAAAAAAAATTCTCACATTTAATATTTAATGGTGCAAAGATTCCCAAAAGTGCTTAAATGATTCATAGACTGCATGAGTCTTTAATCTCTTTTTCCGTTCATTCTTTTTTTTAACCATAAAAACATTACTTGACCTTGAGCTTTGTCACTGCCTCCTGCATCCTCGGCCTCATTTTCATATTTTAAATGTTTACTGGCGCAAAATGAAAAACATTGATGCAACACAGACCAATGCTTGCCCTCTGACAACGTTGTTTATTATTAGATTTGTTAAAATGATCCAATTGATTTAATGTCAAATTAACTGGATCGTCTGCAGACTTGGAAAGAAAGCAGCGATTAATTCAAAGGGCAGTGTGATGCTTTTAGTCATTATTAATATTGGACACAGTGACATTATTGTGAACAGCTCGTCGTGTATTTTTGTAGATGTGCATCAGAACTAATGTGCATCAGTAAATGCTTTGACTACCAGTAAAATCTAAAGAAGGTGATAAGGAGCACTCATTTCATTAAGGGATCAATATGGGGGACATATAATCAGTTGCACCAATGTTCTAGAGGATTATGTCAAAATGAAAAATAAAGTGTGAGCAATGTCCCTGTTGTGGTTAAAGGCAGGTCACGAGTGCATAAATTTAGTGTTTGCCCCATTAGAGTGAATTAATTTTTTATTTTTTTTGTAAATGTCAACAAGCTGGAGTTACCAAACAAAAGGACAAGGTAAAAGTAGCAGATCAAAGCAATGAGCTTTATGAGCAAACTTATTCATGCTTCAAGCAAAGATATATGATGAATGCCAGTGGTTCGAGTGTGCAACAAAATTCATTCAAAAAATTCCAAACACTGTCAAGAAGTGTCAAAACTGTTGCTATTTATGGGAGAGATTGTTCAAATGTCCAGACCAAAGGGCCCATTCCCAATAACTCATTCTTGTGCATGAACGCATGAATGAACTAAAAATGAAAACCAGACTTGACTTACCTTACAGTAAGATTTTACCATGAGACAAAGAATCAGCAGAGTACAAATAAAGGAACTAATTAAGGACTAAATCCAGAACAGGTGGACACAGATGGGTAAAACGCGACTGACATGACAGCAACAGAGATAAGACTAAAAGAAAACCAAAACACAAGTGCATGACATTTTCTGTGATTCAAAGGGAATTTGTGACAGTCCCTGTATTCATTTCTAAATTAAATAAGTGCTCCTCTTCAATTTTAGGGGTTCTGTTTGATATAATCTGGGACCAGTATAGTGGAATTGGAATCTCCATTGTTCCAAGCATGATATCCTTTACTCTCGGCAAACTCCCAATTTATGACACAACAAAGTTATTTCTTGTCAGTAATCACAATAGAACCACATAAAAGTTTAGTAGATTTTATGCTGAAACACAGGTATGATTGTATTATGCTAAAATCCTTTAAGATTTTTACGGGATATCCTCATATTAGATATCTTTTGGGCTCAGACCACTGAGCTTTATATACAGTGCTGTGCCTCAACAGGTGAGCCAAAGTGCTAACCCTGGGTTTACACTGGGCACGATGTCCGCAATCTCCATGATTCAAAATAGTGTGGAGCTCCATGATTTATGACCACTCTTAGAAGTTAATAGGGACATTAAAAGGAGACAGGGTGCGCCCAAGAGATGAAACTTGAAGGAATCATGTTTCCATGTTCACTAAGATTCAATACGATGGTGCTAACTAGGATAACAAGAATGTTAAGATGAACATGTATCTCTTGATCATCAATTGATTTGAGTCATTATTCATACAGAATGATTCGATTCCTCTGGAGGACCTAACTCCTGAGATTTACAAATCCTTTATTGCCAATCTCTGTCCCCGACCTGAAATCAACCAAATCTTTGCAGACCTGTAAGTAATTTTGTGTTAAATTTCAGGATGAAATAACATTTTTTTGTGTATTTCTGTTGCGTATTTAAATTTTAAATAAGCTTTGTGCAAAATCATATTTCTGTAATGAAAACTCTCCCCAATATTTGATTTACAGAGGAGCTAAAGGCAAGAATTATTTAAACATGGAGCAGATGACTGAGTTCATTAACAACAAGCAGCGGGATCCTCGTCTGAATGAAATCCTGTACCCTCCACTGAAGACAGAACAAACACAGCTTCTTATGGAGAAATTTGAGCCCAACCCAGGCATGATACAAAAAGGTCAGTTCTTAAAACTCACGGTCCTCAGCCATCATGTTCCTACTGTCTCGGCAGCCCATTGATTCCTTCAGCTGGTTGATGTGCTGTCATGTCACATAAACCTAGACTGTCCAGGGATGACAGGTACCCATGAGTGATACTACAAATGTCAGGATTCACAGCCGACCACGTTATCGAGTTCTTGAAAACATCACAGGAGCACGATAGATTTTTAAGCAATGTCCAAATAGCTTTTAAGGGGATCCTGACTTCATTATTCTGGTTTACTATTACTTTCAAGGTATGACAACTCTGGGTCCTGTTGACCACTCGGTAGACTCCGTTTGGGTAGTGGTTTTACAATACTATAGTGATAGAGAGCATGATCAACCACCATCAGAGTTGTCATAGTTGTTATTCACATAGCTTATTGCTTAGAAAGAAATAACGAATCACAGGTGATTTCTCTAACTTAATACCAAAGCACCTGTTTCCCCATGCTGAAACCCGCCACCACATGCTGCAACCCCTAATCAGTTTTCTTTTTCATGTTGCTGCTATATACTGAGAGAGAATGGGATTGAGTAAGCATCTATATCACCTTTAGTCTTGTACATTTGGAATCATACTTTCCAAATATGTCAAATGCTTTAAAGCTTTGAAATAACTAACATCACCATTTTTAGCCTTTATAGACTGTGTTAGTAACATATTCTACAGTAGTTTGTTAATGACAGTAACTGGAATCATATCTCTGTCTACTACGTTCAAGTGTATGAACATGGGTACTGTTTAATTAGGACGCTGTTGTTCAGCTCAGTTCTGTTAAACATGAGAATACCTAAAGTGAATTTGCTTTTGTTTTTAGTTTTTTTTCTTATTTCTCATTAAAATTTACACAAATGATTTAATGAAATTCACTGTATTCCTATTGCTAAAATCTCACATTTACAGTCCTATACATAGTCCAAAGACAATAATGCACAACAGTAAAGTCAATCAATTTTTTTCCTTCAAGAAACCACACCCAAAGCATCAGAAAACACCTCAGACAATGTAAAAAATGACAGAGAATGCATAAAAAATGAAATAGTTATATTTTCCAAAGATTTTTGGAACCGCAAGTCTGCTGTTTTATAGACAGTTGTTCAGAGTTTAATACATGTTAAATGTATATGTAAAAGACTGGTCATCTAGGGTGTATTGTGTAGCTTCAGTCACTTTACCTACATTTAGCTTTTAAAGGCTATAACAGTCACCTCATTTCTCTCTCGCTAAAAAAAGAAAAAGAAAATGCTTGCCGCATTTAGGTTTTCAAAAAGTTCTGATGAGAAACCAGGATTTATTATTTTTTTCTGACCTAATCAAAGTTCAGCATTTGTGCTGATTCCTGCCATAATTATTTACTGTATTTTATATATAACACTGATTTTAAAAGATGTTTGTCATCACAGAATTTACTAAGGTTCATATCTACAAAATATCAGTGATCCAGTTTATGCAAGGCCTGAATGGCTTTGCTAGTTCCCTGGTGTAATAGTTATACTCCAAATTGATTTAAGTGATACCTTAAAAACACGTGCCAGAAAAGTTTTATATATAAATATATATTAAATCCTGAGTCGATTTTCCGTAGAACAGTGCTCAATACATCGAAGTATATGATATGTGGGAAAAATAAAGGACTACAGTTTTATCCCGACAAGGGTATATGTATATAATCTATCATCTATCGTATTGTATACATATACTCCATCATATATGATATTGTATATGTATATTCTCATATCATCTATCCTACTGTATATGTATGTACTTCATCATCTATGGTATTGTATATGAATGTATTTTATCATCTATGGTACTGTATACGTATATTCACTATCATCTATCCTATTGTATATGTATATTCTCTATCATCTACGGTATTGTATATGAATATATTTCATCATCTATGGTATTATATATGTATATTCTTTATCATCTATCGGATTGTATATGTATATACTCCATCATCGTATTATATATTTTTATTCTCTTTAATCTTTCATATTGTATAAGTATATTCTCTATTATCTATTATATTGTATATGTATATATTTCATCATATATTGCATTGTATATGTATATACTCTATCATGTATAGTATTGCAGGGCGGCACGGTGGCGTAGTGGTTAGCACGTCCGCCTCACAGCAAGAAGGTCCTGGGTTCGATTCCCAGCTCGG
>JAOUQZ010000002.1:17322254-17339869 GCA_028564935.1 Neosilurus hyrtlii
TACACACACACACACACACACACACACACACACACACACACACACACACACACACACACACACACACATATAAAACCCCAAGGTCGGGGATTCAAGCCCACTCTCAGTGGGATGTCACTGCTGTCCCCCCAGTGCAGCTAACTGGGTTATCAAAGGCCGACAATGTCTCTTATTGTCTATGGTGGGTAGCATGTAAAAGAACCATTTCTGATTTTCGTAAAGAGTAGACTGCATTGCAATTAGCATGTTTCTACCCTGCGATGGCCTGGCGAGCTGTCCAGGGTGTACTCTGCCTTTGCACAGAGTCGACTGAGATGGGCGCCATCCTCCCTGCGATTCTAATTAGAATTAGGTGGTTCAGAAAATGAATGAATGAATGAATTATTAGGCTTCAAAAAGCTTACTTTTATCTTCTCTTAGAAAAACACTACATGCACTTACTAATTCAATTTGCTGAATTGCTTATTCCTACTACGGTTACACCCTGTAGTGCTGCAGGGCATCACAAACCATCATTCACACTTTTGGAACAGCCAACTAGCCTAATGTGCATGTCTTTGGACTGTGTGAGGAAACCAGAGTACTCAGAGAAAGCACACGCAGGGGCAGGAAGAACGTACGTGCAAACTCCACATAGAAACAACCTCACCCAGCCAGGGACTCAAACCCAGGCTGCCTTAAGCACTACAGGAACAACCAAATGTTTTTCCAAAATTGTAAGGCCATCCACTATTATTTAAGATGCTATACAACACTTTTCTACTATATTATGCTATACTGTAGTTGTATAGTATTCTACTGTTGTGTAGTATAGTGCACTATATTGTGCTACAGTATTCAATATACTGGCCTGTGCTCTGCTGCTATACCTTTTACTACCCACCTCTTTCCCTTTGTCAAATTGCTTAATTTGGAACCCAACCCCAAGCACATAGCACAGTCGTGTGACTGACAACCACACAATAGCGCATCATAGTCATTTGTTCTTCCTTAAGAATAGTTTACTGTCTTTGAATCCTCTCTGTACCTTTAAATTGCAGCGTGCTTAATATTAATTAGTTTTTTTTCCTTCTTTCCGGTGCACAAACCATTTTCTCTACCTTTTCCTTCATTTCATTACCATAGCAACAGTGACTCCTGAGATCCACTCGAACATGCCTTCCGACACTGCGCCTGAGCCAGTTTATTTATATAATGCAGTACACAGCCAGGGGATCTGATCACTGGAATGATTGTATGAGAGAGGCAGTTAGCTTGTGACAGCTGATTGATCAGACATGTTTAGCCCAGAGTGACTGGAGATGAGGATAGATGAGAGTGATCATCAAGCTCTTTACCTTGCAGATCTGCCATGACACCTCGCTGTCATATTGATTATGAGCTATTCTCTCAGCCCTTGCTCTGAGACAGGCAAGGGAAGTAGTTGGGGGTGTGGAGGGTGTAGAGGGGAACAAGTCTTCCAAACAAGACACTTCCAGACTTAGAAACATAATTTCAGTTTAGCCACAGGGATGGTAGAGGAGACACTGTCTCTGTAAAGTGTCAAAGGTAATTTTATATCTCAGTCTGCAGAAGTTTTATAGATTTGGATGTCCCTTTGTGCCCTTAAGTAAATGTGAATAGAGTGAGCCAAAAATATTATCTGGATTGCCCACTGTTGCCTTAATCTCCACATTGACAAGACAATTGTTAACTTTCAGCAGAGTGCAGTAATTGCAGTCTTTGAAATCCGCTTGTCTCCTTTTTCCAGGGAGAACAAGGTGGTTTGTTTCTGCTATGTGGGAGCCAAAGCTATTTGCTTCAAAGTGACATAACAGCAGCAGTCCCATGGAGACTATTCTGGAATTCTTCATGTAATGTTGATATGAAACTCCTCCCTGTCTTTAAAAAGGACTGTGGTTAATTACCTTTATAGCTCTGTGAGGGATGACCTTAATTAATGTAAACTACTGCTGAGAATTTGTCACAAGGGACATTCGTCTTTCAGTGTGTTTCCTACAAGCACACACTCTGTTTAGGGAATATGGATCTTACAGTTTGTGTATAATTTGATAACTGTTTGCAATTCCAGCATTAATTTCACTGATGAGACAGGTTGTTGCTTTAGGTGTAAAAGTAGTGTAATACAGCATTTCTACAGTGTGAAATTCTGCTGGTGTCCTGGAGCAGACATGTCACCTCACCTGTATTCCAAGTTAAATTGTTATTTTTGCTAAAGCTGCTGAAATGATGAAATTTAACCTATGGATATGAAGTAAGCACATTTACCAAACTGTTTTACAGGGCAGATTTCACTAGAGGGATTCTCCGGGTATTTGATTAGTGATGAGAATGGTGTAATACCACCTGAGAAACTGGACCAGAGTGAAGACATGACCTTTCCTCTTTCACAGTACTTCATCAACTCCTCTCATAACACTTATCTCACAGGTAGGTTCACACCTAAGCTCAGTCCACAAATCAGGTTTTGATTTCTACAGACATTGAACCTAACAAGCTAGAAAAAAAGAACCCTAATAAAATGAAATGGTTAGTTAATTAAATGTAAAAATTATATTTAAATGTAAAAATTGAAGTATACTGCATGTCTTAGGCATCCTATTTGTTTAGTATAAACTTTGTTGTAGATTTTTATTTATAACTTGCACATTAGTGAGTCAGAAAAACATTTTAGATTTCCAAACATTACTTTCTCAGTACAAAATTAAATGTAGGATTAAGTGTTTCGGTAAATGATTGAGTGAGGGTGGACTACTTTATGGAATTTTCTCATGTAGAAACAATTGATTTAGTCCTTTATATGTAAATATATGGCATCTCTGATCTATAGCATTTCCTTGCATGTGCCCAAACCATTTTTTTTTTCTTTTTTCTTTTACAAATCAAGTTTTGAACAATAATGAAATAAACATTCTTTATACTGAATTTATAATGTGTCACATTTATTCATCCATGTTGAAAACAAAATGGATCTAGAAATGATATTACTCAATGATTTCAAATTAAAAGACTTTGATTTACAAAGATGACAAATAAAGGAACTAATTTGCATATGCGTTCAAAATTCAATTTACAATATTGCTGCTGATTGATAAAGGTGTATGAGTGATGCCATGTGTAAATTATGGAAAAAAAGCAATGTTTAAATTCTGTTTTTTAATGGTGAGTTCAAAAAAGACTTCCAGAAGGAACCCAGAACTGCCACATGTATTCACATTTATGTGATACGATTAAAGGCAGTAAGTTGTGTTGAAAACTGTTTATAATAGAATTTTAGGATAAATTAGCTGTGAAAGAGGGTAGCCAATAATATACTCTTTCTAAATTATTACATAAAAGTGTTTTTCAAATTCTTTCTGAAAACTGTTAATGTGGGAGGTGCAGCAGTAATATTAAGTTGATATTATATTTAGAATAAATCAGAATACATCATACGTGATCTATAAGACATAATTTTAAGAACCATTAAACTTGAAAATAATGTTTTATTTTGATGCAGTAATAATGGTTCTAAATAATATTTGATGCATTGGGTGCTAAATTTACTTTTTTTTTGTATTATTTTTTTCTTCCTTGAATTTTTTCCTTGTCTTTACTTGCTTTATATTTCTTAGAGCAGAATGTATGTATTATTTTGCTAATGTGAATACATCTCTAAAACTTGCCCATGTATACCCATAGTTATTCAGGGCTTTAGTGAGTTTATTTTCATTATTGTAATTAGTGTACTTAAGGAGTGTCTGTTAAATTCAATAAAATACAATTATTAAGTTAAGGATGCAAATGCATCTTGCAATCGAAATATAGAAATATTCTCAAATAATCTGTCTGGCCAACTATATACTTTGGAACTGTTTTGTACTGGCCATTATTCTTGGCTAGCGTGTTGGTACTTTTTAGATTGATTGCCTCATATAACAGAATTATAATGCAGTACAATGAAATGGTTTAAGACAATATTATTAATGATTTAAGTCAAATGTAGCTGCAATGAACTGAACATGAGGGATAAATTTAAACTGCATATGTTATTGTCCATAATCTGTACTTGGTTCTTGAACCAACCTCCTATTATTCAGCCTTCACAAAATGATCACGTCAGAATTCAGAATAGATTGTGTTTGTGTATTTTCTAGCGGGGCAGCTAGCAGGAAACTCTTCAGTGGAGATGTACAGGCAAGTGTTACTGTCTGGCTGTCGCTGTGTGGAACTGGACTGTTGGAAAGGCCGGACAGCTGAGGAGGAGCCTGTTATCACCCATGGCTTCACTATGACATCTGAAATCTCCTTTAAGGTAAAACATGCTATAGGCATTATAAACTTTGGTCTATTATTTATATATCTACTATCTTAAGCTAATCTAGATGCAATAGATATTTAGCTCCCACATATAAAAATGAAAAGCTGTAAGGATTCATGTTTCATAAGTGAAGTTGCCACTAAGTGGATTTATTTAGAATTTTGCGTGCAAGTAGCCTGCATCATAGAGATGCTCTAAACAGCTTTTGATAACAATCCATAAACTTGTTTAAATACAAAATGTTAAATTTAAAAAATGCAACAAAATAACTGTTATGATGATTCTGCAACAACTACTGCTCAGAATTTGCTTAAATCGACATGTTTTATTTCTTGGACATATATGCGCATGTGACAGGATATATACGTGTGATACATGTGAGAGCTACACCCCTGTGTCCGTTAATGGTTCTAACATGCAATAGTTTCCATTTATTTTACCCAAGAGGGCCTTTCGATCGGTGACATTCTATTAACTTTTCTTTATGTAATTGCAAAGCTGAATGAGCTCATCACCCTGAAATGAACTGCATTTGGATAGTAGAAGATAAGTGTGTATTTTTGTCTCAGCTAGTGATTATATTCTCTCCTCTAAATCCTGTTTATATTCAATGTGTTCTCTTTCAGGAAGTGATTGAGGCCATTGCCGAATGTGCTTTTAAAACATCTCCTTTTCCAATCATCCTGTCCTTTGAGAATCATGTGGACTCGTGAGTGAAAGCCCCACACTGACTGCATGTGACAAGCCTCTCTTACCTTTGGCCTTGGAGTGCCAATGTTCTGCACACAGAAGAGCTGAGTGCAACTATGGCAACAAGGAGTAGAATGATTATAGCATCGTCTATAATGCACAATTTGTTTTCACTTGTCCCTCTTGAAATGCCACACAGTATTGTTGCTTCTTTTCTTGCTGTATGCAAGAACATGTGGGATAAAGTGACAACTCATTATTACACCATTTATAGTGGCACAATTTCATCAAATACTATGATATTGTTTGTTGATAAAATACTTTTTTTGTCAAAAATCCAACTGTGTTTATAATTACAGTCCAAAACAACAAGCCAAGATGGCTGAATACTGCAGATCGATTTTTGGAGATGCCCTTTTAACTGAGACACTTGAGAAATATCCTGTATGTACCATAATGTTCAGGGGGATTTTTTTTCACTTACAACCATATTCAAAGTCTACAATAAGGACAATATGTAAGGAAGTTGTTGTTTTTATGTATGTTTAGCTTGAGCCAGGGACTCCACTGCCAAGTCCACAGGAACTCATGGGAAAAATCCTCATCAAGAACAAAAAGTCTCACCCAAAACCACCCGATGGGAGCACAAAAAAGAAGCTATCAGAGCAAGCCTCGAACACCAACAGTGACTCCTCTAGTGTGTTTGAGCCATCCTCACCCAGCGCTGGGATGGCAGGTAAACTCAACATGCTGGGAAACGCTCAGTCTTCTTTTGAACTTTAGTATGAATGAAGCAATACTGGACACTGTTCTAAGAAGTGACTTTTTAATCACCATCTTTTTGAGGTGAACATCTTTTTTATGTATTATTTAATTTTATTTATTTATTTATTTTTATCCTTATAGTGCCATCTGGTGGGTGGTGAAACCACTATGCTTATTGTTGTTGCTTTTGTATCATGGATTGCTAGGAATACTGTGACCTAGTAACCATTCATGGCTTCATTTCAACTTTAGGAGGAACTCACTTTCCAAGGGACCTTACTTGTGTTTTTTTAAATTGGCGAGTGTTTATATGTGCTTAGTACATTAAATATATAATTAGGATTGCTCACAGGTATTGATTAGCATCATATTACAGACACTGTAGGGAGTTTTATTGAAATTATAGTTATTTTTTCCCCCCACACAGAATTGATAAAACTAAAGTTTCAAATATTGCTTGCTAGAAGGTGCAGGAATTATAATTGGACATTTTGTGCATGGTGTCCATTTAGCATTCAGTACAGTACAGTTTTATCAATATTATATTAGCGCCACTAATTTTCATTGGTAAATTAAGGTATCCGCTCTAACCAATGACTGTATGCTCCTTTATGAACTTTCCTGATCCCATTGTTTTTGTTTAATCCACACTAATATTTTTCAGTGCCTCCTTCCCCATAACCCATGCTCACAGATATTGCACGCAAGTATGATGTATGTGAGCATCCGTATATCCTTATGATCCACAGATGTGCACACATCTGGGCATCATGTGGATATGTGGAGGTTTTAAGTGTAAGTCAATGATGTTTTCTATTCTAAAGCCCACTTTACTGCTGTTCAGTAGCTTCACAAGAGGTGGAGGCAGATGAAGATGATGATGATGATGACGACGATGATGACTGTAAGAAGTCAATGGATGAAGTAAGTGTGCTTATTTATCTCATTTATAGCAAGTCTGAATATTCAGCAGCTGATATGTTTGTGTATGGATTCTCCACAGGGTACAGCAGGATCTGAGGCTATCGCTACTGAAGAAATGTCCACTCTAGTTAATTATATCCAACCCACTAAGTTCCACTCCTTTGAGACTTCAAAAAGTGAGCAAAATTACTTGTAATGTTGGGCTCATTCATTTAGCATAGTTTGCTGCTGTGATGTGCTCACTAATTCTTTTTTCAGAGGTCAACCGCAGTTATCAGATGTCATCATTTGTGGAGACAAAGGCCCTGGAGCATCTCACTAAGACTCCTGTGGAGTTTGTCGAGTATCTTTTCCATCCAATAAATCCTGTAGTAGTTAAAAGTTAAAAGTACAACACCACACATGATATTTGAATATATAGGATAAGGATATCTAAATGATAGTTATCTAAATATTTATTCAGAGATTGTGGCACACATGAGCCTGCATGTGAATATAATTAGAATTATAACAATAATTTAGAATTGATCATATTCCTTTAACTGAATATTACACAGTGTTATACTGTAAATGTTTAAGATTTACTTTGAAGAGTTTGGCCTTTATATTCTTAACTAAATTGTTTAAGATACAATAAACTTCAGCTCAGCAGAATCTACCCCAAGGGCACTCGAGTTGACTCCTCCAACTACATGCCTCAAGTGTTCTGGAATGCAGGCTGCCAGCTGGTGGCACTAAACTTCCAGACAATAGGTAAAGACAGTTTCCTTCTTAAGTCATCCCCTGTATATAAACATAATTCATTTCCTATCCCCAGCCAGAGATTTCAGATGGCCTTTAAATGCTCCCAAGCCAAATGTGAGATAAAATTTATCCAGCTGGTACATCCACATCATCTGGCTCCTGTTAATTGGAGCTCTGTTTTAAGCCTCTATTGGATTGCCCTATGAATATAACCCAGAAATTTGAGAAGAAAAAAAATTCTGCTACTTACCTTATCCTTGTGGTCGCTAGCCACAGCTCCCGACCTTAGATGAGGATATAAACATAGATTAACTGGTAACCATAGAGCTTTGTGCGGATACTGGGATTCTCCTTACAAGCCCTAGACAAAACTATTACTGTAAAACTGCAATCTCTGACCCGATTTGTTATCTTTCACACTGTCTTTTTCCCATCAGAGTAAATAAGAGCACATTGTACTGCATCTCATCCAACTAAAGCGAGATCTCACATCATCTGACTAAAACATCCCACTATTTTCTCTGAGAGGCCCATGCTCTCAGTCCAGGAGGTGGTGATTATATTCCGGTCACTTTACATTCAGAAGTGTATAAGTGGGTGTTGAAGGTCTACTTCTGAAAGTGCCAAGGCATCAACATCACTTACAGTAGCATAACATAATTGTGATGGGCCCTGGTGCACATATTTTTCTTGGGCCTTTCCCTCTATACAAAGTGTGTACAGACACCATGGACAGCAACTGCTGTTTGGGTACTCATTAAAGGACGGTACAAGTGCCACATTTGATTTAAGATTTGCCTAGGACTCAAAAATCACAGCATCATTTCATCAACTATGAACCTCATGCACAAGTGCATTCAATCCGGCAACCGATACCCATAAACACAGAACAGCAATTAAGAAAAGCACAGCAACTCATCACAGGTCACATAGTATAAATGATGATGACACAGCACCTGATCACACAGTCACCTGCATTTAGAGACTTCATCATTCAAAAGTTCATCCTCCAGGTTTTGCACTCAACAAAGTCACTGACAACAATTTTCAAGTCCAGATTCCTGGCTGTATTGTTCTCTGTTGAAAGTATTGCCAGGTGACTGAGTTTTTCCCATGCTGCTCCTGAGATGGGTCTTAATGAGTCATTTTTGAAAAAGGCCGGTGGTAACAGTTACAGGCATTTTATGGTGGTCTCAGCTCAACTCCAGCATATCCCAGTACACACTTGTAAATCTAAGTAAAGACAGTACTTAAGACCATAAGCATAGCACAAAATGCCAAAATATATATTTGTGTACATCTTTGAATGGAAGCTGTTTTGACCACTGCTTCCAATTGGTTCATATAAAATTGTGGGTGGGCCCCTGGCACATATCAGACCCCAGTGCATTGTAATGGTGGCTCCGACGGTTATGATCTTTTATAAACATCTCTTTCCTGGTACTGGACACCTTTTAAACCTTGGTTGTGTCCTGATATTGTGTCCAAGAAAACGACAAACAGAAACAGAGACAAGATGCACCTATAAAGAAGCATATACAGTGCTTATACAGTGACCAGACTGCATGAAGTGGGAACCCAAATACTTCCTACAACAAAATGTTGTGGCACATGATCATGGGCTATGTCCAAATGCACAAAAACATGTAGACAGCTTTAGCATACTCCACACACCGCCTCAGAAAATGTGCAAAGAACACAGTGAAGAGCTGAGCCACTGTTCCAGAGTAAAGAGGCCAACACTCCCCCGCACTTGCTCAGCAGAGCTTGATTCACGAGAGCTTTCTGTGATCATTAATTGGAAAACCTCCTTCTTCAAATACAATCCCAATTTCAAAAAGTGGGGACACTGTGTAAAATGTAAATAAAGACAAAATGCAATGATTTGCAAATATCACAAGCACAAGCACATATTTTATTTACAATAGAACATAGAATATATATATATATATATATATATATATATATATATATATATATATATATATATATATATATATATTTAATGAAAAATATTAGCTCATTTTGAAATTGAGGGCAGCAGCACAAGTCAGAAAGTTTGAACAGAAAAAAAGGCTGGAAAAACAAGTGCTACTAAAAGAAAAAAAAATAACAGGTAAGGCAACAGGTAAATCACATGATTGGGTAAAAAAAGAAATAAAAAGCCTCTTGCCAGTGATTTACCAGTGTGTACAAAAAAACTCCATCTACAAATTGTGGAACAGCTTCAGAAAAAATGTCCCTCAACATAAAATTAGGAAAACTTTAAATATCTCATCATCTACATTACATGATATTATCAAATGATTTTAAAAATCTAGAGAAAGTCTGAAAATCAATACTGGAAGCCTATAATCTTGAGGCACTCAGACTGCACTGCATTAAAAGCACACATGATTCTGTCATGGAAATCACTGCATGGGCTCAGGAACACTTCCAAACATCACTGCCTATATGTACAGTTCTCCATGCCATCTGCAGGTTAAAGCTCTGTCATGCAAAGAAGCTATATGTGAGCATGATCCAAAATTGCCATTGAACTGTGCAGCTGACTCTCCAGTCATAGCCCCTTATCATAACATGGATTAGGTCCACAGTTGGGGACATCATTTCATTGTAGTTGAAAAACTGAAAATGCATTTTTACGAATGCTCTGTGTGTATTTTTTACCTAGATCTTTCCATGCAGCTGAACTTGGGCATGTATGAGTATAATGGGAAGAGTGGCTACAGGCTTAAGCCTGAGTTCATGAGGCGTCCGGATAAGAACTTTGACCCCTTCACAGAAAGCACTGTGGATGGCATTGTAGCCAATACTTTATCAATAAAGGTTAGTGTCATATGGACTGACTTAACACTCCAAATAAATTTGTTGTTGTGTAAAACATATTCAGCACATTTTAGCACATCTCTGCACTTTTTACATCAAGTTGTATTTTGTATTGTTATTTTTTTATATATATTTATTTATTTTTGTGCAGTTCAGGCTTTTCCATTACTGCTAGCACTCACAACTGCCACTTAGTCATTGAGCATGAAGCATTTTTGTGTGTTCTTACTGTGAGTGAATGACTATATATAGTGTAAAGATTTGTATTTGAATCATTATAAACGTGTGCTGAAAGAACACAGGATATAAGACCAAGCAGGGAAAGGAAACGTTTATTGCTTATGTGTAGTGAATGTACAAGGTCTTAGTTATATGATCATAGACAGAGTCAGTAAAGGTTAAATTCAATTCAGTTCAATTCAGTTTTATTTGTAAAGCACTTTTTACAGTTGACATTGTCACAAAGCAGCTTTACAAAGTAAAACCAATTTAAAAAAGAATTCAAACATTTCTTCTACAAACCCTACACATCCCTAATGAGCAAGCCTGCGGCAACGGTGGCAAGGTAAAACTTCCTCAGTTGACCCAGGGAAATAGCCAGAGTCTCATCAGGCCTGACATCAACATATTTTATGTAACAAGGTAGCAGACATTTACAGGATTGTGTATGTATTCATGTGTACTGTATTATATTATTTTGTGGGTCTAATTAGTACTGTTTTTCACAATCAGATCATATCAGGACAATTTCTGACTGACAAGAAAGTGGGAGTGTATGTGGAGATTGACATGTTCGGGCTGCCAGTTGACACGAGAAGGAAAGCATTTAAAACAAAGACATCGCAAAACAACGCCATAAACCCTGTATGGGATGAAGAGCCAATCGTCTTTAAAAAGGTAGATCACTTTTCTCAGAAGAGGTACATAAAGCATACGGCTTTAAATAAATATTTTTACTGTGGTTTTTCCTTCTGGGCCAGGTGGTTCTTCCTACTCTTGCCTCAATCAGAATAGCTGCGTTTGAGGAGGGTGGAAAGTTCATAGGTCATCGGTTAATTCCTGTGTCAGCCATTCGACCAGGTAGGTGTCTGCTTCCTCTGCTAAACTGGATGTGAAGTTGTGAGTGTATGATGAGAGTGGTTTTACACAAGCTTTGTTGTTGTTTCAGGTTATCGGTATATTGGACTGAGAAATGAAAAAAATCAGTCACTCACTCTTCCTGCAATATTTGTGCACATTGAAGTAAAAGACTATGTGCCAGACACCTTTGCAGGCAAGTAGTATCAAATTAGCACATTATAATTGCCTGTGCTTTTCCTTCAACCTATTGTGTGAATGTGAAATTCCATCATGATCACAGCGCCATAGGTTTTAGCAATGCGGTCTTGAGCAAAAGGTGTGACCAGAGGCTGTGAAATGCAAAAACTAATGGGACTTGTGCTTCCTGTTCAGCAGATCTGACTTTATCTCAGGTGTTTTATACCGCTGGGGCTTACAGGTGCAATTGGCTCTAGCCTTTTCAACAGCATTTAACACTTTTTTCAAGGAGTTCTCAGTTTCCCAATGGAGTCAACACTGACGTCAGCACCGAGGCAGATAACATACTTGGGAGACATACTTGAGGGGAATAAATTGTGATGCATGTGTGGACGGAAATAATGATGAATTGATGAAATTTGCCATACTTGTGATGACTGACTGTTTGTTTCTTATTGGAACAGATGTCATAGAGGCCCTGTCCAACCCCATTAGATATGTCAACTTAATGGAGCAGAGATCCAAGCAGCTGGCTGCTCTGACGTTAGAGGAAGGGGAGGAGGAGAAAGATGCTAAAGAGGTGGGGCCTGTGTATGTCTAAACCTTATTACATCCAGATTTCCATAGTTCATCGCAGGTTCACATCAGTGCTCATATGGCTTAATAGAATAACCAGAGGTGAATTAAAAGTCTCAAAAATAAGCCAGAGGGATCCATTTGTACATTTACCGTGCTTTTGCTGGCAAGACTGTAATGCAAGATATAGAAAAGAAGCATGGATTCTATGACTTTTGTATATGAAAATCCTTAAATAGACACACATTGTTTTTATGTATTTACATTTACAGTCAGATTATAATCTGTGCCCACTGCCAACAACTGTTTTTATTTAATCAGTTATCAGCAATGCACTGATTGCAATTTGGATGTATTTGAAGTAAACTTTTAGCTGGTTTGAGAAAATCTCCCTGTGATGGCCGGGCGAGCTGTAGAGGGTGTACTCTGCCCTCACCCAGAGTCAGCTGAGATGGGCACCAGCCTCCCCATGACCCTAATTATTATTAAGTGATTCAGAATGGATGAAAATCTCTTTAAAAATAAAATGAATACTTCACTCTTTCTGGTGATTTTTTTCCTTCCAAAATTATTGTTACAACAATCAGAGGGTTACACAGATCTGCACCCATTACTGCATGACTGTTTGCCACTATTGATATGCGATACTGGACTAGTTAAATTCCCATTTTGATAGATTTTTGTTAATTAAATAGGACTTTTTATTATTTATAAATGATAACAGTTTGTTCTCCACCATTTTGTTCTCAATTTGGCCTTCTGTTAATTCCCTTCCACTGTCTCTCCACTATCATATGAAAGCTACCGGCCTTCCTTTAAGGAAAATGCAAGCAAACTTATGCTCCAAGCTATGGAAGCCATATGCCAAATACATCTTTCAGAACTGCAGCTCAGACTAGGTCACAGGGCACAGTAACCCACTTGTATCTCTTCTACAGAAGCACTCCCTTTTGTATACATGAGCTCAAAAATACTTGGCTAGTGTCACTGTGCTTGAAAGAGAAGGCGGGATTACACCACTCCCCTTTTAAACTGCGTGTTAAATCTCCCTCCAATGCCTCCTCAATATTTTAAAATGTTTTTTTTAAATGATTTATAATGTTGAATATTATGATGACTTATAATAATGCTGTCAAGAAACATAACAGTGTACATGTGGACCTTAAAGACAATCCTTTTTAAATGTTGTTTTCATCATTTTTTAATCTCATTTTATTTGTCAGACTGAATCGGGTGTTGAACAGGCTTTAGAAGCAAAGAGTGAGCCTAAACCTGCTCCTGTGGAGAACGGCCTGAGTCACACCTTGAGTGCAGCGCCGAAACTAGTGTCACAACTTAATACACAGCCACAGCCTACAGGTAACAACATGAAATCCATTATTAACACATCAAACTGAGAGCTACATTAATTTCTTATGTCTGGGGTTTTCTAATTCCGAGTTCAATGAATTTTAAATGAATTTTGCCTCTAGTGTTGGAGAGTGAAAATAGTCTATTTGCATATTCGCAAAGCTTACCTGTAGAGGTTTTTGTGTGTTTTAGGTTCATCTAAACCTGCAGCAAAGACTGAAGATCTTATACACAGTGTCCTCACTGGTCAGTCACTGTTTGTACTGCACACCATAATGACCATTCATTTCTAATTACATTCCTAATTACATTTAATGTGTAGTTCTATAAACCAAGAATAATACAATTAGGGTATCACATGGGATATTGCTTTAACCCCTATAGCTTCGTCCCTTTTCGAATAAAACAATTAACATTTTTGTTTTCCCATAAGGCTAATAATGCTTCTTTTTTTGAAATAAAGGACCATACAAAAAACTCTTTATCATCGCAATGTACTCTTTTCAGGCTAATGAGTTTAACTTTATGAACTTTCTCTCATCTTAGAGATGGAGGCTCATACATTAGAGGAGCTGAAGCAACAGAAAGTGTTTGTCAGGGAGCAGAGAAGACATTATAAAGAGATGAAGGAGCTGGTGAAGAAACATCACAAGAAAACCACAGAACTGATCAAGGAGCATACGGCCAAATACAACGAATTCCAGCACGACTACCTGCGCAGACGAACTGTGCTGCAGAAATCTGCAAAACGAGATGGTAAGAAGAGGTAGGTCTACATTCTCTGCTCAAGATTCCCTCTTAAAAGTACAAAAGTCAATATATACTCTATAGTTAAAAGGTGGGTGGACTTCAGATTTGAGCTCTGTTCCTCAGGTGTCTGTCCTCTAGTCCAGAGCACGGCGCCTCTTTTTTTGAGCAGGAGCTGGCGACTCTAGACCAGGAGAGTGGACAGAAACTGGCTGAGCTCAAAGAACAGCAGCAGCAGCAGCTCCTGAACCTGCGGCAGGAACAGTATTACAGTGAGAAGTACCTGAAAAAAGAACACATCAAACAGGTACAATGAATCTTATATAGTCATCAAGAAATGAAAACTTTATATCAATATTTTTATTTTATTTATACACACATATATCAGCACATCAGCATAGTGGTCAGCATGTCCTCTTCACAGCAAGAAGGTCTCCGGTTCAAGTCCTCGACTTGGCAAGGGCTCCGGTTTCTTCCCACAGTCCAAAGACACACATTAGGCTAATTGGCTAATTGGGAAGTGCTTCAGGCAAATGAATGAATATACAAAAAAACATACACAATAGGCTAAAATTAAATAAAATATATAAGCATATTTATATAATGAAACACATAAATGGCTAACTACATTTTGCCATATTTATTCCACAGCTAGTGGAGAAACTCACCCTGCTAGCTGAGGAAAGTCAAAGCAACCAAATGAAGAAACTGAAAGACTTGTGTGAAAAGTAAGCTTGATATTAAAAAGACACAGAAATTATACCAGTTGTTTATTAACAACATAGGTCTTACTCATGTTTTCATGTACACAGAGAAAAGAAAGAACTGAAAAAGAGAATGGACAAGAAAAGGCAGGAAAAACTGAATGAAGCCAAATCAAAAGAAAAACACTTGACAGAGGAGTAAGTAGAGCTTTTGAGTTGAATCTCATCAGAAAATCACAGAAAGCAGTCTTAATACAAATATAAGCTATGTACAGCAAGGACTCTCCTGCAGATGGCAGTGAAAGACCAAGAGTGTTCTAGAATCATTTTGAGAACTTATATAACTTATATATAAGATTTTTTTTTTTAAATGAGGAATTTTGCTGCAAAACTTCAAAATGAGATACATCCCTTTCACCAGATTTGATTTTTCTCCCCTAAATTATATAACTATACTGTGATTAAATGAAACTAATCAAATAAAAAGCAATAAATTATTGAATACATTATAGTAAAAACAATATTAATTTATTTGCTTGTATCAAACAAGAAAGACTTTTATCTCATTTTGCAGCTAAATTCCTCTTCCAATTTTAACTATAAACATTTCCTTGAAATGAACTGTTATTTTATACAGTATGAAATTTTATTACTGGCACTATGCAGCTATGCACCAGATATGTGTGAGCCATCATCAGACATCACTTAATATAGTCTGGCATAAGATATATTATCACTTTGTGGTGGCAGATTAATTTGAAAGGCTGTCCAAATGCTTATTTCAAAGGTCAAATTGTTCTCTGTTCTTTCAGGGAAAAGCTGGAGATCAACAGATCGTATGTTAATGAAGTGGTACAGCATATTAAAAGGGTAAGTAAATTCTTTTACACAAAGAGGTTTGTGAGTTCATGTTTAAAAACAGCTGACATGCAGTTATCCTGCTTTCTTTTTGTTGTATATTTGGACAGTTGGAAGATGCTCAGACCAAAAGACATGAAAAGCTTACAGAGAGCCATAAGAACATTCTTCAACAAATCACTGAAGAAAAACCTAAGGTACACATATAATTTTTCAGCTGTAGCCTCATATTGTTTGCTTTGCATGCAAAATGTTAAAGGTGTGATCAGAGCTTTGTGTTACAGCGATTTTTAAAAAATAAAGAAACACAAACAAATACTGGGAGAACATGTAAAATCTTGGCTCTTAAAATTTCTTGCTATGAGGCGACGGTTCATGTTATAACAAACACATTTGTAATGTTAACCGATAATGTGAAACACATGTTTAGATATGAAAATTATGTGCAATCAACAACAAAAAAAAACGTTTACATTATGGTAATATACTGATCTGTTGATTTTCTAATATGGTTGAAACATGTTGTCATAATTTTCACAAGTGTGCCACTATCAACAAAACAGCTGTTCAGAGAAGAGAAACTGTCAACTCCATACCTGATAACAAATAATGTGGACCAACATCCAACCACTCTAGACAAAAATGTAACATTCCGCTTACCTCTAATTGATTAATATAGAGCATTAATATAAACGTTTTATCTGAATTATAGTTGAGGCTAAACTAATGAAGTATATAGTCATGGCTTTATACCTGTTTGGTTTAAGAATTTATCGGCACTCAAAGTAGATGAAGGTACAGTCTGGCAGGATTTAATAATTGAGTACAGTTATCATCACCAGTGAAAAGTTTGGACACACCTTCAAATTAAATATCAACAAAAAATCCTTTTGATCAAGATCATCTCTAAAATTAAATGCAGTCTTCACTGGCCAAAGCCCCATATGTGTATATGTTTATGTTTATATAATAACTTTAAGAAAGTATTACTGACTACAAATTACCAACTAAAAAAGAGTAATCAGTAAAGTAATCCAAGTACAACAATAAAAATCATCTAAATTGTGGACTTATTTCCAAATATATGCATAAGCACTTAGACATACCAGATATACATCACTAGGACATAACATTACATTTATCATGACTTGGATTTAAATAAAATCAATTGTTACATTATTAAACATATACAGACTGAGTGATTAAGTTTTTTGTGCCTAAATGACATAACCAGACAGCATCACCTCCTACATTACAAAAATATTTTTCAGTAGTGGTTTCTTCGTTCCAGTAGACAGGTTAGCAAGTTATCAAACCCTTAGCTTACTGGATTGTATGTATTTCAGCTAATGTTAGCAGTTTATCTTTCTTTTACCTTTTAAACATTTTTTTAAATTAGATGTGGAGTATATGGATGAAGTCAATATTCATAATACTCTGTATTGTGGTGGTCCCCTTTTGGAAGCTTAAAAAAATCACATAATTTCCACATCTGAAGAGCACCTGAAGCAGCAGCTATTGTGAAGAATACGGCAAATTAAGCAATCCTGTAAACAGTTCTTTTGCCCCAACTATGATTAGTCAGATTTAGTTTTACAGAGGCATGTCTTTGCTATTATCAGTGACATAAACTTACATGCATTTACACGTCATTAACATTTTTAAGCAGACTCAAGTAGCTGGAGATGTTTGCAAACTCTGCAATACTGTTTTAAGTGCCTATGCGCACTCCTGCGAACGACAATCACATCTTGGCAGACGATTTTTATGGCACGACACCAGACAGTTAAAGTGTGTTTGTACTGCACATTTTTCTGTAGTGTATCCTGTTTTGAATCATTTTAAAATCTGTTAAGTGTAATGTCTGGTTT
>JAOUQZ010000002.1:17339969-17362793 GCA_028564935.1 Neosilurus hyrtlii
TACTGTTATTTTTTCCCACACACAATATATATATATATATATATATATATATATATATATATATATTGTACTGTAATGGAATACAGTTACTTTTTTTCTGTATTTAGATTACACAACACCATAACCTGTAATCTGTTACTTCCCAAGCCTGTGTATAATTGTATGTAACAATTATTCACTGAAGGCGAGGTGGGACTATTAAGCAATATCCACCGAGTCAGGCAAATAATCATTTTTGTATATAATATCCAACAACATATGTGCACAGATTTTGGTTCAATGAGAAAGATGTTAAAAACTTTGGAAATTATTAAAATACAGTAAGTGCTGTTATGTTCCATGAAGGTGCTTCATGAGCTGTATTTCTCTATTCTGTAGCTGTATCATTTCCCCAGAGCCCTGTAGGCCTCAGGGCAGCCACAAGCACATGTTCCCAGTGCTCCTCTCACTAAACATGACATTTCCAATGAACAAATTGCTTTGTCTTTGAAAGAAGCTCAGAAGTGTCAGTATACTGTTTATATATTCATGTGTGAGATTTGTTAGCACTTATGTGAGTCAAGAGTACAAATAAGAATTTCATCAGTAGGTCTTGCCTAGACTGCAAGATTAAAAAGAAATAAAATTATACAACTAAAATTAAAATCAGTATTGATCAAGTGAAAGAGAAGTGGCAGCTACAATGCACTTCATTTATGCTGTAAATGTCTTCTAATATTATTGATGATGCTAGCAAAAATGGTGATGACTACCTGCTCTCAAGACTAGAGGCTTGCTCCTGGCAATACGATTGGTGGGGGAAAAGTTTTGTTACATCATTACCATCAATACTTTCATTTCAGATTATGTTCCATATTTTTTTTATGGAATTTGTCTAGAACATATTCAAAATTATGTTAGTGGGGAATAGCATGTTATAGTTAGCGGCGTTTCTGGCTGACTCAAACTGGCTTCCGCGCACCAACCTGCGGCCTTGGCAAATTAACCTTCCTTAATTCTCCACATCATACTTCACTTCACTCACTAATTGCTTATTAGTATACACTACATGGGAACACCACAATCTGACTAGCTTGCTGTCTCAGCGATATTAGACATTACTCAGAGTGAATAATGCTTAAATCAAAACAGCTTACATTTCGTCACCATCACTTGGGGCAAGTGGGGTTATTACTTCATGCTTTATAATGGAAAAATAAACCACCTTAAAAAGATTTATTATAGATATTTTTTGTTTGTTTGTTTTTCATGTGTCTCTTGTAGTATATACAAAAAAACACCTTTGGAAGCACTATTTCTTTTCCTTTCTCAAAGTGTAACATAAACAGAACAGATGCTATTAGCTTCACAGAGCTGTTAGTCGGCTCAGAGTGCAGAGTTCATCTGACCTGCCTTAGAGACATATTTAAAATTTGTAAACATAATCTATAAAAATCTCAGTTTAGTTTGTTTTCATTGTGTTTCCCATAGTGTATATTAAAACACATTTTAATTTAGTGTTTATATGTATGTATATATATATATATAAACAACTGGATTGCTGATCCCCAGGTCCGGGGTTCAAGCCCCACTATCAACGGGATGTCACTGTTGTCCCCCCAGTGCAGCTAACTGGGTTATCAAAGGCCAGCCATGTTTCTCACTGTATGTGGTGAGAGGAATGTAAAAGAACCATTACTGCCATTACCATTACTGCCATTACTGACCAATTTCCATCAAGAGTAGCTGCATAGTCGTCGGCGTGTTTCTGCCCTGCGATAGCCTGGCGAGGTGTATTCTGCCCTCGCCCAGAGTTGACTGAGATGGGCGCCAACCTTCTTCGTGACCCTAATTAGGGTTAAGCAGTTCAGAAAATTAACGATGTATGGTTCAGAAAATGAATGAAGAATTAAAATTTTTTTCTATATCATTTTAACAAGACATCCTTCGTGATCTTAATTCTTTCTAAAAACTGATTACATTAACACTTCATTATGGTTTCATCTGGCAAACACTTCACCCTCTCAAATGCTGATCCAATAAAAAGCTATATTATCGGCTTGACACATATACTGTGACCTTTAGCAGACTGTAACATTTCTGATTAGAGTGTCAGCTTGGGAATGATAATTTTGATTCATGTTATATTGCATAAATGTGAGGTCAAGTGTAAATGTTGTGAAAGGCCATTGGCATTTTCTTTAACGCCATGTAGATATTGAGTTTGTAATGGATATGGTCTCTTCACAGCTTCAGAATGAATTAGATCAGGAGTATCAGGACAAGTTCCGTCGGCTACCTGTCGAGATTCAGGAGTTTGTGCAGGAGACCACTAAGCGAAAGACTGATGGGAATGATCAGGACTCCCTGCCTTCTTCTAGCACCCTGGAGAAACTCAGCCATAAGGGAGCACAATCTGAGGACGATATGGAAGATGAGAGGAAAGACTAACAGAGTAAAGCATTAAGGATTCCACCATGCTACAGGCACTCTTCCTAATTCATTTTGACTTTTTTGTTTGTATATTTTTTGGGAAAATTTGACATCTTTGTTGCTAATGCATTTTGGAGAATGTCTGTGGGTGGAGGGTAAAAGGATAATATTCAACAGATCACCTAGAGCACTTGAACCGCATCAACATTTGATTTATGATGTGTACAATTCCCTCTTTTCTCAAAGTAGTAAGAATCACGTTTTGGGGTCAGATTAGAGACAGTATTCACTTTTGCTATGTAGTTAATATGGTGTGTTTTACATACTGTATGTCATTTTTTCCCATGATCCCAATCAGATATTTACGGCCAGTATGTAACCAGTTTTAAAATGGGGATTGTGAGTATGTGCATGAATGGTAGGTACTGCATACATTACTGTAGCTCTAATTTCTCTTTCAGAAGTTTTTGAAGTCACTGTACCTGCATTTAATTTATACATTTTTTTTGCAAGCACAGGTGGCTTGCAGATGTAAACTCATTATTTTGTAAAAATTGCTTCGGATGTTGTTTCTTTTACTAATCTAGATTAATAAAATACAGCAGAGTATAAAATTTGTCACAAGTGGGTCGAGTATAGGAGAGTAACAGAATTTCAAGAAATGCATGAGTACATTGAGCAGTTTGTAAATGCAACTCTGTAGCTTATGTGATGTAATGCATAAAGATGTGCTTGTTTATTTATTTGTTTGTTTGTTTGTTTGTTTGTTTGTTTTTACATCATACATAGTATTAATGTCTTTATCAGTAGATTTATTCAAGAGTATATTATTTCCAAGTTTTCCAATTTTTTATTCATTTTAATGGGGTCACTTTAAGACCAATTTATTTTAATTCAGTTATTTTGAATTCTTTTTTGATTTTTTATTCCTTATAGTATATTAAATGATTATAGGTTTTCTTTTTTAATATATATTGAAGTAGAATAACCTATTTACTGAAGAAATTAAGTAAAAAATGAATAGCTTGATACAGGAGTGGTGGAAATATGATCAGAAATAAGGAAATGCACTTTGGAGTTTATGAGGTATTGGTATTATTATGCAATCTTTTTACTTGAGTGAGATTCTTTTTTCAGTATGTTTCCATTCTTTGATTTACTATAGGATGTTAAGCATGGGGTCAATGATGCCAAGTAAAGTATTGTGATGATCCTTTTCCAGAATATGCTTCCCTATACTTCCCCTGGTGGTTTCTCAGTGTTAAGCTCTGATTAAAGCACGTCTGTCACTTTCACTCACTATTTATATATCTTTGTAATATTTAGATTAGAGCTCGGTTATACGTGGTGACTTAATTCTTACATTCCTGTAAATGTGTTATTTATATTCATGCTTTGTATTTATTGCAATATATGAGTGCTATGGACCACTAAATTAAAGTGCCAAATAATTGCCCACTACTGTCAGGTCCAACATGAACTCCAGAAACGTGAAACAGACTATAAATACATCTATTTGAACTGATCTATTCATAATGTATATGATGATCCAGCTTCATTTTTAAAGTCATTTGATGCAATGCAATATATTAAAGCCATGGCAGAATCCATGGAAGTATTGCTGCACCTATAAATGTTATCAAAAAAGTATTACAATTAGATTTTCATACTTACTGGTTGTAAATGATATTCTGAATGGTTACACATAGACATTTTATTGAATTACACTGTATATTTTTATTTATTTATTTTTCTTTTTTTAAACAAGATGATGTTCTCCTGTTGTTTTTGTTTGACCAAACTGTTTTTTGCTATGTAAAATTACTTGAAATACTTTTATGACTGGACTAATTTCTGACCATTTTAAAGTGACGTTCTGTGCCTTGAATGTTTTCTGTGTTAGATGTGGAATGTAAAAAAAAATAAATTGATGTATAGCGGTCTTCTTTTTGTATAAACTGTGCACGCACTTTTAAAATGTTTATACTAAAGATTTACTTTGAAATTATTTTAATGTGAAACTAAGGACAGTGTAAGCTATTGAGTGCCACTTTATTTATTACATCAATTAATTCCATTCAACAAAACAGACACAAATTAAAAATATAACATATTAACAAACATTTGTTTTCATCAAACTGTATTATTGGTACTACAGTATCTGCATCTTTAAAAGATGAGTAATGTTGAATGTAAGTTGTGCTTGTGCTGTGCAATGGTTTTAATAAAACATTTTTGTGAGATGTGAAATTTAAGGGGTGCAAAAGATTCATGTTTATTTTATGAAACACTTTGTACTCTTGTCATGGGGAGGCTGGAGTTCATCCCAGCTGACACTAGGTGAAGGTGGGGTACTCACTGATTATCGCAGGACCAACACACACAACCATTCACACTCACATTCATACCTTGGACTGTGGGAGGAAACCAAAGCACCCAGAGGAAACCCGCACAAGTACAGCAAGATAGTAATTTTTGGAACAAAATAAACATGCAGACTTTTTTATTGGTTTGTACAAGTATGTGGGTATAAACTGCCAATCACTCCGCGTTGGTTAATCTGAATGAACTCTTCTGCAACCCTGCAAAGAGTCATCCATTTCAAACATTTCAAACCACACCGTCAACATACTTCCTTCCTTCATTCATGTTGACATTGATGTTATGCAATATTTCCACTAGAGAGTAGTTCAGAGTCCAAAGTTTTCAACAACAAACACGATAAGTGGAGATGGCATTAAGATCCTTATTAAGTGCCTGGGTGAAGTAACAATATATAGATCTTTATAACTTCTGAAGTATATATTTGAAAATGAGAACATTTATACAGACTCTCCTTCAAGAGTAAAGGCTTCGGACTGGGGCCTGAAGTCCTGATCTTATTTACACAGTTCCTAGAGGGGCTGTATATTTGAAGGCAAAAGTCTGAATCACATGCCCCAAACTTTACACAGCCTTTTCCCTTTCCGCTTCCTAATACAACGTCTAGGTAATCTAAGAGTAACCCAAGTGAGAACCGTCAAAGTGAGAATTGTCAAAACAATTTACAGCGAGAGGGTGGGTTGTGCACAAGCATTGCTGGGGTCAGTCCTTTTAATATCCACACTCACCCAACCCTTCATAAGACCCAGCTTACCCAAACCAGCTCGCACACCTGATCATTTCATCTGTATAACAATAACCAGTATTGCCCATACATTTTCCAATTTAAGAGTTCACATTGATTGCATGGCAGAGCTGATTTTAATCTTGGCTAATAAAAAAGTCTATGCTGCTAATAAACAGACAAATTGTTTAAACTAGTGTTCTCTGTTGTTAAACAGCAGCAAACCATGTGACAGAGACTGTTTTCACATGAGCATTTAGTTGTTTTTAGTAGATTTTTATGCAGGACAAAGTCGATAACAAGATTTCAGCTCCACCATTTTCAGAACAAATAACCAATCAATCTATATGTTCTATAGGTGTACACACACACCCCAAAACAAAAAAACCAAAACAAAAAAAAATAACACAAAATACAAACAAAGGCTCTTTGTCCTCCAGAGGACGCCATCACCTCACTCTCAGACCTGTTAGTGGTTGTGCATGCGCAGTATTTTTTTGTGAGTATAGAATGCCTGGTTGCTAGGGGATACCAGCTGCAATTTGGCACTGATACTCTGTGTTTGCTTTTGCAATTCCACCCTAGCTTTTGTAGCTAGAACTGTGAAAATATCCACGTTTAGTTCACTTTACAACCTAACCATTAAATTGGAACTGAAAGACTGAAAGTGGATAAAATCATGCCTTTATCTTTTATATTTATTTTATATTTATCTTTATATTTATTTATTAAAATCCTAGAATGACATTCTGTTGTGGTTCACTATGTTTTGTTCCAGGTTTAGTTTCTATAGTTCAGAATTTGGTGTAGGCCAGCTGGTGTATTGAATTTTTGATTTATGTGCAGCACCTGCCTCTGCATGTCCCTGTAAAACAGTTTAGGAGGTCCTCAGTGCAGACAAAAAGCCAACATCATCTGCAGTTGGTTGACATTTTGCTTGGCCCTCAGGCGTTTTTCCTTCCCATAAAGCCATCACATCCGTATCAGGATGGATCAGAGTGGTGTGATACATAAACAAGCTGAACAGACAGTGTCTATTTTGATATTCTCTTACTTCCTTTTGACTCAGAGCAGTCTTCACCTGCTGTCCCTTCTGACAGCTTATGTTTTGCGCCACCTCAATCTAGAATGGTTGCTCACCCTCAAGGAGTAAAAGAAATATGCAAATGGTTTGGAAGACTGATCTCTTCTCATTCAGAGGAAACATACAGTGCTCTCTGTTTTCCTCTTTGTTGTATCATGGGTTGGTCCACCAGCACACACACAGACAAAACACCTCTTAAATGCATTTCCTGTACTAGAGATGATACCCTCAAATTGCAGACGGTGTGTCAGGAGGGTCTGTTTCTCACACGGGTCTTGGTGTGGGGAAACTGGGGAACGGAACTGGGGAAATCATGGTATGCAAAAATAATCATTATACCCCTAAGGGCGCAGTGAAGGCTTCAGCTGTGTGGGGACCCCCTCTCAAATCTGTTTCAGGTAGGATGTTGTGGTTCACCCTAACCTGGACCTGGAGTGCTTACAAATTGAATGGTAAAATTTAACAGAAATATCACAGGAAGGTGTGAACAATAATAACAAGGAAGGGTGACATTGGAATTTTCCATGGTCTGTAATTAATAATAAATCTGTTTTTTTCTTTCTTTTTTTATTGCTGTCCATCATCATGCAAGTCAGAAATACATAACAGCCAATCGGCATCAACTCAGTGACATGACAACTTTACTGAGTTTGCTGTAGTGGGCACATACAGACACCGGACAAGACACAGGACAACCATCCAATCCATGCTCCATATGGTGCTCCACTTGGGATCTCTGCTAATTGGTCAGTAATGCTTGCAGAAGTAGGCATGACTGGTCAGAACTCGGTTCAAAGTGGATGTGAATGGGATCAAAAACTGAAGTGCATGCAATATTAATTATTATTAACTTCTCATAGTTATTCTTATTCTGTAGGTTAGCACGTCCTGCTCACAGCCAGGCCCTGGGTTTGAGTCCCGGGCTCAGCGAGAACATTTCTGTATGGAGTTTTCATGCTCTTCTTGGGTTTCTTCTGGGGACTCTGGTTTCCTCCTTGGGCATGGGCATCAAAAATAAGCTCCAGCTTTCTCATGATATAAGTAAGATAAAGTGGTTGAGCAAAAATGAGACAATTTAGTATTTGTTTAATTATTACTTCCAGCCATACATCACTTATGTTATCCTGCTTGCAATTTTTTAAAATTATTATTATTACATCCAGCCATACACCACTTAAGCGATCCTATTAGAGACAAGTTGTTATGTTAACTATATGGATGTGAAAGCTGGACAATGTCAGAGAAAATTACAAAGAAAATGACAGTGTTTGACATGAAGTCTTACAGAAGATTACTAAACATCGCTTGGAGAGAGAGGAAGACTAATGAAGAACTGAGATAATGAATGGGAAAGAGCCAGAAAGGATGCTGGATACCATCAAGAAGAGGGAGATAAAGTTATTTGGACACAAAATAAGTAAGGAAGCAAAGGCGAACCAAATGCATCATGCAAGGCAAAGTTGAAGGTCAGAGGTACCATGGGCAGCTAAGAAGAACTTTAGATGGCACCAAAGAACTGGACTGGCATGAACAAGGGAAAACCTCTCACATTCCAGAAGACAGGGATAATTGGAGGAGAAGTGTTTTTTACTTGGGTGCACCGATGGTGTCCCTACGCATGTGGATGATGATTTGAGATTTCTAATGGAAGAGTCAAGTAGTTAAATAATAATAATAATAATAATAATAATAACAACAACAATAATAATAATGATAATAATAATAATAACATTAATAATAATACTAATAACAATAATAACAATAATAATAATAGTATTAATAATAATGACAATAATAACAACAATAATAATAGTAATAATAATAAGAAGAAGAAGAAGAAGAATAACCATAATAATAATGATAACAACAATTATAATACTAATAATAACCATAATAATAATAATAATAACAATAATAATAGTAGTAGTAATAATAATAATAATAATAATAATAATAATGATAATAATAATATAAATAATAATATAAATCATAATAATTATTATTATAATAATTATAATAATAATAATATTTATTATTATTATTATTATTAAATAAAGTAAAGCATTATTGTTTATGAAATCACAACATTGAAAAATTCACTGAAGTGCACTAAACCAGTTGGCCTATACGTGGCGCTGTTTCCTGTTGAGTGCACTTCAGTAAGCAGCTGGTCACCGGTGTGGAAATCAGGACAGGGCCAGAGACAAACACGGGTGCACAAGGTGAGGTTCCTTCTGAGGCAGCAGCGCGGCGGGTGAGTGAATTTCATTCGCACATCGTTGACTGGAGTGACACACACACACACACACACACACACACACACACACACCTAGCTTCAGCCTCTATCTCTGTAATTCACATCTTTGTGTAAATGTCAACAGAAAGGCACGTGTGACAGCCACTTCAGAGAAATTGTGGCTGCATGTTTGTTTGTTTCTTATTTTATTTAATCATCTTCAATGAGAGACGAAGCTGCTCAAACTGGGAGAAAATATGCAGCTCTGGTTTGTGTGATTATCACAATATTTAATGAGCATCCTTGTTGGTTTGCCTGATTTCTGAGTGATTTTCCCAAAGGCTCTTGGTGAGTTTGGGTTATTCTGTAGCTCAGGTTAGTGCATCTAACTGAACTTGGCAGTGCAGCTCCAGCCAATACCAAGAGGAACCCAAGATATGCAAATGTTTCCTGCTGGTGTTATCAGAGGAGACAGAGCATTCAGCCTGTCCTGTGCTGATCTTGTTTTCTCCTGTTGACTTGCCAGTTATTAGAGTTTCAACTGGTGCATGAAGCACTTGAGTGTTCACATGCTGTAGATCAGGACTGCTTGAACTTTTTTTTATTTTATTTTTTTTCAGTTATTCAAAATGCAAACAAAAATTTCACTGGTCCTCTTCAGAAAAAACTTATGAACATAATCAGTTCATTTGTTTATTAATCAATAATGCCTTGATTTAGTAAGAGTCCTGGTTCATGAAGTATCAGGATGTGTCCTGAATAAGTCTACTTCCAGTCTACTTTGCACAATAAACACCCACACACACCCACACATAAACACACTCACACCGAAGTGCAGTTTCTTGTAGCCAGTCCACTTTCCCGCATGTTTTTGGAAGTTGAAGTTGGAAGGAAACACTGGAGGAAATAATCATCCTGAAAATAATTATAATGTCATCCAGCGTTTATTTTCTGAACCGTTTAATCCTAATTAGGGTCGCGGTGCAGCTGGCGCCCATCTCAGCCGACTCTGGACGAGGGCAGAGTACACCCTGGACAGCTAATTACGATATTCTAATATTATTAAAAAATGTACAAAAGTATTTTGGCTATGTTCTATAGAGGGGTTTTATTTTTTTCTCTCTTCCTACTGAATGTTTCTCTCTCTGTGAAATTTGTCATTAGGCTCAAGTGGATGCTATTTACAGGTCTACTTGTGTGTTGAGATTTTAATTAAACCCACTCAATGACCAGTCAAACAGGCTAAGAACTACACAAAGTCAGTAATAATCACTGTGGATTGTAATTTCTATTAGTAAAATAAAATTAGAAAAAATAATAAGTAAAAGAGATTGATAGATATCCATTTGAAAAACTGATGTCATAGATGACGCACATTACACACCAGTAATTGCAAGCCATTAGATAATTTGTCTGTACTGGACAAAAATAGAAAAATACACTTGTTTGTAATTTGGTCCCTGTCTCACTAGCTTTAATGCAGTGTTGATGTTCGGTGTATAATAAATATGAGTTTCCAGTGTTTGAGTGTGGGCAGTATAATAGCGTAGAAGTTAGCATGTCTGCCTCACAGCAAGAAAGTCCTGGGTTTGAGTTCCCGGCGTTTCTGTGTGAAGTTTGCATGTTCTTTGGTTTCTTCCACTCTTGAGCTAATTGGCTATATGGATGCTGCCCTAAGATGGACTGGCGAGCGTGTACCCCACCTTCCCCTAGAATTGGCTGAAAGAGACTCCCCCTTCCCCGCAACCCTAGTACGATTAAGCGCGTTAGTAAATGAATCGATGAATGAATAAGTAAATGCTTGGTGATATTGATACCATATTATTCTCAATAACGTGTCACAGATAAGCTGTGTGTGCATGCATGTGTTTTATAATGGAGGAAGGTTTTGCTCTAGTTCAGGACAGCTAATCTTAATAGACTTAGACTTAGACAGACTTTATTTGTCATTTAGATCTCATCAAAAGGAGACTTCGCTGCAGTGGCTCTGAGCACAGCAGGAATAATAAAAAAATATTAATAAAATAAAAATTCAGAAATATATGTATAAAAATGTTTGTATAAAAGATAAATGAAAGATAAATATATTGCACAGTCTAGTTGCAGTGTAATATTGCACAGTAATATGGCACAGAGATAAATATATTGCACAATCTAGTTGAAGTGTAATATTGCACAGTAATATGGCACAGAGATAAATATATTGCACAGTCTAGTTGAAGTGTAATATTGCACACTAATATGGCACAGAGATAAAGTTATTGAAAGATAAATATGTTGCACAGTCTAGTTGCTGTGTAATATGGCACAGTAATATGGCACAGAGGTCCTTAGTGGTGAAGTCCTTTTTAGGTGTGTGTGGAATAGTTTAATTCAGCAGTCTTATGGCACGCGGGAAGAAACTATTGTTGAGCCTGGCTGTACTGCTCCGTAGGCTGCGGAATCTCCTTCCAGAGGCCAGCAGTGAGAACAGTCCATGGTGGGGGGTGGGAGGGGTCTCTGGTGAAGTTTTGAGCCCTGGTCAGGCAGTGTTTCTTTTTCTTTGCAATGTCCTGGAGGGGAGGAAATGAGGTCCCAATGATTTTTTTCACTGTTCTCACCACCCTCTGTGGGGACTTCCAGTCAGAGGCACTACAGGCCCCCGGCCAGACTGAGATTCAGCTGGTCAGTATGCCCTCTATAGTTCCTCACATAATAGTGTATGTGAATACAAAGACTGGAAAATGAGACCTTCCCAAGAGCATGTGAAAGCAGTGTAAGTTTCATTCTGTTATGCTTTATTATGCTATTATCAGTTTTGTGTAGCCAGTATTGACATCGTACCAGGTACCTCTTTGTCTCTCCCTCTCTTACTCACACACATACACACATAGCTTTGAGGATCTCACAATAGGAAGTTGCTTGCTTGTAGCAACAAGAGACCGAAGTGTGAACTCTGAGAACACGAACTAACTCCAGTTATGTTGCATAAATTATGATTCTTTAAAGAAACAAAGGGTAAGCTGCGCTGGTGGTTGCTTCTTTATTCACTGAGAATATATTCACTGCACCTAGACTTGAGTATATGAGACAATGTGGCAGAAAAATTGAGTTGAAAACAGAAAGGGTTTTTTATGGCGGCAAGATTCGAACCCCCGAATATAGAAATTGCCTAAGAATCAGTTTCTAACCACTTTACATTATGCATTAATCACCGATGTTTTTTTTTTTTCTCTCTATAGGAGCACATCGCATCGCTTTGATCAGGAGTGCAAGGTGCAAGGACGATCAAAGCACAATTGATTCCATTATAGTCCTCCCCAAATCTTCTAATCCACTAACTAGCCAATCAAATCCTTTTTTCATGGAGCACTGCTGTTATGTTCCTTGTGAACAGAGATGTATAGCTGCACTCACCCCCAGTAACTGATCCTTAGATGCTGAAGTCTAATGCAAATATATTCTGCAAGACATCCGTTGTAACAGCAGTTAGCTCTTTAGGGAAATTGTTTATTTTAAATGCTTTGATATAATCAGGTTCTCTGGGCTGGTTAGTAATATACCCTAGTGTGTAAGTGTTCTATTGTTTAGTAAATATGGTAATGCATTAACCTGATTTTTCATGGCATTTGTTTTGGGAAGGACTAAAGATTTAACCTAAAATGTTTTCAATGGTTCAGGACACTGTAGTTATGCAAAATATTTAAAATTTGGAGGTGCATTTAAATTTTAAACAACATTTTAAGGGTTTGCGGGTACTGAGCCTGTGGTGGTACATGTACTTAAGAGAGGTTGAATATATTCTCTAAAATTATCATACGGACATCCACAATAACAGCAGCCCTGACTGTAGATTTAGCTGCAAAATGAATAATAGATTTCTGTTAATGCATTTATAATGGCTTAACTTTTTTTATTACCAACTTACACACAAAGGACCTAAATAAAGGACACTTCACATAAATGGGTAAAACATATTTATTTAAATAAAACACATTTATTTAAAATTTCTGAAAAAATTCTGCCATGTCAGCTCTTTACAAAGGGAATAATGTTCCTTTCTGTTTTCCTCCATGCAATGACATTAGAATGGGGGTAACAGAACAAGCCGTACTTTTTGTCTCGGGCCCTGTTTACACTTGATTTTCAAATGAAAAATCAGGTCCACTATGTTCTCTAGTAAACACAACTCCATGATAACAGCAGCTCTGACAATAGATTCAGCTTCAAGACAAATCATGGATCATTATGAAAGTGCTTTGTCATTCATTCATTCATTCATTTTCTGAACCGCTTAATCCTACTTAGGGTCTCGGGGAGTCAAGAAGGATGCCACATTGCCTTCTCTATGGTGTAAATATTGTGCCATATGTGATTATAGCATGAAACTAAATAAGACTGTAATATAGGAGAAACACCAATACATTACTCACCAGCAAGATAGACGTGTATATCATATTAATCGCTGTGAAAATGCTGAAAGGCTAAATCCAAATGCATGACACACTTTTCAGATTTTTTTTTTGCATGTATGACATCAGCTAAGGACAGACTACTATATTAAAACTGTTAAATGGTTAAATCACATCTCCACCAAACAAGGAATAAATAAGAATGACCTAATTTAAAAAAAGAATTTAACACCATGTATCATTTTCCTTCAACTTTATATTTATGAATCACTGTGTGTTGTTCTATCACGTAACATCCCAATAAAATTAATTTACGTTTGTGGTTGTAATGTGACAAAATGTGGAAAACTTCAAGGGGTATGAATAACTTTGCAAGCCTTATGAACTCCGCAAGTGATCTGAGTGAATTCGCCTTGAATGAGTCTTTTGATCCAGTTGTGAACAGTGTTATGAATTCTGTAGAGGGTCTTAATAGCTGCAAGAAAGAAAAAAGAAAAGAAAAAGAAAAAAAGGCTGGTGATAAAAATTATTCCATGGAAGCTGCTGTTGTTGTCTTTTGTTGTGTCTGTGTGTTTTTTAAAATTTAACGAGCAAATGTTTTACCCTTTTAATACAGTACCTAGGAAAAGGTAAAGTACTTGGAAAAGAACAGGGAAAATTAGCTATTTAAATTGTGTGTAATACATATGTTTGTGTATATAATCACATCCTGCTGTGTATAAATGCTGGTAAAATCAAGATTGAAATGAGATTTTGAGCTTGTCCCGAGTGTTTGTGTACTGTCTGTTGGCTCAGTCACCTGTTCAGATCTGTGAAAAACAGATTCTCACTTGCTGGAGTCAGATAGGTGATCAAATTTTACATTCTTGGACTCAGAAAATGGTATTGCCGCTACTGAAATAACATGTAGGTGTTTTGCATAATGGTCCATATCAACTTGTTGGCATTTATGACCACTCGTCCTTTGGCTGCAAGAGATTTGAGGGTTTTCTAGCATGCGCTGTTCTTTTCTATTCTCACAAAATTTCAATGAATATTTTAATTTTTAATCTAAGCTTTGACTAGGCCATTCCAAAGCTCCATTTTTTTTCCATTTTGAATCATTCCTTGGTGGACTTAGGATCATTATCCCGTGGAAGTTCTACTTCTGATTTAAGTGGGCAGATAACCTATCATCATCTTCAAGCCCTATGTATTATAATGCAGAGCTCATGCATAGATGTAAACATGGATTTGCTCACTATTATTTGTAGGCTTTATGTTAAAGAGGGTGTTATGTTTTGCTTGTTCAAATATAAAAAAATACAATCAGCAATTTTCTAAGGAAATACACCTCTATCTTTTT
This sequence comes from Neosilurus hyrtlii, assembly GCA_028564935.1. NCBI lineage: Eukaryota > Metazoa > Chordata > Actinopteri > Siluriformes > Plotosidae > Neosilurus > Neosilurus hyrtlii. Next base: position 17,354,544 of record JAOUQZ010000002.1, read on the forward strand.
TAAACTTGTAGATAAACACAAAATGGATGAGGGTCTCTCTTATCCTTTTCTCACAGTACTGATTGATCCATGTTTATTCTAGCTCTCTTGTCAGCACAGTGCGAATGCAGGTCAGTAAATTCTTGACACAAGATAACTTTTGCATGTAACTTTTTTATTTTAAAAAGTTTGAGCTGAACAAAAAAGCTACACAATGTGCACACGATGCATTTGCTGCATTTGAAATCAATTGGGGCAAGTGTTTCAAGCATTTGGTCCAGACCTAAGAAGTTAGAACTAGAAGATGTAAATGTACACCAGCAAACTGATTTGTCATATAACTTGGCTTAATATGGATTTTGTTTAAATGAGTATTGACCCAGCAAGAGGGCGATACAAAATGTCTGCAGTTTTTACTTCTACTTCTGTCTGTTCCTAATAAATTTTGGGCGATGTTGGCTCAGTGGTCAAGGCTCTAGATTACTGATCTGAAGATCAGGGATTTAAGCCCCAATATTACTAAGCAGCCACTGTTGGGCTCTTGGGCAAGGCCCTTAACCCTCAATTGCTCAGTTGTGTTAAAAAAAAAGAGAGAGAAAAGAAAATATAAATGTATGTCTGGATAAGGGTGTCTGCCAAATGCCGTAAATATTAGGAGTCTAGTAAAACAGGTATCTTTGTGAGCATGGGAATAATCAAGGGGAAAGTAAAGAAACAAGGTTAGTGAAGAAATCATCAGTCTGTGCTCCTCCGGAGTTTAAGCTTGAGCCGCAGCTGGTACTTCAGCATGCATTATTTAGAGGTTAATTCAGTAGCTATGAAGACTTGTACACAAACGCATGAGTGAGCAGGATACATGTTCCATAGTGATCAGCTGGACTCTTTGGTGCTACAGGGTTTGATGATTTTGACAGACTGGAGGTTTTGTAATGGCTCCCACTTGGCCCATTCTGTTTGATATGCTTCTTAGATGACCTCAACACAGCCAATTTCACAGAGCACGCAGCAGTTGTTTTCAACTCCGCACAAATAATGTGAGTTTTATAAACAAGACTTTATTTCATGGGTCATACAATTTGCAAGAAGGGGAGAACCTATATAACTGGAAAACTTTTGTTTTACTGGTAAGTTTAGGATTATTAATGGAGATGATAAATATTTAATGTGTTGGGTTCCCTTATTAAGAGAAAATATAAATATTTCTTCATGAATGTAATGACTTCAAAGCTCATTATAATTATTTTACTTAAGGTTAAGGTTATGATTACAGCCAGTTAGTTTATTGCATTGTTTGTTATTGGATTATATTGATTTATATCTTCAATTGTATAGCTGTGATCTTAGAATCAATGTGAGATGACTAAGTCACAATAAAATATAAAAATGAATGTTTACTTATGTGTGTAGATATATACATAGTACAGTCATTGATGTCAAAAGACTGCATACCACTGTTAAAATAGTGGATTTTTGATCATCTTGGTTTCTCACTGTAGAATAATAGAGAGGAATAATAAGAATTTATAAAACATCAGATGTGCTTTTGAACACTGCAAAGGTAACCATTAACAAATGGGGCAGCAGAATGGCATTGCCAGAATCAGGATTTTCCAGCAAAAATAGAACGACATTAGATAAACTTATCAGGGATGATAACAAGAGACCTGTGGCAACAGTACTTGTCACCCACTCGATGTTAAAGCAATTCCTTGTATTCTTCACATGCTCGGTCCTAAGGGGTAGGGGCAGCTATGCAAAAGCATCATAAAAAAAAAATTAAGTCCATCTAATTGAACCAAAACCATATGGCAAAATATGTAATAGTCTGGTAACATCAAAGTAGAACCTATTCTGCAATATTTTAAAATATATATTTTGCCACAAAAAAAATCAAGACGTTTCATCACCCAAAGAACACCATTGTCCTGGTGAAACATGGTGATGGCAGCATAAGGTTTCTCTTTACACTGCACTTGACTTACCAAGATGTTATAAAAGATAAGGACGAAAAGCTTGAAGTAGGCAAAAATGCTTTAACATAAAAATGAACTGATGAGAGGTAATGTCTTAGACAAACAAAAAAAATATATATTACTTAGATTTCAGTTTTTGTAGTAAATATGGGACTGGGAAGCTATTCAAGATGTCGAAATCGCAGCAATGATGAGTACTTGACAGCTTAGCACAAAATCTGCCTATAGTAGAGGAAACTGCAAATCCATGATTAAAACAAATTATTTATTTTTATTATTATTGTTTTTTAAATTAAAGGCAGTTGGACTCAGATGGGATCTCCCAAAGACAGCAGTGGTGCATAGACATTTGGCTTGTGGCCAAGAATTAGGTTTCCTGACATTTATATACTTGATTTTGATGCTAAGGAAATACACAAAGCAAAGCCTGAAGGCGTACAAGTTACTGGTTGCTGCTATTTAGAGATGAGTTTTGAGTCATGGGGAAGCCAATTGTTGATGTTAGAAGCATAAGAAAACAAATGGAAAAAGTGTACTATAACTAAGAGTTTTGAACTAAGCTGAGGTATGAATGTTCTGAATTTATAAATCAGCACTGTCAGAATAAACCATTATGCTTTATTTTTTAAATATTCTATTCACACTCTATAGCAAGATTCATACCATTTTGTTTTTAGCCTGTGTACATTTTTAAGTGCGATGCATTCGCAGAAACTATAGTTCCAGTTTTTGTTCATCATAATAGCAGGGACAAACAACGCAATCAGGCAGTAACAGGCAGGATAATGTAAAGTCCATTCTCTGTTCCCAGCACTTTTAAAACCATCGCAGATTTGCACATCATAGAAACACATTCTATTGTTGATGGTGGGATCTACACTGAAGGGAAAAACTATATATGATAACATTATTATTATTATGATGATGATGTAAATGGGCCAGCAGTCCATATTAGCACCTCCCATTCCCTGTATTTATAGAAGTTTGCCCTGGTTTGTATCTTCTCATGACACATCCTGTGTGATGTGTTATTCACTCTATTCTTTATCTCTTTATTCTTTCAGCTTCCTCTGTCTTGGACAAAATGGCAAGAGCATATGAATTTAACTGGAAGAGGCCAGTGCCTCAGTTTATGCAAAAAGGGGAATATTTTGATAGATTTGATGAGGTAAGCATTTTTTTTTGTTTTGCTTTTTTTGTAGATCATGCTGATTTGTTTTGACAATGTTCAAGTTTAATTTACACAGTGTATTACTGCAAGATGCTTATGTTGTAAGATAACATGTCCACAGTGATCGGGAAATAAAGCTTTTAAATGTCAGTTTTAATGACTTAACAGCATTGCTAAAGTAGACAGGTTTTTTATTATTATTTTTTTTTAATCTGTGAAATTAAATTGCGATGCTGTTTTACAGGGTGTTAACATACTTAAAATAGTCAACTTAAATACTTTAATATAGGTTAGTTAATTCTGCAGAGACAGTTATATTTAATATGGTTATGCTGTGACAGTAGTTTTTTGTACACTTACTCACTGACTCTGAAAATCTGCATATAAAAAGCCCTAAAGTCTGAAGCGGACATTCATGGATTCTGCATCTTCAAAGTCTTTTAACACTGAGGACATCTGTGTTCTCGATAGTCCTTTGAGAATTCCTGTTCGGTTCATGCTAGTTTATCTTGGACCGAATATTTTTGGAAGGCTGATATTCTCACGTTCAGCGTGTGAGTGACCGGGCTAAAGCTGTCAGACCCAAGCATGGATTTCCCATGAGGTCCATAAAGCAATTTGGGAGTTCTTTCTTAACTGATATGAAAAATGAAGTTGAGCTGTGTTTGTTTGTTTAGTAAATCCCCACTAAACATTTTCAGAAATGTCTTTGTCCATTATAAGGGGTGTACTGAGCATTGATGGGGACAAAATCTGATCTAGTAGTTTATATTAGCATTTTATTGTGTTTATTTGTTCCAAGACTTGACAAACTGCCCATTTATGAATTTCCCACAGTACCTCAGCAATGAGGTCAAAAAAAGTTACTGGAACCAGTACAAATTTCCAGTAAGATGAGTCACCACTGAATTGTCATGGAATCTTATCAAATATTACACTTTAGTACTAATAAAAAAAAAATAATAATTTTTTTTTTAATTTTCGGAAGCAATTTAAGCAAAAAGCAAATTTGGTAGGATTTATTCAGGATTATGATCCATAACTTCTTGCACACTGCTCTTAATTGTTCATGATCGTCCAGGCTTTCAGCTCATGTTTTTTTTTCCTTAAAGCAATAGTACCATCTGTATTAAATGAGCTAAATCACTTACAAGTTGCATGCAGTGCCTTTCAGGGAGCACTGTTAGTTAATTCAAAAGCTGGAATTGATTACCAAGAACCACTGTCACCATCACTTAATTGATAGGAATGTAGAAATGGAAGAAAATGGAGTCTGTAACAAAAGCCTGGACACTGTTCTTCTTTGTTGGAGCATTTGTAGATAGATTTTTATTCAAGTTTTTAGACTTTAATGAAGCTTTTGTGTGGTGAGAGGAATAATAATATTTTTTGAAGGATGTATATGCAGAGAATTTCAAAATATTTTCATAGAAATGATTCAGCCTTTATTTACAGACTAATTTTTCATCAGCTAAAAGGTTCCCAATGCATCAATACAAATACTGAAGGTCCATAAATGTGTGTTGAATATTTCAGATTGTCATTTAGAGCTGTAGGAGGAAATTAATTTTTAAAATTATTTTATTTATTTATACAAATACTTTACAATTGTTCCCGGAAGGTGAGGTGGATACCACTGATCAGTCCCTGAGATTAAATGTCAAAGGGACAGTTAAATTCAGTGACATTCATAATTATTTTAGTATGTACTACATGGTACCATCAGAAGCAAGAATATAAAAAATAACCATTACATAAAAAATAACCATTAAGGCAGGTCATGTGAGCTCACAGCATAAGCACTGTATAGGTAACATGTCTTTATAATCTCATTTAAAATGTAATAAAACTGTGCTCACTGATGGTGTGGTTTTTATACTCATTCAAAGTTTTTGCATATGGCATAAAACACACAGAGGAACTTTGTTATGTAAGAAGCATTGCCAACCGAGCCAAAGGCAGGATTGCTAAGGCAGGATCGCAAAGACAAGAGACAAGAAGGAAATTTTATTGTTTTAATTGCTTAACAGTAGATCTAATAGAAGACCAAGCTTAAAATATGTAAAAGGACACTGAAATGCTTCGTTCACTGCCAGATGATCACTTCTGATGTCAACAACAGGATCCAGAAATAGTGGTTTTGCACAGGCAGACTTTTCATGACAGGACAGAATTAATTTTGGTTTGTTTGTTTTGGGTTTTTTTTAACAATAAAATGATCACTTTTTATCCATTCTAAGTCCATAAGCTGTATTAATATAGATAGATAGGATATATAGAGCAGTTGATTATTTTACTTTGTTTTGATCTCGCTACAAAAAGCGAAAGTGATGTTTTTCATATATATATATATAATTTATTCTGTTCTTTATAAACTATTTGATTTAAGCTTTCAGACGATATATTCTATAACTAAAGCGATTTCTTTTAAAAGCATTTGCTGTCACAGCTTCAAGAATAGTATACCAAAATCAGGACTCAGTTCACTATCGTTCTGATATTATTTAACTGCAGTTCAAGTGTGCGTTTTCCACCACATGCTGTGAAGGAACATGAAAAGTAAACTGAAATCAAATATGTATGTTTTTTTTAATTTTTTTTATTTTAATGCATGATAATGATGCTCCAAGTGAATATGACAAACCTTGAGTGTCTGTTGTTTTGATTCAAGCATTATTTACTTGGGATGATGCCTATTAATTCTGACATAGTAGACCAATCAGATTGTGTCGTTCCCATGTAATATATTCTAATCAATGTTATTCTTAACCTACCAGATATTTGACAATTTCAGCCTTTTCTATTTGCTTTCTTGCGAACGGTATATATATTTTTTTTTCATTTTTATTTGGGTTGTAGTGCTTGAAGAGTATATAGTTGCCCATTAATGTCTAAATGCTGTTTTTATCTATAATGGTGGTTGTTATCCCCCTCTAGGATCCATTTATTTTTGAGCCTCACTGCTTTTTTAGAGTGGATGCATCTGCCTTCTTCATCAGATGGAAGAGTGAAGGAAAGGTATTAGAACCTCTGTTAGACTAATATGGTAGTTCATAACATTTTTTTCTGAACAGCAGAGCCACCTAATGTGTGGACTTATTGCTGCTGTGTATGGTTTCTTTACATACCATTATATACTGAAGCTTTACGATTCAATCTACAGGAAGGTCAGGTCCTGGAGTGCTCTTTAATTAACAGTATACGGAACACAAATGTACCTAAGGTAAAGTCAATAATTTTTTGTCTTTGGTTTAAAAAAATATAGATTAAATGAAAAGCTTTTGGTTTGAGTTTTATCCCCGAAGTATTTAAATCAGGTATCAAATGTAATTTAGATATTGAATCTATATTGCTTATAGTCCAAGGTCAAATTGGCTGGACAAAAGCAATTGGTTTTCATTATGTTACATGTTTGTCATTTATATCACATTTAGATGCTGTCCCTTAATTTGACTGTGTCAAGTGGCATTTCAAAAATGCTGGCATTTAGTATAGCAGTACTGGTACATTTCACTGTTTGTTTCACTCCTGTGCTTGTTACATTAAATGTCATGTCTAGCAATAGTATTTACTGTATAAATAGTATTACTATAGTATTACTGTATAAATAATGGACAGTGCATCATCTCTGAAAGGTAAAGCCGCCACAGGCCTAGTGTCCAAGCATGTATCCAGTACAATTTTAGCACCACCAATCTCCTTGTGATTCAATAGAGAAATAGCCAATTTTCCACATCATGCTGTTTTTCATATTTTTTCCTGCACATTTGATATTTTTCCCCAGATATTAGTTTTTAAAAGTTTATTCTACTATAAAGTATGAAGGCAGGAATACATTTAGCTGATCGCATTCTCAGAAGAGACTGAGTACAGCTCCCGCTTCATGCTTTCTGTTCATTACATTGCAGTATGCAAGTTCAAACCAGCAGTGGTTTCTTTGGGATTTTTATGCTAGCAGGAAAAAAAAAATCTAGATAAAAGAAACATTGCACTCACAGTCATGCTGTATTGAATATCTGCCTCTAATGCATCGACGACTCCTCTTTATCTTTCTGTCTGTCTGTCTATCTATCCATCCATCTATCATGCATGTATATATGTGCTTGTATGTTTTTTGTTTTTTTTTTTGCTCCCTAGTAAAATGGAAACTAATAAAATACAGAATAGAGACTTTATTTTCCTTTTAACTCCATTAAAGAGCTTTAGGTGCTTGAGCTACAACATCACTGGGACAATAATAAGGTATTGTGTACAAATATTAAGTAGACAGAGGTTGACATTCAACATTTATGTAATCTCACATATTCTCAAATACACAGTGCCATGTCGAATTCACCAAGACATACACAGCAAGCAAGAGCTGAGCTATGATATATGATTGTATGTATATGAATAGGAAGGAATTCTATCCTGTTCATTATTCATTCTAAGAGATAAATCCCTTTGGAATGTTGCATTGTAGAGTCTGATGGCAGCTGGCACGGATCCAAAATTCATTTTGCGGGCCAGCTTAGAGCCTATATTGGGATATGTTTGACATCTTTGATCTAAATTATTATTGCTTTGTTTCATTATTTCTTTGTAGTATTCATTTCCTGTACTGTATTTTTTACTAGCACTTCGTGATGTGCATTCAGTTGTTTTTACTGCCTCTATAGGATCCAAAAATTCTGTCTGCCCTCGAGTCTACTGGGAAGTCTGAGAGTGACTTGGAGGGCAGGATTATCTGCATATGCAGTGGTACTGACTTGGTTAATCTCAACTTCATGTACATAGTGGGACCAACTGTCAGCATTGCAAAGGTAACCTAACCACTCGCAAAAAGTCACAAAATCCATCCCTATTATCGGTTTTCCCTTACACACTTTGGAGGAAGTAAGGGTACTTGACTTGAGTACCAGTACATTTTAAAGACCTCACACTGAAGCAATATAAGAGACATCATCTGTCTCCTGGTATTTTAAGTAAAAAAATCTCCCTTGTGAAACTATTAAATATATGTGTGTGTGTGTGTGTGTGTGTGTGTGTGTGTGTGTGTGTATATACACACATATATTGGCCATGTTAGTCAGCTATTTATTTACTTTTATGTTTATTGTCATGTTCATTTCATGACTACAGTTGCTG
>JAOUQZ010000002.1:17367453-17389623 GCA_028564935.1 Neosilurus hyrtlii
TGGTGTGTGTGTGTGCGTGTGTGTGCGTGTTTGTGTGTTCGCATGTCACTCTGCTTCACTGTCCTCGTATCTTTGCTTCACTGCACTCTGAATTTCCGCTTATCACTTAAATACCTCATGTGCACACACACACACACACACACACACACAATTTTCTATAGAACAGTGCTCGATACGTCGAAGTAGAGCTAAATATATTGTATGTGGAGGAAAAATAATAGGAGTGGGCTTGTCAGGATGAAATTGTAGTGTTATTTTTCCCCACACACACACACACACACACACACACACACACACACACACACACACCCCCCATGTACCACATATTATTCTCCTGGGATTCTTTTATTAACTCCAGTCTCACTCAAGTTAAGCAAACTGGATATTTTAAACTGTAGATTGAGGACTACTTACAGCGCTGTCGAAGTCTGGCGCTGTCGCGACTGCTCCTATCACTTTTTTCTTTGTTGTTGTTTTTTTTTTTTAAGTTAATTTTACATTAATGGATCCTATATTTTATTTTCTATTTTGCATTTTTATATTTATACTGACCTTAACTATAAAATCCTTTAAATAGTTTAATTTATAGTTATTGTTCTTTTCTTCTTGTTATTTCGATAGCTTATTCACATTTTAGGACAGTCGTACTAAGCATTTCACTACATATTGTACTGTGTATGATTTTGTATGTGACAAATTTGAAATGGTTCTGATATATATATATATATGTGTGTGTGTGTGTGTGTGTGTGTGTGTGTGTGTGTGTGTGTGTGTACACACACACTTGACTTTAGTAAATACCCTTTTTCGCCACATAGATGGTGCCCGGACAGCCTTTGCCTTCGCCAAATGATCTTAAAGGAAAAATCCTTATTAAGAACAGAAGATTAAAACCTGAAGTTGAAAAAAGTACATATATAATAATTATATATTACATAATTTTTTTTTTTTTAAACAATTTAGTTATTTCGAAAATTTTTACTTTTTCTTAGTTGATGTTTTGGAATGCTGTTTCTAATGCTAAAATATGATTATTATTTGGTAGAGCAACTGGATCACTTTAAGAAGCATATGGAAGCTGGAGAGACAAATACTATTATGTCAGAGGATGAGAATGAAGAAGATCCTGGCTCCGGTGGGAAAGTGCTGGTTTTCCAGCTGTTTAAATGCACAACACACACACTTTCTCTCATTATAAAGTACAGTTACAACCATCCCTAACTGCTGTAAGACCATTAGTAAAATGCATTAAAATATAATGGTGTGTTGAAATTTTAAGCTTCCCTTTCGGACTCTTTTGAGAACAGAAAGCATCCTGCATGTGCTAATGAATAAAAGTATTTCATGGATCAATTTAATGGAGGAAATCTTTCTGTTATCTTTTTGTGTGTAGCTGAACTCGTGGATGAAGCCCACCCTGAACGGATATGCGGAAACTCTGTCATTAACCAGATGAATAATAGTGAAGAAAATATGCTTGCTGCAAAAAAGGTTATCCTGCGTTTTTTGTATATGTTTATTTTCCCCAGTTTGTGCCAGAGATAGGGTCAACATTACGATTTTTTACAAATAATGTTCAAATTTATACATCATAATTATTACTCGACATAATTCAAAATTTCCACTCAAACATTATGTACTATAATAGTTTTGAACTGTCAGTTGTTCAGCTTTCTATTTCTGCTGTAAACACTCAAGCAAGATCTCGTTTCACTCAAGGAAGAATCTCTCTACTAACTGTGCTTTTAAGCCTGCCCATCGAAATATCTGTATTAATAGGGTTAGATATGCACTGAAGTTCAAATGTCCAATCTCTTTTTCTTTTTTTGAAAAATGTGAAAACTTCAACATGCTTAAATCTGAACTCCATTCTCTCAATCAGGTTGGAGAATCAAACATGGCTGATGAGCAAGCTTTGATCCAGTCTTACACATATGTTGCAGCAACCACTAATATCCACCCCTACTTGTCCAGTATTATAAACTATGCTCAGGCTGTGAAATTCCTCGGTTTTGAGGAAGCTGAAGGCAAGTTTTACTATACAGTTGATATAACAATGTTTGCACAGCCCTATTAAAATGCCACTTTCCATGAGGTAAAAGCATGGCACCAAGATAGTTCATGTTTAAGCTCTCTTGGTCTCAGTAATTCTGTTTTTTTTATGTGTTTATATTTTTTACTTGGCAGTTACTTTAGTTAATTCAGCTTGGAAAATATTTTTTGTGTTTCTTTATTTTATACTGCCTAGAAACAAAATGTGAATATTTTGGAGCATATATTATACTTAAGATATTTATTTTCTATTCCCACTGTACATGCGGATAAATATTATTCATTCATTTTCTGAACCGCTTAATCCTAATTAGGGTCGGCGGGAGCTTATGATGGAAATTATGACAGCCGACTCAGGACAAGCGCAGAGTACACCCTAGACAGCTCGCCAGGCCATTGCAGGGCAAAAACACGCTGACGACTATGCAGTTTACTCTTGACGAAAATCAGCAATGGTTCTTTTACATGCCTCTCACCATAGACAGTGAGATACATGGCCAGCCTTTAATAACCCAGTTAGCAGCACAAGGGGGACAGCAGTGACATCCCGTTGATAGTGGGGCTTGAACCTCCAACCATGAGATCAGTAATCCACCACCTTACCACCGGGCCACCATTTATATTTCTGCTGATTTCTAGAGGCAGACTCTCAGGTCATGTTCAGTTCTGAACTATTGTACTGTAGTTTTGACAGTATTGTTTTTTTGTTAATGCCCTGTAACATCCAACCCAGTCTTGTCTCTTGCAGACTGGAACAGGTACTTCTAGGACTGATCTGTATTAGACACCATCCATATGGCTGTCAGCCCTAACCAATTTTCTGCTTACTGCCAAATAAAGTACCATTACAAATGTATACAGCTACCCCTATGCTTCACAGCATGGATGGTGTTTTAAGGGGAATAAGTAATTTTTGTTTCTGCTGACAGTAGCACATGGTACAAATGATGAAAAAGTCCACTTTTCATGTTTTAAGACCAAAGAAACTTTTTCACATATTATCTAAGTCTCCAGTATGTCTTTGAGCTCTAAACAGCTAATTGTGTTCTCCCTGCCAAAAAAAAAAAACCTGGGCAAAAAATAAAGCTCAGCTTCCTTCTGGTTGCTCGTTACATTCTTACTGTGTCATGGGTATATGTTGGAATACCTTCATAGTTATCAGAAATTATACTTATAAGATGGTGATCTTACTCCAGTCTTTAATGTTCAAATCTTCATGCTCTATAGCAAACTGTAGCCTGACTCATTGGTTTTTATTGATGATGTTTTTTCTAGATTTGCATGACTTCAGCCCTGCCCGGGGAGACCTGTTTTTAACCGGTGTCTGCAAGCTCGGTTAAAAACAGGTCTTCCTGATAAGGACTGAAGTCATACAAATCTAGAAAAAAACATCATCCCCATCATTCGGAAATCATTTTTACACTCTGCCATTCTGTAACTTTGTTGTCCCCATTGTCTGCTGCTGATCTTTCCATGAACTGCCATCTTTGAAATTTTGTGGATGAAAGCAACCTTGCGATCACTGTATCCATCTGCCAGTAAAGCCATTACTGAAGCCAATATTCCTTTTTTTATAGGTCAAAACTGCATTTATTTATAATATTTTTGTATTCCAATTAAGCTTCAGATACCAGTAACACTGTTTTGCCATCCAAACTTTTCCTTTTCAAGAGGATTGAAGACTGTGGCAGTAATTCTTCATACCATTCCTCATTAAATAAGAATTGGTTTAGGTAATCTCATCAGCACCTCATTAAGTAACATGAATTATGCTTATGTTGGTGAATTTCAGCACAGACCCTGGGAGGAAATGGCTGCCATATTTAGATTTAGATTTCTGATTTTAGGGGGGAAACAGTTTAGTTAGAGAAGCAGCTTTGGGACCAAAAGATTGCTGGATCGATTCCTGAACCAGCAGGAAAAATGTATGGTGGTTGGGGAGACAGCTGCACCTTCCCTTCCTCCACCTTCATGGCTGAAGTGCCCTTGAGCAAGGCACCTAACCCCCAACTTGGTGGGGAAATGTGTGTGGCAGCCCACTGCTCCGAGTGTGTGTGTGTGTGTGTGTGTGTGTGTGTGTGTGTGTGCTCACTGTTTACTTGTGTGTGTGTGCTTACTTTGGATGGGGTAAATGCAGAGGCATTAATTTCCCATGCAGAATTATTACTGTGTAGCAAATCAAAAAAAAAAAAAAAAAAAAATTAAATAAAAGTTAATTATATGGTGTAAATATGAAGTAAAGGTAATTACACTAATTTTACATATAACTATACATAATTTCACATGAGTAGTTTTCCACAGACAAAAGGATTTCATTTAGAACTTGCTCATTCTTGCTTAATTACAACTTATTGCTTCAACTGCAACTTATTTTAAGAGAAACTTGATTAAAGTTTCTTCATAAAACTGGTTGAGAACATGCCAGAAGCTTTCAGAGTTTATTTATGAACAATGTTATGGATAAAGCTGTTTTATTTAATTTTGTTTTATTAGTATTAATAGTGTACCATACACTATAATTATTAATTTTTTGTTTGTTTGTTTTATCTGTTACTGCAGAAAAGAACATCCACTACAACATGTCTTCCTTCAATGAGTCAGTAGGATTGGGATACTTACGGACCAATGCTATTGAATTTGTCAAGTATCCTTGCTCTTTATTTCAAAATTGCCCTTTATTTCAAACTGTATCCCTTGTGTAATATTACTAAATAATATTTGCGTACAAAAAAATAAGCCAGAAGACTTAGACATGTTAGTTTAAATTGTTAACCTGTTAATTCAGATCAAATGTTTAAATCTTTTCATGACTGTATTTTTGCATACAAGAAGACTAAGTTCACTCAGTCACTGAATTTCCCCATTTCAGTTTTTTTTGCCCAACACTTTGTTGCAGCTGTGACAAGCAAATAGTGATACAGACCATTCTTGCTTATTTTCTGACCAGTGATTTGTTGTTAGCTCCATTAAAAGCTTATGATCTTTTTTCAGTTTAAGGTTTGCCCCATTTTTTTGCCCAGGAGTGTATTTTAACAGATCCAATGCTAAATACTTTGAGTCATTTTTGACATTCACTTCTATTAGTTCAGTGTTAACCTATGTCTGCCAAACACGTTGCTTTATGTACAAACTACATCTGCAAGATTGCACGTCAGTTTGAGGCTATTATTTGTCAGAGTGGTTTCTCTCATAGTAACCTGCAGAGGTTATTTTGTTGGCATCCATCTGCAAGGGCTTATCAACTCCCTTTACAGCTCCTGCCAACTCTGCCTATACTCTAATGAGTATTCTTCAAGGAAACCCTTTGCAGATGCTGTACTGTTTAGACTTGTCCCCATCTGTTAGTGAGAGTCTACATTTTGAGTGTCATCATGTCATTTCTGTCTCGCAGGCTACAGCAAATTTTGATTTATTTGAGTCCCAGTACTCAGTATCATTGGTTGGTTAAAAGATTTGCATGGCTCCCATTGGCGATGATAAACTTGGGGGAGTTTGCCTGTCCTCAGATGAATTGGTAGTAATTTTCTGATATTGATATATATGAATGTCTGTATAGGGTTTAGTGTACTGTGAAAAAATATATATTTGTTTGTAGTTCCTATAATTTAACTTGACGCAACTGACTGTTTATGAATTTTGCCTGTGCTTTAAAATATATTATCTTGTTGCCAAGAGGCAAGAGCGCTCAGTGAATAATAATTGCTCACTTGTTATATAAATGAGACAACTCATTTACTTCAAGGGTGTTTGTCTGTCTAAAGCTTTTAAAATTATTGAAGTGGAAATAAAACACACAATGGATTAGATTTTTATGTGGCCATTGGAATAGAGAAATGTTACAGAATAAAGGCACATCCTCTGAAATGAGTAAGAAAGGCATACAAAAGAAAGGCTGTGTCGATTGGAGGAGCGTCACTAAAGAATGTTTCAAAATGTTCTTTCTACTCTAGTTCAAAAATATGGATTTAAAGTTAGAATGTTTTTGGTCTATAAAAACAAATGTGCCCTGTGGCATTTTTGTCATTTCCACAAAGTCTTTTGATCTACAAGCAGTCTTCAAATTCTACTCCAATTTTGCAGAACTTTATTGTTTTTCCCTGACTGAGATGCAGTTACAACAAGCGCCAGATGAGTCGAATCTACCCCAAAGGAGGCAGAGTGGATTCTAGTAATTATATGCCTCAGATATTCTGGAACGCTGGCTGCCAGATGGTAGCACTGAACTTTCAGACCCCAGGTAATCCAAACGGCACCACTGTCACATGCAGTAACAACCTCCTCTACACATACATTCAGTCAGAGATGTAAAACCACTTCCAATATATCCACAGCATGCCAGAATCGGACTAACTGCTGCAGTGCCTTAGGCTTAATGTGATTGTAAAACATTGTTATACATGTAGAACCAGTGGAAAACAGATTACAGTCAGTTTCAGTTTCACTCACAAACATTTTGCAAAATAATCATTTTTAACAAATATGCTTTCTATTTAATCAGCGGTAACTAATGCTTCAAGTAAATATTGCAGTTAAAGTTTTGGTTAAATCTGTGCTACTAGGGTGTTTTTTTTCTTGTACACGTTATTGTGTGACTCCACTACCAGACATCACTAATCAGTGACCCACTGTTTTGTGGAGAAGCCATCCCTTTGAATATTCACAAGCACTCACTCTCGAAATCTTTGTCATTCCAAGACATCTGGAGTGGTCACATTTCTGAGTTTCCTTAGAAGCCCAGGCGTAGCTGAAGCCCAGATGAATGTGCTCAGCAATCAGAAACCTGTTTGTACTACTGCAGTCTTCTGAGACCTAATATGTCAGACTGTGTTTGAGAATCAGAAAGTAAGCAGTTTTGGGAAATCACCGGAAATGTCACCAAATCTAAGTTAAATCAAAATTTGAAACCATTGAGCTAAAGGCAGCATGACCCACAAGGCAGTGTCCTATGTCCAAATGTATCTTGTCATATCACTGTTCTGAAAACATTGTACTACTGTACAAATAATACAAAAACAGTTATTGAATGTAAAAAGTTGATTGATTCAGTTACAGTTACATTTGGAAAAAGCCTGAATATGCATATACAATGACTGTACTGCAGTGTGACAAATAAAGTTTCTTCTTCTTAACTTTTTTAGATTTGGCAATGCAGCTGAACCAAGGAAAATTTGAGTACAATGGGTCATGTGGGTATGTGAACATCAGATTACTGTGATCACTAAAAACACAGATTGTTTGTTGTATTCAAAGAAAAATGTTTTGTTTATATGTTTATATTTATTTTATGTTATATTTTTGTATTTTGCTTTAAACCATTATTATAATAATTATTTCATTCATCCATTCATTTTCTGAACCACTTAATCCTAATTAGGGTCGCGGGTTGGCTGGCGCCCAATAATAATAATAATAATAATAATAATAATTATTATTATTATTATTATTGTTGTTGTTGTTGTTGTTGTTGTTATTATTATTATTGGTCATGTGTATTATATACTGATTGGGAATCTTGTTTTTATATTAATATTTAAGTTAAATTATGAAATTTAACCAGACAGCTTATAATTACCATTAATATGTTTGTGCTTGTGTGGGTTTTCCCTGGGTACTTCAATTTCCTCGCACAGTTCAAAGACATTCACATAAGGCTAATTGGATGTTCCAGACAGCCACTGAGTGTGAAATGGTTGTGTCTTGGCCCTGCGATGGACTGGCAAGCTGCCTTTGCCCAGAATTGGCTGAGATAAGCTACAGCTTTCGTGCAACTTTAATTAGATTAAGCAGTTCAGCAAAAAAAAAATAATAAAAGAATGAATGAATGAATGTTCACAATATGGAAAAGTGTACACAGACAAGCTTATTCGAAAAAAATTACATACAAGAGAACTACATACGTGTTCTGGCTGTATAAAATCCATCACATATTAATACATTAATCAAAGCAAAGTATGTAATATATGTAAATATTGCTGAAAATGTAGGTGCTGTATACTGAATATGAGATTAGGTGGATTAATTAAATGGGTCATTGCCTTAAGGGTACTAAAGGTAATGGCTGAATTGGACAATAATGGAAGTGATCTACCTTTTGACAAAATGCCTAATGTTTTGTCCTTGCAGTTACTTGCTGAAGCCAGATTTTATGCGTCGGCCAGACCGAACATTTGACCCTTTCTCAGAGACTCCTGTGGATGGAGTGATTGCAGCCACTTGCAGTGTCCAGGTTCATCTGTTTAAAATATTATGGTTTAAATTTTTTCCTTATACAGGGGCAGAGTAATAAAGTATAAAAAATATTTGATTAGGCAAGATTATTGTCACCTGAAATTAGTGTGGCTGAACTGCATAGGCTCACGATAACAGAGTTTAGAGAAAAGACATGAAAGAGTAAAATTTTAAAGGAAAACCAAGAAGGTGTCATATTTTAGAGGAAAGTCATGATAGTATCTGCAATCCTGTGGTTTATACCCACTGACTTTTTTGTTTGTTTTGTTTTGTTTGGCTTCCTAGTGTGAAGTCTTAACCAGCTCATTCTTCATCAATTGGCTCAGAATAAATTATTCATTCTTGTTTATTTTTTATGAATGTAGGTGATTTCAGGACAGTTTTTGTCAGACAAGAAGATTGGCACATATGTGGAGGTGGATATGTACGGCCTACCTACAGATACCATTCGCAAGGAGTTTCGCACTAGGATGGTGATGAACAATGGCCTAAATCCTGTATATAATGATGAACCATTTGTTTTTAGAAAGGTAACAACATCTAAGAATTTACTGCAGAGTTTTAAATACTATTTTTCAGATACTGTAGTCTCAGGATGAAACTGCTTCATTTTAAATCTTGTTTTATCATTCAAATAATCTACAGAATGTTTTAAGACTACAGACAGAAAAGTAGCTGGTGTGTGTGTGTGCGTGTGTGTGCGTGTTTGTGTGTTCGCATGTCACTCTGCTTCACTGTCCTCCTATCTTTGCTTCACTGCACTCTGAATTTCTGCTTATCACTTAAATACCTCATGTGCACACACACACACACACACACACACACACACACACAGGCAGAGAGAGTGTGTGTGTACATGCCTGCGTGTGTATGTGAGAATAATACACTTTCCACCAACTCAAAGGTAATCCTTCCGGACCTTGCGGTGCTCAGAATAGCGGTGTATGATGACAGCAATAAGCTGATTGGTCAGAGGATTCTCCCCCTGGACGGTCTGCAGGCTGGCTACAGACACATCTCCCTACGAAATGAGGGCAACAATCCCCTTTCCTTACCCACCATCTTCTGCAACATCATCCTCAAAACATATGTACCTGATGGATTTGGAGGTGACTTCATAATCTTGGAACAGCTTCATAAATAGTCTGAAAGTGACCATTATTCATTTTTAAGAAGGTGGTTTAAAAGTTCACCCTGGAATACTTATTTTTTCTAATGGTTAATTACACTACCCATGTAAACCATATGTTGTTAATTAGTACTAATATTAGTCCTTAATTATAGTGTCCGGTGTGCTTTATTTGTAGCCATTGTGGATGCTCTTTCTGACCCAAAAAAATTCTTATCCATTTGTGAAAAGAGAACAGACCAAATGAGAGCCATGGGCATTGAGACGGTGAGCATCTCCATGAATACTCTGTCCAGGTTTTAGTCCAACATATTCATAATTACTCTAAATAAATGATGACTTTTTTTGTTGACCTTTACATAAAGACCTTTTATATTTCTTAATTTTCTGTGCAATATTACTGCTTTAATGGTTTCTTAAATGATAAAACACAACATTAATAAAAGATTGTAGCAGAAGAAAATAAGCTGGAGTTTTTTGTAATATAGCTATCAGTGTCAGAATTAATTAAATAGTCATATAAGAATAGACTGCGATGTGTTTTTGCACACATCCAACACCCAAATATAGAAGAAATAATTTATTTATCTGACAGCGCACATTGTGCCATCTCTAAATCATTGAGCAATGACACTGTGCTCAGTTAAAAAATGATAGGTTATTTTATATTGCCTCAATACTCCAACAGCATATTGGATTTGGAATGAAACAATAAGTAGCTGTAATATGATTGTATTTACTGCTGTACTGGTTGATACCTGCTGAAATTACATTACTTGTAACCAATATTTGGAAAATCTGCTGTGGACACTAATGTCAATAACCTGTTATGTGACCAGCCTCTTAACTGACTTTAAACAAAATGGCAACACTCTGTTGTGGTTCATCTAAACACAATATCTAGGTGGTCATTCTTTTTTTTCTCATTTATTTGGGTGGTTCAATTTAGGGTTGTTAATATTTATTAAATAAAATCTACACTTTTTGTTTTACAAAATCCCCAAAACGTCCCACACTTTGATTTTTTGTTAATCTATCCTTGTTTACAGCATCAAACTGACTGGGCTAAATATTTCTTAGATAGAAATAAAATTTCTTAATATATAAGTAATTTGGTTAATCTCTGTGTGTGGTATTCACCAGTAAGCTTGCTATCATGACCAAAACCAAAGGTGTTAATGTCAATAAAGCAGGTCATTATGAGGTTGAAACAGACACTGTCGAATTATTAGCAATTATTATGCAGTTGTGAAATTTTCACTTTCTTCAGTCTTCTGAAAGAATAATACTATAAATAAAACAACACTGAATCTTGTGTTATTCCCAGTGCACATAAGAATTCTACAATTGAAGCTGATATTTTGAATTTCGACCTCATTTCTGTGTCATATGCAGGGTTTGGCATGCAAACAGAATTTTGTCAGTGAATTCTATAAAAAAAAAAAATAAACTGCATATTTATTTATTGAACTCAAGTGATAGACATTTAAAGTGCCTTTGCTGTAAGTGTAATGTTTCACAGACTGATTCCTGTGGTTATTTGTGCAGTGGGAGATTGCCGAAGTGCCAAATGATAGCCCAAAGAGAAGTAAGAAAGGAAAGACTGTATCACCTCTGAAAATGTCTGAGGGACAGTCTACATCATCTGGACAGAATCCAAGCGTTTCTTCAAGAAAGGGTAAAATTTCTACATGTCTAACACTGTTTTATTTTTTTAATATATATATATATATATATATATATATATATATATATATATATATATATATTCTACACACATTTTTTTGTGTTGAGGTGTCTTTAGGCACTTAAAGCCTTCATTGTTACAAAATAAATGTTTCTAATTTTGTACACTTGTTCTTTAAGCATTTATGTAGTCATTCATTCATATGGCAGCAGCTCAGTTCAACACACAAAATCATGCAGATATGGGTCAAGAGTTAGGTTAACGCTCACATCAAATATCAGACGGGGGAAACGAGTTAAGTAGTTTAGAACCTGCTACTCACCTGGGACTTTTGTGCACAAAAATCTCTAGAGTTTACACAAAATGTAAAAAAATAAATAAAATAAAAATCAAACATTAAACAGGTGGACAGGCATTCTTTGGGTACATTCACATTTTTACAAATTTTAAGAAAAAAAGCTTTCTTTCCATGTCCCTCACTTTTGTTCTGCCTCTGTCTTGTTATTCTCTTTGTTTTTCATAAGTTTTGTAGTTTGACATTTGTTCACTTATACTTTTTTTCATAACACATCTACAGTCTTTTTAATATGTATATTTTTTGTCAAGGTTAAAGTTGATTGTTTATTGTTTATTGTTTATTTGTCTGATTCAAAGAATTTAATTCTTTAGAGTAGTTTGACATGACAGCACATATTCAGTGAATTAATCCAGGTCACTAACTCAGGTTGGGTACATTAAAAATCAGCCCAGCGTTTTACCTTGCATACACAAACAATCATCTGACTTCATTTTATTGCCACATAATTTTTCTGAGCCTCGACCTGACAAACTGAAGCAGCCCAAGACACAATAGTGTCTCCTGAGGCCACTATGCATGATGGTTTCATCAATTCATCTGTGCCATTTTTACACTGACACACCCACCACCCTCAAATAGGCTAATTGATTAGAGGATATGGCTTCCGACATAGTTATTTAAGAAATGAGAAGGTACTCACTGCATCAGTTAAGGTTAAATTACACGTTGCCGGCTTCAACATTAACCGTTGCAGGCTTGTGATTATTTTGTCATTTAAATCCAGGTGACAATCTTTTTTGGCATGGCAGTGTAGAATGCTAAAGCTCACTGAATGCTGTTCTATTTTATTCTACTATTTACACTTCTTTTTTTGGGCCACCTTTGAAGAGGTCTTGAAGAATTAATATATTATTATCTGCAAACATCTTGAATGCAGTTTTATGTACTTTTTGTTCTGCTTGTGTGTTAACAGTGTCTCCTGAACCCTTAAACATGCCTCAGGTTACTATTGATGACCTGAAACAGATGAAGGTACAGTACTCTAGAGGGAGCGTCTACTTCTTCATTTTATTTCGTTTGATTTTGTTGTTTATGTAATGCACTGCACTGTTTTTTTCACTCTCTCTTTTATTCCAGGCATATATAAAATTATTAAAAAAGCAGTTGAAAGAAGTTAATGCATTAAAGAAAAAACAAGCAGAGGTGACTAAATACCTTGAGTTTTCCCCATTTGTTTTAACTGGATTGCTTATGTGTAGATTATGAATACATCATGCTTGTCATGGTAATTAGATGTGATGTCACAAACCTGAGCTAATTAATTCTAAATAATTAGCTGCAAGTAATTCTAAATGCTTTGTGTGTTGTTTCCTCCTGTTGCAGGTATACACTGCACTGCAGAGATCGCATTGTGCTCAGGTGGACAAGTTGGCAACACAGCATGAAAAAGAAAAGCGGGCCTTGGAAAAACAACTAGAAAGAATTAGCAAGAAAGTCAGGTAGATTGATACAAGCAGTATCATCCAGCATAAGAACCTCTATCCTAGATACTTAATGCCTGAGAGACACCATGATACCAAATCAGTCTGATTATTAAAACATGCCCTAAAGGTATTAAAAGTAAAATCATGAATAATGGGGCAGTGCAGAATGTATTTTTAATATTGGATTGTTCACAAAATAAAATTGAGGTTGTTTTCATTTTCCATGCCTCTTCAGTGAAGGTAACTGTGAAACCAGGGGGGAAATGGAGAGAAAGATGAACACTGTTACCACAGACCACACAATAAAGGTGCTGAAATCTGTTTGTTTCTTTGTCACCAAAGCAGATTGCTTTTCACTTTACACAGCATTTGTGTGCTCAGTGAGCTGCTCTTCTGTCCTTTTGTGACAGGTGAAGAATATGGTTGCTGCTCAAGCGGAAGAATTCGCTGAGATGACAAAGACCCATAATGCTGAGAACCAGGACCTCAGTGACCAGCACGTGCTACAGCAGTGTGAACTCCTCAGAAAGTTAATGCTAATAACACAGGAACAGCAGACACAGCAGCTTGCATACCTCCATGAGCGGTAAGGCATTCATGTGAAAAAGTTTTACCTAGATTGTGTGTCCTTCTCCAAACAGAATATCACTCTAGGGGCATTATGGTAAATACCATTTCAGAAGGGTATTAGAAGTTATCTTTCTCTCACACAGGCGTGATTTGTAATGTTTCACATTGAAAAGTGCTGTACAGAAATAAATGTGTGGACTATAGGATTACTGAAGTTCCTTGTGCATACTGAATATCAGTGCAGTGATGAATATTTAGCATTTCCTCAGTCAATACTAGGTGCGAAGATACTGCACTATTGAGAATGTACCTCATGTATGATGTATCCCTGGGTGACTTCATTTATTCACAAACTTGGTGATGCCTCCCTACAGCTCCAGATAATAGCCCTAGGTCAGCTCCTTTACCTTGGGCTTCTCCTTTGCTTCCTCTGTCTTTCTTTCTTGCGTATTCTTCTTTCTTATTTATTTATATATTTATTTTTAGGTAAGGTGACTCTGAACCTCAGGGTTTTACGATTTTTACTCTAGTTCATTAAAATACTAAACACTGAAATAGATTTCAACTCTGATTTATCATGTTATATCAACCTTCTTTAGCTGTCTGGCCAGTTTTATATATTATGCTTTTATGATCTGTACACCACTTCCTACCAACCCCTCTTCACTGCAGACTCATCTATTATGGGACAGCATTACAAACAGTATCCATAAAACACAGCATGGAATGTTAATGGAAACTGGATGTCCTACGGCAAAGTTGATGTTGTATTCTCTTCAGATATTACTCCTGAGCTAACAAATGACTCCATTTGTTGCTTGTTTGTGTTTTCTTTTAGACAGAGTAAGGAGATGAGAGCTAACCAAGCAAAGTCATCAATGGAGAATGGTAAAGCCATCAGTCAAGACAAAAGCATCAAAAACAAGGCTGAGCGAGAACGGTAATGAGAATGTCCAAGCAAAAACATATACCCGCAGAAAGTTTGTTTTACACTTTGGTGTCCATAAATGGTTGGTATGAATACCAGCTGTATAAATGTACTCGTAGTGCATATGTTAGGACTCATGGGAAAATCAGTGACAGTTGATTATTTAAATTTTTTTGTCAATACTGTTTTCTGCAGAGTTTTACTCATTTTGCAATGCAGCACTAATTTATCCATTTATAGTAACTATTTCACTTTAATAAATAGCATGCTTTTATACTGTTTAATAACCTTAAATTATGTGGATTGTGCACCACACAAGTCCCTGTGAATAAGCTGTTGCTGTAGATATCATAACTTAATATAATTAAAGCATTAATATAAGTTTGTAATTTTGGAATTTGGGTCTTTTGTACCTGCAGGAGAGTTCGAGAACTGAACAGCAATAACACGCGAAAATTTCTGATAGAAAGAAAAAAGGTATATAGAAAAAGTAACAAAAAGAAATGGTTAAATCTATTCTGTGCTTTGTTTCAAATATTTTGACTAACATTAATATTTTGTAATAAAAGCTTGCCTTAAACCAGTCCAAAGAGCTCGATCAGCTCCAGACAGTCCAGCGTGAACAACTGGAGCAGATGGATAAATATAATGCTGAGGTAGTGTATGTTTTATGCTTCTGATTATGAATTATCTGGCAATTCTTAACTAATAGACTCTATTATCTGATTAGCTGTTTTCTTTCATAGGTTTTTTTTACTTGTTTTTATTTTTTCATCCTAGCTCTTGAAGTCCCACCTTTCAGCATCACCATGCCATGGTAAGAGCCTGCATTCACAAATCAACTTTACAATACCTTTGTTTGCTCATGATTCTTTTATTTCTCTCAATAAAAGTGCAATGGATTATGCCTATGACGTTTTTATTGCATCCCCGGCACTCCCTAAACCTGCCGAACCAATCAAGCTGATCAGAGGGAGAAAACTGTTCTCCTATAAATGGCGTGATTATTGAAGGTGTCAGAAATCTAATAATCAATCAGTCAAAGCTGTCAGTGAATATAGTCTGCAGTGTACATGCCATAAGGTAGTAGAGAATTATGTCGGTTTTTGGTAAGTTTAGTCATCGGTAATAAACAATATATAACAATCTCATGCTAAACCTGAAGTTACTGCACTACAAGACTAACTTATGAGATTCATTTACGTCTGTTAATATACTTGCTTTGAAAGAAAGTCATTTTGGCTTGCAGCAACTTGGCATAAAGTGTTTTTCACAACGTTTTAATTATTGCAGCAACAGCCTTAGCAGCACCTGATTAAAAACCTGGAGAATTTAAATGTTAATGAACCTCACTTAGGAAGCTGTCACTAACATAAATCACCAGACCAGTTTTAGGTTGCTCATCAATGCTTTGAAAAGGATTATTTTGCAATCTGTTTAATGCATAGCCTACAGAATCTTAGATAAGAAGAAAAGAGATTTATTGGGTAAAGTACACATCTGCTGTTTGTGCTAATATTAGTATGATGTTCCTATTTAGGCGAAAATGACGCTGCACATGAAGAACACAGAGGTGAAAAAGGTCTAAGTCCCATTGGTGTGATAAACTCCCTAACCACATGAGACAACAACAGCTCTGTGAACAAATGCACACAAACAGCTACACTAATATAAAGAAATTGCAATCCGGTTTGACACATTTATGCATGTTTGATTTTTTAATAGTTCAGTTGAAAGGTGGGTCATTTTATATAAACATTTTATATCAAGTTGTTTTATAAATCAATTTATATAAATATATTTTATATTTTTTTATATATGCATGTTGTGTACCACTATATTACTACACACCGCTTGTTACTGAAAGGTTGTTTATGTTTTATTTTTTGTTTTTATCAGTGATCTTTAAAATTCTCAGGGTAAATTATTTGACTGGGGAGAGATTTTTACTTGAAACTTTCATTTTAATATTGTTTATTGTACAAATAAACTGTCTCTGGAAAATAAATACTAAACTCTGAGGAGTTGATAAACTAAAAATGTAAAGATTATAATGGAAAATGTTGGTGTGCAAGGCATTACTCTAACATATTTACAACATATCCAATCCAACATATTTCAACTTCTTACTCCACAGAAGATTGATCTTAGGAAACTGTATTCTCATTTTTGAATATATTTAATTTATAATAACCCATCATGTCAGCCTACCTCTCACATTAATACATGCACTTCAGTTTTTCTTTAATAATTTCTTTTTTTAGCCTTATAGAATCCTATTTCCCTGATCTTGCATCTGGCAGGTTTCCATTGTTAGACGTGTCATTGTCAGTGTCTCATCCTTTAAATACAATGATTCAGTGTGCACATCTCAAAATAAGTGTTTCAGATTGTGTGAAAGGGAGGAGGCACAGCGGAGACTTTGAATATTTATGAGACCACTTGCAGTCTTTAAGAGCCCTCGAGAAAAAGTCTTAAGGGATACCATGACATGTAGAAAGTCAAGATTTTCCATGTACATTTACAAAGCTGTACTGGTTTTCGTATGGTTAACTGATTGTTTTCATTGCTTTTGATGGAAGTTTTTTGCTGACAAACATCACTTGCTGAAAGTGCAACACCAGATACACCTTTGGGTAGAATTCCATTAATCATGACAAAATGAAGTCATGGTTATCACACTTAATTTTTGGCCTGTGCCAAAAAAAAAAAAAAATGGCTCCAAAACGTGACATGGGGGTCACATAGTAGATGGATAATGTGATATCATAGTTGGATTATGTAATGTCATTTTATTCAGAATGATTTATTCTTAAAAGGTCTGAGAATTGCATGAAGTGTGATTATATTTCTTTTATTTGTCTTAGGTGCATTTATGTGGAAGTGTCACACTCCTTACGTACTAATGGGACAGTGATCGCTAAAGCACCTAGAAAAATGGTAGTTGATAAGAGAGTAATGGTGTATCTGGATGCCCTAAAACTAAAAGTAATTATAAATAAAATAAAAACTGATAGTATTGTGCATATTTCATCACGGTAACACCATAAAAGGATTATTTTTTTTAAATGATTCAAATATTTATAATATTCATGTTTGTCACTGTATTTTTTTCCCCAGCTATATTGAAATTTTTTTTTTAATTTACAAATACATTTTGATGGAGCTTCACAAAATGTTAGACCTATGTCCTACCCAAGTATAACAATTTTAACTGTGGAAGCGTTATACAAACTGATTGAGTCATGCCTATTTATTTATTTATTTATTTTGGTTGCGGCTTTTTGTCACAGAATACTGCTATCTGGATATATACTGAATTTTTAAAATAACCCTGTTGTAGGTAATTAAGAGTTTAGACAACATACAATACCCCAAAATACACTTGATTACAGCAGATGTGTTTACAGTCCTGAAAGGACCTGTTACTAGCCAGTAAAAATGTGAGCAACACATTTTTCCCTACAATTTTTATGGGAAATAAGGCCACTGTGGTGCAGTTGCATTTATGGTGTACTGACATTATCAAGGGGCAGCATGGTGGTGCAGTGGTTAGCACTTCCACCTCAAAACAAGAAGTTCCTGGGTTCAAATGCATGAGTTTCCTCACACAGTCTAAAGACATGCACAGAATTTTGCCCCTAGGTGTGAATGTGAATAGTTCCCCTGCAATGGTCTGGCGAGCTGTTCAGGGTGTACCCTGCCTTCACCCAATATTGTCTGAGATAGGCTCCAGCCTCCCCGCCACCCTAGTAGGATTAAGCGGTTTGGCAAATGAAATGATGAATGTTGACATTATCCACTCCATAATTCTTCTTTTTGTTTCATTAGCTTTGCATTGTACAGTTGCAGTCAGAAGTTTACATATACTTACCATGGACATGTATGGCATAGTATTATTGTTTCTTTTGATTTTTTTCGAGCTGTTCTTTTTCTGGAGCAGAATGTATTTATTAAAATGTTTCTAAAAATCAACACAGGACAAACTTATGCATACAGCACACCTTATTTGCAAAAATATTACTTAGCAAGTTTCAGCTTGACCAGATGATTTTTGGTTGCCACCAGTAAACGTCTGAAAGAGCTGGAGGAGCTAAAGAAACAAGCTTTTTTTGTCTGTTCTGGACAGAGTTTAGTATTTGTTTGCTGGCATGGACCCAACTTTAAAGCATAGTTAATGTATTTTGTCAGTGTGTGTTCATCTTTGCATTCCTATCCTTGTCCAGTCTGTAATTTCTGATTTGTCCAATTTGCAGCAACTGCCTCAGACTTGGTGAATATGTGTAGGGTGGTAAGGTGGCATGGTTTGTACCAATATATTAGGTCACTGTGACCTTGACTTGACCTTTGATCCCACTTTGACCTAATAGTTTGTATGGGCCATGGTTCCTATATTCTTGGATTCACATATACCAAACTAGGCATACTTGTATATCTTAAAAAGAAGTGTTGCATAGAAACATTAGGTCACTGTGACCTTGATCTCTGACCTCACTAAAAGAAAAATGCTTGTTCAGGCCATATTTTTGATATGTTTGTGCTTACACATTAGGTATGGCCGGGTCACTCGCTTCAAGGTCAAGGTCACGGTTCAAAATGAAATGTCAGATTCTCCTTGGTGAGTTGCTGACAAGGGTAAATTTAATCTTTCACCTTTACCCCCACCTTGACCTTGAAGCAAATGACCAGACAGATAAAAAGACAGTGTCCAGTTGCAGTGTCTTTAAAATTCTGTTAACATATTTTTCTGTGTATTTCAGCCTGAGCTGAACCCTAAGTGATGGTTGCCATCACAGTGGTATCTAGTACCTCCGAAAAAATCTCTTGTCATTATGGCCAAACTTTCCCTAGAAGGCTGTTTCTTTATCTATGTGGTCAAAGCTGCAACCTTTAGTCAAGGTTAAAGACACCAATCTTAGTGCAGTGACATCTTTCTTGGCTGTTACATCTGGTCTGATCCCACAGAAGACCTACTGTAACACAAACTGCTGAAACTGTCAATGCTGGTCATGGTAAGAAAGAGTCAGAACACAGTGCATTAGCGCTTGTTGTGTATTGAGCTGTCTAGCTGCAGACCATTTAGTTGGTGTTAATGTCCTGGCTGATGGATGTGTATCTCTCCATGTTTGTCCAATAAACATAAGTATAGTACTTCACTTGTAATGTCCTTGAATATGTGACTAACATTTGATTTAAACTAATATCACATTAGAGTAAATTAAACCCTTTAAGTTGATGTATAGTGTTTTGTCCCAGCTTTTGTTACCCAACAATCTCAAGCTGGTCTAATCAGCCTTCAGCCCTCAGACAATTTGCTTTATTAGCTGATTGCCTTCAGTTTCATCATTAGTGTATGTCTGAATATATGTTTTTTTTCCTCTTCTTGTTTTTCTTTTTTGATATGTTTCTGCTCATTTGTACAGGCAAATGCTGCTTGATCCTCCTGTTATGTTCTGGTCAAATTTGACTGATTTGCAGTTTTCATCTCTTAATGAGGGTTTTTCTCATTTGACTCTCATACAGCATAATACATTTATAGCCATCTGAAGATTTACTATATCTGCAATGTTTCAGGGGTGAGACTACAAGATGACAAATAAGAATTGTATGAAAATAAGGAAGTGTATTCTCTTTCATTATCATCTCTCACCATATTCTCTTCACTGTATTTTTCCTTCCTGTTTTCACCATATTTCTCATATTTTCACACTGCATCCTACATCAGTATGTTCTCTGACCCCGTTCTCCTTCTCTTGTTCACTCTCACTTTGTTTTTCATTAATTGGTTCTCTCTCACTGTGTTCTCCATCCCATATTTTTTCTCAGTGGGTTCTTACTTATGTTCTGTCTTTCTGTATTTTCTTTCACTTGTGTCCTCTCACATGTTCTCCCTGACCACACACTGTCTCATTACATTCTCTCTCACTCTGTCATATCTCAGTGTGCTTCCTAAGTGCATTTTCCCACCATGTTTTCCCTTATGACATGACATGAAACATTTGTTCACTATGTTCACTCTCGCATGTTCCTTCCCCTCTATTTTCTTTTTCAGCGGGTGGTTCCTTTGATTTTATCGCTTACTATGTTCTCCCTTACAGCTTTCCTGGCTTTATTTTTCAGCAGCATGTCATTCAAACTGAACATTGTCATGTGTACATGAACACATATATACACACAAAAGGGACTGACTGAATTGGTTAAGTTTATAAGCACATGATTGCATCTTTGCAAGCTTGGGTTACTGTGTGCTGCTGTTAATTTAGCCTGATTAGTATTGTAATAGTAGATGTGCAGGTACTGGCTAAACTTTGATCTGCTTCTTTAGCTTGTTAGCTTTGATACTCATTTAACAAGGCTTTCCTCTGGTCTCAGGTATACAGTGCTCCATATTAAACATTAATTGTTCTTATTTTATACAATAAGTGAGTGGAGACAAAAAGCTAATTGTTTCATGGAGTTCATGTAGCCTTGAACACAGCATGTAATATCCATGGCATTGTTGCTCCAATTGGTCCGGTCGAGGCTCAGCAATATTAATATGGCAATAAAATTAAGTTGGCTGACGACCTGAATGTACTGAATAAGCAGGTTATCACATCAATACACTTTTTCCTCCCTGATGGCACAAATATAAAATGGGGACTCAAATAATGAGAGTGGTTCAGGGAGCATGAGGAATCATTTTCACATATTGGATCTCAGAGTCCTGACCTTAACCCAATTGAAAGTTTTCGGGATTTGCTGGAGAAGACTTTTTGGAATGGTTCAATGTTTCTTTCATCATCAAAAAAATTTACCCGACACTTTATGACCCGACATGTTATGTTGCTTAATTTTGTTGAAACAAAGGCAGAACAATATTCATGTGTGCGACTTTTTTTTTTGGCCAGGCAGTGTATATACTAAAATAATCACAACTTAATTAATAAATGACACTGCCGAAAATAAAGGCAAACATGTAGTAATTAGTATTTAGTATACAATTATTAATTAGAGAATTACTTTCATGAACACCAGCTGATGATTTATCAGAGCTACATCAGCATCTTAATGAAAGGTTTTAATAATACAAAACAAAAACATAAACAGAGCACATAGACATCTGCATAAAAATGTTTTATTTCTTTTACTTATGAGCGGCAATAATAGCATACTGTGCTTTGCTTTTACCAGCACTTCTCTGTATCTCTATTCTTATAAAGCAGGCCCCAAATGAGTACTTTTCTCTTCAGAACTTTTGGACATGTACTCTTTACTTCTTTAAACATGTTACATTCGTACAGAGAACAGTGAAAAGAGCAGGGATGTAATTTCACTCTACAGGATATCTATAATGCAGAGCTAAACACGCTCTCTGTAATTGTTGGGCTGAATGTGTAGCTAGACCTTAAGGAATTACTGGGCTTCTTGCCAGAACTGTGCTTCTTAAATATTGAGCAGTGAAGGTGATAGAAGCTGGGTTAGGTATGCAAGCTAGCTGTCATGTGCAGCTTCTGGATGATTATCTACAATCCTTTTCAAAGTGTCCCATTTCTCCTAAGGAAATCACGCTACTCATCCATAGTAACCAGCAGCCCGGCTGCGATCAACTCACTTATGGTCTCTGAAAATGCATTACTCAGCTTGTCATCAGGCTGACACTGTAAATAAGAACTAGTTCTCAATATTCTCTAAGTTCTCTAAATGAAATAATTTTTAAAAAGCTATGGATAATGCAGGGGCGGCACGGTGGCGCAGTGGTTAGCACGTCCGCCTCACAGCAAGAAGGTCCTGGGTTCGATTCCCAGCTTGGGC
>JAOUQZ010000002.1:17422739-17435323 GCA_028564935.1 Neosilurus hyrtlii
TATATATATATATATATATATATATATATGCCATAATTGTTTCACCTACTAACTAAATAGCACGTTAAAAAATCATTGAAAGTCTAATACAGAATATTTGACCATCTGAACCTTTCTGTGAATAAGTATAAATGAAAAATCAAACATAACTAAAAAATGAAAATAGATTTTCTTACTGCATGTCTCTCAGTATGGAATACTGCTCTCTGTGTAAAATTATTTACCTCTATGCTCTGAAGTTTTCTCCTCCCAAGAGGACACAGTTATACACCGTGTCGCCACACAATAGCCACTTGATGTTCCAGTCTGTTCTGCTGCTCAAGTGCTCAGCTTACGTAAGTAGAAGCTTTAAAACCTACACACTCTACACTGCCATGCACATCAAAATGATCACCAACTGAAAAAGGTAACTTGTATTCCTTTTTTTAAACTGTTGGGAAATTATTTTTATTTTAAAACGACCATGCTTTTTTGCATGAATAATGTTGCATTAATCAGGAGTAAGACTACATCCTGTTGATAACTAATATGTAGCATTATTTGAAATCTGACCTGCTGCTGAATCAGCTACAATAAGTCAAATTATATTAACTAAAATCGATGCCAGTCTAACCTGAAAAAAGGCTGGCCAAATGCAGCAAGCTAATATAAGCTTATTTGTAAATCTTATATCAATTCTGGAGGCAAGAACAGGCTTCATTTTATTTCTGCATGTTGAATCATTTTTTTGAGAGTGAAGTAGGCCTAGGTGTGGTCATCATAAAGGCCTATTGCAGTCTGGTTACATATACATATAATGTTTTTGTTCATGGTAGTTGTCAGCCCTGCATAAATCTTTAGATGCACACACACACACACACACACACACACACACACACCTAAAATCTAAGACCTTTTTTTTTATCAAAGAACTGGAACTTATTCTGCATCAGTACCTATATTATCACTCGCACATATTACCATCACATACTTTGCATCATTTGATATAAAACCCTACCAGCTCTTCAGTGAAGAATGTTTCCTGCGTGAAGGTGTGTGCATAATTAAACATTAAGGAACTCGTGTTGAAGTTTTCTATCTAACAAGGTCTTGTCATCTCTTTTTTAGGCTGTAATGCAAATTAGAAATTCTATTTTATTGTAACACAGCTCATTTAAGTCTTCTTATATTCAGAAAATTTCAGTTTCAAGTAGTTGCCTTCCTTTTGCCCAGAAGTCTGCAGGAGTTCTTTGAACAGAACCAAGTGCTGCTGCTTTAGAATTCACTCTGTGAAGGGTTTTTGCTTCACACTAAAGTGCTTAAGAAGCTCCTTTTGTTCAGAACTTGTAATGCCAACTAAAATCTAAGAAATAGAATCAATTAAACTGAACATTTTTAAAAACGATATATATTATTTTGCAGAAATTCAGTCAGTTCAGAGACAGAACAATTAATGTAGCCTAGATTTAATTTCACACTGCATGGGCCAATGGTGTTTACCTTCTGTAATTGCAATAATTATCAGTATAACAATGAACAATGAGCAAAGACTGTACAAAGAGACCTGTCATTTTTAAACTTCTAAAGGTTTTTATCAGTACTCTGGACACAAAAGAGATCCGGGCACAAAAGAGATCATACACCTTTTTGTCAACAGTTAATTAACTGTTCCTTTATTTAGAAAGGTACTGAATAACACCATACAGAACAATGTGGCAAATTATGGGTCTTCAATTTGATCACAGATTAGAAAGAGAAAAAAACTTTTGTAAGAAAGTAGTTGGCGACCTTACATGATCTAATTGCTATTTAATCAAATGCCTATACTACAAATCTGTGCGGTTGTTAAATAAATTTGGACTTAAAAGTTGAAAATTATGGACACTTTAATACAAAATTCTGTGATTATCAATTCATGCTAAATGTTGGTAAAAGTTGAGGCTTTGTTGGAGTTACTGTGCAGCATGTTAATAAAATAAGATCAAAATACTATAATGGAGATTGCAATCATGAAAAATATATTTTAACAGTTGAACCTGTACACTGATTTAGGGATAATTATAATAGTCGGTCAATAAGTGTAGATAAAGACACAAGGACAGAAGTTCATGTTACAGTATCAACTTCTTCCAAGGTTCACCCGTAATGGTCTGTAAAGTGTTAAATGCAATTCATGCATTTACAAACCTATACTGCCATGTACTACATGTCAATATTTGCTTTGCTACATGATAATGAATTAATTTGAAGCAGACCAATGAAGATAGGATATTTAAGTACCAAACCATTAATCAGTGCATGTCAAAATATCATCTAATCCAAAAGTTCTTTTTCTTTAACATTTTTTAGTTTAGAAGAGTCATATAAAAATAACAAGAACTAGTTATATTTATAGATATTGTGCATAAAATAGTAGATGTAAGCACAGACAAGATGGTACATTTTCTCGACAACACTTGTGTTTCTAGCTGTTGTACATGTACTTTCGTGTGATGCTTTGATTGTTGACAAAGAGTGGATCCACTGAGGCCACTTTGGCAGCGATGAAAGAGTGGATACAGTGAAGAACAGCTGTTAGGTTAGCAAACTCCAGCTCCTGATTAAATCAATAAAAAGAAAGAATTTCACCAGAACTTCAAAAATACACTATGTATTAAATCTTGAGTTATTTTCCAGGGTCAGCTGCAATGGGATGTATGTGTTGTAATACAGGGATGATTTTATTCATATTCAGATTATATACTTTTACTATCCACAATATTCCCACAAAATTGCTTTTATGTATACGTGCAAAATTTCTGGTGAAAACATTTCTGTAAAATCCTAACGCCAACTAAGCCTAAATAACAGAGACTTGAGAATGTACTCTTCCTGTTTAACATTAGGTATAAAAAGAGAACAAGAATATTGTAGTTATTTTATTACCTCTGCCACAAAACACAGTTTTGAAAAAGGTACTGTAATCATCGGCTTTTGTTTATCCATCCGTCCATCTGTTTGTCAGTTTGTCTGTGAACAAAATTCTGACCACACCCCCATGTGGATTTTCACTAAATTTGGTGGGGACACTACACAACCCTACTTGAGTTCTAGAGATTACTTGATTTTCGAATGTCAAGGTCAGAGGTGAAGGTCACTGCAAAAGAATGCCAATAAACATTATGTTACTAACAAACCATACAATTACCTCTGACCTTGAGTGACCTTGAATGGTCCTTCAACCACTTTCAGCCAATAATTCCTTCAAATGAGAGAGCATTTTCATTATTTAGTGACCACGTACTATGAAAGATATCATAAGATGAGCATAAATGTAATTAAAACCGATACCCATATAGACATTATTCATGCTGATGAAGGAGGTACCCTGCTCTGTATGAGTGCCCCCTGGTTATTTTATCATTAACATAAACCTAAAAGCACATAAGTACCATCACAGCAATTAAACTCACTTTACAGGTATTAATATTAAAACCGATACTGAGCCTCAAGTGTCACTGATAACAAATTTGGATATTCACTAAAAAAACAAAGGGCCCCATCATTTTACTGTCAGTTAAATTAACTGTACTTTTGATGCTACAAAACTACTGTGTTTGGTTATTTTTGTTTGGACCCAGCAGAGGTCTGACATAAAACATTTACACATAGTGCTTGAACATGATGATAGTGATAGTGTCTATCATCCGCAGTGAATAATCATAAACTTCTTGTTTCAGCCACAGGTTTAGAGTTGTCTACAAGAAACCACACATGCTAGACTTTTTTCCAAGCTTGCTTTTTCGTTACTTGCACTTAAGCATAAAGAAACCCTTAAAAATCATACCAATAGCCAGCAAAAAGACAGAAAAACAAGCAGTTCAGGTTTTTATTAAAATTTAGATGCAGTATGTGCAGCTATAATGCCATTAGTGAAGTTGAGTTATTTTGTAGTCAGCTTCATTTGTAAAAAAAAAAACCCAACTGGATGGTGGATTATAGGTGATTTCACAATTATGCACAGTAAACATTAAAAGGGTACTGCTTTTTTAAAGCATTTTTTCGGTTCTCCATTTACTAGCAAGAGCAACCACATGTCAAGAACACATGAGATGGGTTTGATTGTTTAGCAAGCCATCTAACTTTCCTCTGCTTAAACATGATTTTAAAAATTATTAATAATAAGGCTTCATTTTGAACCAGAAATTTTGCACATTAAAAAAAAAATCATTAAAAATTCTGTAGGTCTGATGGCACGGATTGCATTAATGCAATGCAAATACAAGACTTACCTTCATTTCTATCTGTTGGTTTTCAGAGTTCTTAAATAAAAGTTTTACTCTTGTCTTTCCATCATCTGAGGAACCCTTCAGTTGAGAAAATTTATACCTCCAAATAACTTTCTGTGGAAGACAAGACCAGAATAAATCAAATCAAGCAGACAGGTCAAAATGCTAAAGCTAAGTTAAAGTTGACAAATGTCTTGGAATTTGTGAGCAGGATATTGAATTGCTGTTGTGTTTCAGTGACTGCTAATCTCAGAAAGGCTTCCCTACCCAGTTCCTCCTGTATAAATACATCAAATCTATCTATGACAGTGCAGGATTGTACATTCATTTCTAAACCAGCAGTGAAACCCATTAATCAAGAACAGAAGAACGGCTGAAAGGGATAAAGGTGACATTTGTTTACTCTTTAGGCAGGAATATGCCAATGTCATATGCTAAATAAATATGTGCTTATGATTGCATCAGCTGGCACTGGATGCTTGCTGTATTCACATCCATTTTTTGTGCCATCCTTATTTTATAAATTAAAATGGATTGTATTAATTGCCTGGCTCATATATAGGGACTTTACAAATGGACTGGTGTACCAGCCCATGAGCATAGGACTGTTCTAAGTCCTAAACAAAGATGGACAGCTGGAGTCTGTAGTGAAAGCAGCTCATTAAGAGCTGCTGAAAAGCCTGATCGGGCCTCGTTTGCATATTCGTCATCGCCAGTCATTGTGGTTGCATTATAGAGCAAAACCAATCAGCTAACACACACTCACTCCTATGCAAATTAGTTTCAAACCATTAACAATGCAGGCCAGATTTAGAACAGCCTGTCAGCCTTGTAGAGGCCAATAATTTTCAGACTGGTCTATAAGTCAAGCTTATAATAATCCAGATCTAATAATGACTCATTTCATCCAACCATGTTTTGATAATAATGGGAAAGTTGCCTGAAAATGTACTTTAATTAGACATTACTTTCAGCACAAGCTGATGGCCATGAAAGCTTTGAAGGCTCTGAACTATCTCCTGCCTTCTGGGACAAAATTAGCACAAAGTTAATCCCTCCAGTCAACACAGGACCGTGTCATCAAGAGTAAAGATGGAATCCAGCAAACCAGCATATTTTTAGTCCTTATTACCTTTGAAATGCTCTCAGAGCAGGAGAACCCGGATTCAAAGTCCACTGTAAAGCACAGTATCTTCCCTTGGCTACTGCATATGTAGGTTTTTGACTATTAAATGACAGGGGGAAAAATTAGCAATTAATCTAAAGCATATAAAATGAAAATTAGAAACACAACAAAACAGGTGCTTTAGTGCATTAGGGCATTATTGCCTGTCCATATTATCTAACGGTTTCTTTCATGCTGATGGAAATAAGTGAATATTTGTCACTTTCCCCAGGAAGAGGACAGGTAGACTTCAGTCGCTATGGCAACAGCTGCCCAGCTCTTGTCTTTTTATCAGAGAGGGGAAATGAGAAAAATCGATGGGTTTGAAATCTAATGAATATATTATGAAGTCAATAGAGAAAGATTTTAGTCGTTGTTCTAACTGAACAATTAAGTTATGATCTGTCTTAGTACATACTGCACAGCAACAGTGCAGTCTGATTGGTTTGCTACTAAGGAGTTAATGGACATTGTCCCAAGTGGATAATGCTTGAATCAAAATGATGGACACAAAATGATCAGGATTAGGATCAGGCAGCGTCATCATTGTTACGCTTAAAAAAAAAAAAAACGTAAGATCAATCATAAAAAATTTTGTTTCCATGTACTCATACTCACACTCTCAAACTCAATGAATGAGATGAATCAGCACCTGCAAGTCCCAGGCCATGGTTCTCAGCTGGAAAAGGTCGGAATGCAAACTCCGGGTCTGGAATGAGGCCCTGTCCCAAGTGGAGGAGTTCAGTTATCTCGGGGTCTTGTTCACGAGTGAGGGAAGGATGGAACGGAAGATCGACAGGCGGATCGGTGCAGCCTCTGCTGTAAAGCGGGGCTTGTACCGGTCCGTCGTGGTGAAGAGGGAGCTGAGTCGAAAAGCAAAGCTCTCAACTTACCTGTCGATCTACCTTCCAACCCTCACCTATGGTCACGAGCTTTGGGTAGTGACCGAAAGAACGAGATCGCGGATGCAGGCGGCTGAAATGAGCCTCCTTCGCAGGGTGATGGGGCTCTCCCTCAGAGATAGGGTGAGAAGCTCAGCCATCCGGGAGGAACTCGGCGTAGAACCGCTGCTCCTCCGCGTTGAGAGGAGCCAGTTGAGGTGGCTCAGGCATCTGATTAGAGTGCCTCCCGAATGCCTACCTGAAGAATCTGATTAGAGTGCCTCCCGAATGCCTACCTGAAAAGAGACCCTGAGGTCAACCCAGAATAAGCTGGAGTAACTACGTCTCTCGGCTGGTCTGGGAACGCCTCGGTGTCCTCCCAGAAGATCTGGAGGAAGTGGCTGGGGAGAGGGGCAGCTGGACCTCGTGCTTAGGCTGCTGTCCTGTGACCCGTCCCCGGATCAAGCGGAAGAAGATGTTACCATGTAGTGCATACTAAAAGTTTGAATGAGTGTAAAACATGCTGTTGAGAAGTGTGGTTTACTTACAATTTCCATGTAGCATACTTCAAAATTTAAATGATAAGCTACATAGTGCTTATGCTTCGCTTGCAAGGCATGTAGAGATCACCTGGCCTGCCTCTGTCATGGTTAAAATACATACAAATAACCTGTAAAATTCTTGTTTTACTTGGCTTTTTATGTTTTTATATGGATGTTGCTAAATGTAATAGTCCTTGAGTTGATTATTTAGCAACATTCATCCCTCCTTCAGTGAATACTTAAAAATTAGAGGACACACTGTCAGAAGGTGTTATCTTATCTGAGACATTTCTCTTGCATTCCAACAAAATCATGACTGATGTGCTGATGGGAATAAAATGAAAGGGACGATCATGTTTCCTTTTCTTTTGTTGACTAATAACGTCTCTCTATATAATTACTGTAGTCAGAGGAATGGACATTTTTGTTTAGCCAAAATTATTATCATATTTGGATTCTATAAGCGGTTTTGATTGATGTAGCTGTGCTGCTACTGAGTTGCTGCTGAGTTTGGTTTCTGAATGACCACCACATCCTCCATGACCATGGAGTTAAATCAATTAGGCGTCAACTGAAGTCATTCAGTGATCAGGATCTGTAACAGAAACAAATCTCCTACATTTAAAGTGAAGTCATTAAAATTTACAATGCTTGCTATATCCTCTTGATGGAGCTAACATGGAATGTATGTCAGTTCATGCTAGGTTTATCTCACATTCTCCTGGGCCACTGAACCTTTTCATTTAAAAGTCATAAACTGTACTATGTCGCACAGCCACTAGGGTTGTAAACTCTAATATAGCTACAGGTCTCTAAAAGCATTTGTCCACTACATAAACCTTTTTAGCAGCTTTTTGTAGCTCTTTGCTGTGGTATATTTGACACTCACCAACTGATTTGCTTTATTCCTTTGCAAATGGAAAGCGATCAAAATGAATGTCAGTGAACCTACATTTTCATCATTAGAAGCATGTTAGCATCCGAAAATCTGGCATCGTATAAAGCATGCAAGATTTTGGTACACTTTACGTCCATGTTTCCTTTACACAGGGCTGAACTTTTAATGGCCTTGATCACAGTGCCTGTCAGCAAAAACTGAAGCATACGTCATTCCCAGACACACTGCCATGCTTTACGAGGCAAGAGACTTTCATCTGACAGGAAAAGCCTGATGTCGCTTTGTGTGAGCACTGCCTGTGACATGTAAAGTATAGACTATACAGAGCTAATTGGCGAGCTTCCTCCGGGAATTTAAAAAACACACAGTGAGGAGGGCTTTAGGATTTACCCATCAGTTTGACTGAAGCTTAGACCTGATCAGTCCTGTGTGAAAACACTGCCTGTCTTCATAATGCAGAAAAAAATGAGCCATGCATGTTTGTTACTACAAAAACCATACCCAAACTTCATCTGACCTCATCTGGTGACAAAAACAATATCACTGTGCACTGATGGACCTTTTGGTTAATGTGCTGACCTTACAATTATCAAGCACGTCATGTTTAAACGAAGGGGACCAAAATACAAAGGTTTTCATTTCTTTGTTGCTTCTGTTTATTTTATACTGTTCCTTTTGAATCACAGCCTAAGCTGTATATGAACTGCTGAGCACTTATTACAGACCACAGGAGGTTTGACTAATTGGGTGGAGAACTGAGGATAACCCACTAATTAAAATTCTCCATCACATTCACTAGCTCCTCATAGAACAATGCCTCAAGTTTACAAAAAAAAGGCTAAGGGCTTTTTTCTTACTTCCGCTCTTTCCATTTTGTCTAAAGCACTGACAAAACCCAGCCTTCTCTGCAAAATACCTAGGGATAATCCTCACACTGGGCATGCTCACACATGCAGAATAAACTCATCAACAACTCAAGTAGCTCTGATGACTTGCAGAAACCAAACCACATGGAGCTTTAACTTTGCTCTTTAAGTCAACCCTGTAATCAAGCAGGAAAATCCTAATTAATTACACCCAATTAACATGTTTGTAGTGTGATGAAGGTGGCAAGTTTACAAATCACCCACATGCATTGTTTAATGAAGTCCTTAAACATTTATATCCAAATTTTATCCAGGACACTACATGCAGCTGAACCACTGAAGACTGCAGTTTTGCATACTGATAACAGGGATTTTGTTGGTTGGATTAAGGGCACCAAGTCTTTAATCTCAATTAATACAGTCTGAAAGAGCAGCTTTTCCTGAGTTCTACTTTTAAATCTAACATGAACTTTTCAACTGCTTTACTTAGGAGCTCGCCTTGGGATCTTTTCACACAGTTAAAGGAGAAGAAATGAGAACTTGGAGCAATCATGCTCCTGAACTCACTGTTACTTCATGACTTGAACTTCCCACAGAACATAATGTGATTATTATATCTGTCATGCTCTTTCACAAACATCTAGTATCGGTAGGTGCATGGTTGGGGGGGGGGTAATGTTTTACTGAAAAGGAGGCAGACAGTCTCTTGGGGTTTGTACAGAACATTGGTGCAGAACCACAGTGAGGAACACGGAGGGTTTTACACATGCTGTATTTGTGTTTGTGCTGCATTATATGGATTTAATCTTTTCTGACAGCTTCATTCCTTTGTATTATTTATAAATGTCCCTACCGAGCATCACAGCCCTCAGGCTTTGAGCTGCCTTTTCTCAACCTCTATTTCTATTTTGAGAGTAAGGAATATTGTATCATGCACTTCTGGCCATTTTTTAAATCCTTGACCTGACATATGAACATGTAGTTTGATAAGCAGGCCTGAATGAATTTGGATGAAAACAAACCATAGTCATATGAAGCTTTACTGGCTAGTTTTTTTTTCTGTTTTGTTTTGTTTAGGTTTTTTTTTTTGTTCTCATAAAACATTAAGATGCTAATATTACCAGGTACCATATTGTTGTTTAATAGACAGTTCAAGTGTCTATTTCCAATGCCTTGGGGAAAAAGGCCATTCATTTTTGTCCAAAAGAGCTTTGTGATAGCTCAATAAAAGTATATTAATGGTAAAAATTCACCGTATACTCTTTCAGAGTATCAGCCTTGTACTTCTGTATACTCAGTTATTCACACCTTGCATGATGTGAAAGATATGTCAGTTATCCTTTTAGCACAGATTTTTAACCTGGATTTTTATGCAATGTGGATTGTTTACCATCATCGGTTAATTTATTTGTACAGTCTATGCTCTTCAGCTGTAGAAAGTTATTCATTCATCAATGTCTTCTCATGTTTTTTTGTAAATTTGCTCTACAGAAAATTTGTACAAAAATTCTACGTCGGATTAATGACGTGTTCTTCTTAAACCACAGATTTGTTTGCAACATTGTTCTTAGAATGGTGAATCTTGATAAATTAAAAGCATGTGCCAGTTGCTCTAATTAGCATTTATTTAATACATCCCCATAAATGCAAAAGAGAAATAAAAAAAAGTGGTTTAAGAGGCTGTAGGCCAAGAAAAAACCATCAAACACAGATACCGGTGTGTAAAGCAGCTTACCACTGGCTGTATTTTTTACATATTGCATTAAATATATACTGTATTAAATTGATAAACTGTATTTACGCATATTCCCAATCTCCTAATGCAGCGTGTCTTTGTAATGATAAGCCTGAGAAACTACATTTAACTGAAGTCACGGGTGATTTGAACACTTACTAACTGAGAGGTACTGTTTACAGTTGAGGTATGAGAACGGTTCGGAGCGGTTGTACAGTCTACTGTGCCTATAATGTTGGTAAGACCAGCAACAGAAAGAAATATCTTAATTCGAAGCTATTCATGTTCAGGATAGGATCTTTTATATAGTGTCTTTCCAGTAGATCCCCTCATAAATGTCCCTGTGGCTAAAAAGCCCTGGGCAGACAGTACCCAAACATCTGGTGGTACCTAGTTGGGCCCTGGTTGAGCAGTGCTGGCTCAAGATGTTGCACAGAGTCATAAGCTAAGCTCTTTATAGCCAAAACCGCCTGAGAAGCTGGTTTCAGTAAAAAAAAAAATATATATATATATATATATATGAGCTACAAAGGTGCGTTCTCTCCTGTGCACAAGTTTGGTGCATCTCTGTCAACTCTGGGCAAGGGCCGGGCACACCTTGAACAGCTTGCCAGACCACTGCATGGCCAACACAC
Organism: Neosilurus hyrtlii; assembly: GCA_028564935.1. NCBI lineage: Eukaryota > Metazoa > Chordata > Actinopteri > Siluriformes > Plotosidae > Neosilurus > Neosilurus hyrtlii. The sequence continues at coordinate 17,433,709 of JAOUQZ010000002.1, forward strand.
ATACAACCATTCACACACACACTCACACCTAGGGTGATTTGGAACAGCCCATTAGCCTACTGTGCATGTTTTTGGACTGTGGAAGGAAACAGGAGTAACTGGAGGAAACCCATGCAAGAATGCAGAGAACATGCAGACTCCACACAGAAATGCCCCAAGCCCGGGAATCAAACCCAGGGCTGTCTTGAATGAATTAGTCTACTAAATTTAATATGATAAAAAGTTTAATTTAATTTCTGACACCATATTATGGATTGGAAAAATTAAAGAAAATTCAAAAAGAATGAAAATAGTAGCAATTTCGCAACATCACTTTGGCACTGATATGTGTGTAATAGTGCTTTTTCATGTGTATACATTCTGTTTATAGCTAAGAAAAAATCACAAGTAAGAAACTATTGGTGAATTTCCGAAAAGTGCGTAAGTAAGAGTCAAGAACAAATTTCTTCATGAGAATGGTTGGTGAGGTCCAGCGTTCTTAATGAATGGATAAGGATTACATCCTTCACCTCCTGAAGTAAGGCAACTCACACTTCACAAAAGTTATCCTGCTGGAGTTTGTCAGTAAACCAACAATGCAGCCAGCCTTTGTGCAGCAGAGGCAATTTAACGGCTCAATGAGGGTAAGTCTTACAAAACATTTTCTTTAGTGAAATTTAATTAAAGCAATAACAATGTTCAAAAAAGGAACAAATCACTGGGGGAAAGCAGGCTTGTCTCCAGTTCCACACTTCTGTTCTGGACTGCTAGGATAATTAAAAGCAATGGTTCACTTGTAAATGAAAAACTAACTGTATCATTTATTCTGAATGTTTGTGTCGTGGACTGGTAATACAAATGTTTTCATGTTAAGAGGTCACTGTACCTTAAAAAGCATGACACACCACATGAATCAGGGAAAAAATCCTTAACATGCAATTGCTGACTAGGTTCAATGACTTACAAGGCCATATTATAAATGTATCTGTCACTATGACAGACATTCACATAAACAGACATTTATCAACATTTAAGTAAATTAGCTTTTTCTCAGCATTTCATTGCAAATAAAAGACAGCATATCATCAATATATGCATTCTCACCAAAATTTACAGGCAGCTTACTAAATCATTTAAAATTATTTGCCAAAGGAAAGATAGATTTTACTGAAAAAACTGTTCAATTCAGCATCATACTGCAAACCTAAGACAAAAAATTGCTTCAGTATATACTATACAGGACCAAAAAAAGCAAACTCATTTAGAGTTTTAGTATATGCTACATAAGACCATAAACAAAAGAAAACAAAAATGGAATTTTCATAGTTTATTTTTACATGTTTTAACCATTATAGAGGCAGGCAAGGTGAGCTCTGTGCACAGAGCACAAGTACTTTGTAGCTGATATCTAATTAAACTCATCCAGAGTTTTAGTATATACTACACAAAAGCATAAGTAAACTGCACTCCTTAGCTGTGTGTTGTTTTTATAACTCATTAAAAGTTTTTGTATTACATGCAAACACAAAAAAAGCAAACAAAAATGGAATTTGTATTTTGTTGTCAAGTCAAGTCAAGTCAGTTTTATTTGTATAGCGCTTTTTACAATTGACATTGTCACAAAGCAGCTTTACAT
>JAOUQZ010000002.1:17450281-17462246 GCA_028564935.1 Neosilurus hyrtlii
ACAGAACACAAGGAATCCAAGGTCTCTTTTTGTGTGTGTGTGTGTGTGTGTGTGTGTGTGTGTGTGTGTGTGTGTGTTTTTTTTTTATAAATTTTTCTACATGCCTGTGATTAGTTTATACTTAGATTTCCTGATTATTATTTCTAGAATTCCACCATTTAGTTTGATGCTTACAGATCTGCCCATCCCTCCATTAGCTATACCACTTTCTGTCAGGGTTGTGAGGGAAGCTGGAGCGAATCACAGGTGACTTAGGCTGAGGGGCAAGTTACACCCTGAACAGGTCACTAATCTTTTGCAAAGCTAACTCAGACATGAACAATCATTCACCTATAAAGGCAATTTAGAGAAGCCAGTTGACCTAATCCACATGTCCTAACACTGTGGGAGCACCCAAGGAATCCAAAGCAAGAGCAGGGAGAACATGCAAGCTCTACACAGAACATCCCCAGTTGGTCATGTGGTTAAAATCCAGTGCCTTCTTGTGTGTTTTGTCAGAAACATATTGTTGATTCCTCAGCTATTTTTAAAGTCTTTTTAAGTCCTTGCTTATAAAAGCATAATGAATCCATGATGACTGAACTATTCTGTTGACATGCTGGAAAAGGGTTCCATCCATCCATTTTCTTTTAAATGATTTGTTCAACTCTGAGTGCTTGCTTCTTGTTTATATATTTGTGTTTACATATCAGCTTTTAACCATCTAGGAATAAGTCAGTGACACTGCACAGTGGGTACTATGCGTATTCCCCCATCTGTAATATGCAATCTTTACAGTAGTTCATGCATTTTGAACATCCTTCCAAAATCACAGACAGTTACATTGCCATTCTAAGCCATGAATCTTGGCCTTCTTGTCTGCAAGCTGTTTTCTAGTTCTATTTTCTCCAAGATGTGTTTCTGCTGTCTTCAGGTTTTTCACTCTGGGCTGTCTGCCTGTATTAAGATTTATGGATTTGCCTGCATTTTGATTCTGGCTATGGAAGTGTATCCAGGTTTTTGGGCTTTGCACTTACTTATCTTCTTGGACTCTCCTGTGTTACGCAATCATTACGATGAAATAAAATATGAAAAGCAAGAGCAATTTGGACACATTTTTCTATAAATTGGCAAGTGCTGATACAAACCTTCAAATTAAACTTAACCTTAAGCACCCTTCCGTTTCCATTCATAATCTGTTTAAAATTAGTGATTGAGGCAGTGCTATGCTAGGTCAAAAGTATGCGGACACCTAACCATCATATCCATGTGCTTTTTGATCATCCCATTCCAGATTTGAATCCCCCTCTTTGTTATAATAATCTCTACTCTCCCAGGAAGGCTTTTCACAAGATTTTGAATTTCCATTGGGGATTTGCTCATTCAACCTCAAGCGCAGTAGTGAGATCAGGCACTGATGTCTGTTGAGACTGCCTAGCACACAGTCCGCATTCTAACTCTTAACAACAAAGTTTAGTGGGGGGTGCGATTAGGGCTTTGTGCAGGCCGCTCATGTTCTCATAATGCTTTATGTACAAGTAGTGTACAATCGATGGTCCTTAACCGATCAGTATATACCATCATGCATTGCTCTTTCCTTCTGAAGGGAGGCAAGAGACGAATTCATGAGTTCTAACATGAAATTAATGAAGACACAAAATATAAAAGATAAAGTTACAACGCAGTGAAAGAAATTGGTCCAAAGCCTCAAATCTGATTCAATAAAAAGGTAATGACAGTGTTTCTTAAGGTGGTCCACCAGCTCAGTTGATGTTTACCTGTCACAGGAAAATTTATGTGTATAATAGTTTCACGACTTATTAAGCTGTTGAACCAACACAAGTCTCCAAAATAGTGCGCCAAAGCATAGATTCAGCAAAAAACACAGAAAAAGTACTGAAGAAATGAACCTATTCTTCAAAAAGGTTGTTCCCCTGATTAGTGTTTTGATGACAGTGATGGAGCGCACTACCTAAAAACTCAATCCAAAATCTCGTAATGGTGTACAAAAGGGGTTAAGACCTAGTGACTGTGAATGCCTTAGCATATGTTTTATCTCCTTTTCATCCTCATTAAACCCATCAGTAACTTGTCTCTCCACTACTCAGCAGGATAGGATAAAGATGATCAGACAGAATAACTCTGAATTGATTTTCTCTGGCTCTTTAAGCAGAAAAATGAACTCAAACCATGACAGTAAATTGCCTCCTGCAGTGTAACAGAGCCACTAGACTGAACTTTAATTTGTCGCCTGTCTGTACATCTGAATGACAAGTAACTTATTTACAACATAAGAGCATCTTTTATGGAGTTCCTCAAGTTTAGTATATTCACAGTTTAGGATCTCTGACTGTCTCTTATTACCATACCATCACATATAACAATCAAGTCTTAATCCTTCAAATTTTAGTGGTCAGAGACATTGTTAAAGCTGAAACAGCTTGGTTTTCATAGGGTGTGATTTCTGAGAGTATGATCATTAATCATGTCTCATGACTTCCTGAATGCAAAAAGAAAGACCAGCTGTTTCGAGTGAGAAACACTGAGGGGAGGGGGGGGTAATATAGTCTTCCTAAAGGAGATTTGAACTAGCTTTGTAATGACGAGAATGTAAAAGATAAACATTTATTATATATTAAAAGGCTACACACAGTTCAATCAGGAATGATCTGGTCAATGCTCAATCACAATCATATTAATACCACCAAGAGGAGTAATGACACTGATGAGTGAATACTTACAACTTCTTCATGTGTGCACTTTTCCACATTGATGCCATTGATCTGCATGAGAGAAAAAAAGTGTTAGGCAAATGGGAAAACCCCACTACAGTCTTACTTATTCTCCCTCTGCTCTCCTCTCCCTCCTCGTCTCTGGGCCCAGGAGAGACTTGTAACAAAGGAACCAGGACACATAACGCAACACAAGGTTCGTTTATTAGAAGCTGTTCCTCGAGGACTCCTACGAATAAATCCGCACCTAACTAAGGTGAACAGATCAATTGCAACGTGGATTTGGCCTCAAGCCAAAATCCCGGATGCAGCCTCAAGCTACAGTCCGCAGACGCCGCCTCAAACAGCAGCCCATATCAACCAGTCGACTCACACTGGGGATGGGTATTTCCCTGACCCATTTACAAGAATTTCATCCACCAGGCAGCCCGCACATGAAAATAAAAAGCAGCGCTTACCTGATCAATGAAATCCCACTTCTGACACCAAACTGTTGGGCAATTTTGGAAAACCTCACTACAGTCCTTCACGCTCTCCCTCTGCTATCCTCTCCCTCCTCATCCCTGGGCCCAGGAGAGACTTGTAACGAAGGGACCAGGACACAGAATGCAACACAAGGTTCGTTTATTTGAAGCCGTTCCAAATATGCTGGGTGTAACAGTCTTCTATAACTCAGGATAGCGAGGAAGCCTTGGATCAGCCAAAACAGCTCCTCTAACAGACATAGAAAACAATTCCATATATGGTATATGACCTTTAATAAAAAAGGGAAAGAAGGGACAGGTGGTCATCTGAAACAGTGCTGGACTCAGCAGTTGCATGATGATAGTCAAATTAACAGAATACAGCACCACACAAGGACTTGTCTATCAACTATGTCAAGAACATCTAGATTAACAGACGTGCTGTGTTGCAAGTACAAAACATTCACTCAAGACACAAAAACAGCTTTTAGTCAATCTAGGTCATAAGACACATGAGCTTGTCCACTAAATACTCATTACTAATGTCAAGCTAAATAAGTGGTCTTATAAACCTGTATTAGTATTTTTTTCCATTCAAAAAGTTTTCATTTAAAAACTGTCAGGAAGTTTGCTTTTATTTATAATTTTTCTAAATTACAGTTACCTCATAGTGTAATGAGATGTATAGTGAAGTTCCGATTGTACCATATATCCTTCTAGCACCCTGTCTATAAAATGTGTAACACTGTGTTATGTGTACGTTGTTCTATTTATTTATTTTAAAATGATTTCTTTCTCATTTTTTTCTTTTTATTATGATCAGGGCTGACTTATACTTCTGTGATCCTACATTTGTGAGCAGATTAAGATGGAAAGCATGGTTAACCCATAGGTGTCCTATAACATGAGTTTGTAGAGAGAATGGTCCATGAACCAAACCAGAATTCATGCAAGAGTGAAACACTCACTTCACAGCAAGAAAGTTCTTGGGTGTTTCTGTTTTACGTTTGTATGTTCTGCCCCTACTTGCGTGGGTTTCTTCAGGGTTCTTCTGTTTCCTCCCATGTCCTAAAGACAATAGGCTAATTGGCTCTTCCAAATTGCATAGGTGTGGATGAAAGTGAGAATGGTTGTGTATGTGTGTTGCTCTACAATGGTCTGGCGAGCTGTTCAGGGTGTACACCCTGCCTTCACCCTGTATCGTCTGAGACAGGCACAGCTTCTTTTGAAGCAGGCTCAAAAAAAAAAAAAACCCAGGAGAGTTCTGTAGTTCCCTGTAGGAGTAATAAATGAACATGGGTGTAAATTTGTTTTGTAAAATTTTGGGAAAAGAAGAAATATTGTGTGATCAATTATAAAAACCAAGCCTTTTTGAAAAGCATTTCTGAAAAGTTTTCTTTTGTCTGTATTATAGTTTAATAATAATTATTAACTTTATGAATGGGATCAGCTCATGAGTCAGAACACATCACCTGCTGTTTTAATTTAAAAAAAATATTACATATATTATATTTATAATATTCATTTATGTCACATGCATTGTGTTCACTACATTTTACTTGAGTAATAATTACTGCTTTTCATAACTGTTTACATTCATTCATTTTCATTTTCTGCCACTTAATCCTAATTAGGGTTGCAGGGGGCTGGCACCCATCTCAGACGACTCAGGTACACCCAGAACAGCTCACCAGGCCACTGCAGTGCCAACACACATACAACCATTCATACTTACTCTCCAACCAAGGACCATTTAGAACCACCTATCAGCCTACTGTGCATGTTTTTGGACTTTTGTAGGAAACCAGAGTACCCAGAGGAAACCCACGCAAGAGAACATGCAAACTTCACGCAAAAAAGTCCCAAGCCCGGGAATCAAACCCAGGGCCTTCTTGCTGTCAGGCATATGTGCTAACCACTGTGCTACCATACCGCCCTCATTGTTTACACTTTATATCTTTTTGTGAAGAGGGGCAGGTGGCTCAGTGGTTGGCTCAATCACCTCACAGCAAGAAGGCTCAGGGTTTGAATCTCGGTCAAGGGCATTTCTGTGTAGAGTTTGCATGCTCTCCCTGTGCATGCATCGTTTCCTCTGGGTACTCTGGTTTCCTCCAACTATCCAATGACATGCACATTAGGTAAACTGGCTCTTCTAAATAACCGATAGAAGTCAATGTGAGTGTGAATAATTGTTTGTGTCTGTGTTAGCCCTGCAGTAGACTGATGACCTGTTCATGGAGTATACACTGCCTCTTACCCAAAGTCAGCAGGAACTGCATTCAGCTTCCCCCACAATCCTGACAGATAAGTGGTATAGTAGACAATGGGAGGCTTATCCGACTCTGGATGAAGGCAGAGTATACACTGAACAGCTAGCCAGACCACTGCAGTGCTAACACAGACATACAACCTTTCACACCCTGGGGCAATATGGAACAGCCAGTTAGTCTAATAAACCAAAGTACCTGGAAGAAACCCACATAAGTACACGGAGAACATGCAAACTCCACACAAAGAAACGTCCAGGACATTCTTGCTGTGAGGTGGACGTGCTAGCCACCGTGCCATCCACATTCATATACCTTAACTTTTATTTGTGATTTTCAGAATAATAATCTCATACAATCATTTTCTGTTCACCTGTACCTGATCTGTATTTTAAATATGTATGTAACTGTTAATGCTCAAAACTCAGGTGCAAAACTGCTGAAGTAATGTATAAGTATGTCTGCATGAAATGTAACACTTACATTCCATCTATGTGTCTAGGTTTCCCTTAAATAACTGCAAAACCTTAAACTTCTCTTAATTGTAGAGAGCTCCATTTATCACATCTACCAACAGAAGTCAGGGTAGCCAAGAACCAAATAGGATCTGGCTAAGAATGGTATAACATTTCATTAGATTTCTTCTTTTCCAGTTGAGTCTGTGGTAGTAAAGGTTCACTTAAGAAAAGTCTCATTACTTTGATTCGTCAGATTCATATAATGAGATCAGAGGTTAAACCTGCAGTTGACCTTGAGAAAATGAATCAGAGGGAAACATCATTAGAATGCAGAGAGCACCTTGTTCTGACATGCACCTATGGCCCTGGGCATTGTGGAGAATAAAAGTAAGCTTGCGCTGGTACCACTAACCTGTAACACAGCATCGCCGATAAACAGCATCCCTGTCTGATCAGCTGCAGGCAAGACACAACGTGCCAAAGGTTAATGGAAACATTAGGATACAATTAGTCATTTCATATGTGCTAATGTGATGGAAATGGCAATCAGTCCTGGTGACTGAGAAGTCTGCCAATACAGCCCTTAGCAGAGTGCTAGACAAAAGTGGCTTTAATCCAAAATTCATAACACTCTGAAATGTACCTCATTTTTCATCACAAGTGACAAATGTATTTGAGTTTCATTAGCTTTCTGAAATTAAACACATGGCGTCAAAAGTTAGACCATGTTTCTACTGGTTATATTATCTCATAAAAAGTCATTAAGATCAAGTCATTAAGGAGTAGGTTTCAAAAATCCTCACTGGGAATTTGAATAAAGTTTTCAAATGTAAATAAATACTGTAATAGCATGTTTATAAAATTGTAACTCTGCATATGATGTCTTATGATATGGCTGAACTTTTGCTACAGGTATTTCATTTCACTCATTGCTTTATACTTTTTCTTTTGAGTGAGGACTCTCTCCGGCTCACTCTATCATTCTACATGCCTCTTCTACTAAGCCATAAAATTATATGGTACATGATATACACCTATTCCCAATCTACTATCAGGGCACATAGAAATTTCAGAAGTTATTCATTCTGCGTGTGAGAGTCAATAAATTACCAGGAAAAACAGTCATGGACTGGTGAATTCTGGGTTGGGTAGAACTTTTGTAGCAATTCACATTGATGTTGCATTCTTATAGAAAGACACTTCAATTCAGGGCTCTGAAATCATACATTCCACAATTTGGCACATGCATCTGTATGCTCGAGAAAAGCATACGGCTTCTAATTATACGCTTATTAAACAGCCTGCCTCACGAGATTAAGTGGGTTTCGGCTCTAGACAGTAGACTTTATGTAGATTCTAATTGGTGTTGATAGTGGGAGGGTAATGTATAGTAATCACTTGAGCCTTAGCTAGTTTATAAGAATATAAATAATTGGAAGGGAAGCTCAATAGCGTCTTACCTACTTGATCTTTGAAAATCTTCGAAATGACCACAGGCACTTTATGCTCAGCTCCTCCCTGAAATACATAAAACTCCCTCCAGGTGATTTAGTACATCTACCACCCATTGATTAAACAAGATACTTTTCATAACCTAGCAAATCATTGAACTCTATTGATTAATCCAAGTTTCTTCTGGGTCTCAAAATTTATTTTAATATTTACTAGACCATTCACTTTGATCTTCAAAAGAGATCCATGCAGAATCCATGCACCATTTTATGTTACTACTTTTTTACAAAAAAATCTGCAAGCCATTAGCATAAAGTGTAAAAGGTTAAATCAAAGTATTTCTGTCACGCATTACGCTATTTTCAAGTTAAAATCACAGGACAGTATTAAAGAGGTACATCAATATTTACGTGAGGAAAGTTCTCTGCATTCAAAATCAATTTACATAGGTGCTTACATTGATTTTCTGGGCAGTCTATACAGATTATTAAAATCTGCACATACATCCTCCAAGTCTGTTGATATATTAATATGATGATGCCAAGCATTCAAATAAACATCTAAAGCCCCTTTTGCAAACAACCTGCAATTTATTCATTTATTTATTTATTTTTGTGCAAATTCTACGACAGAAGAGATCTATGTTATGACGTATGATGTATGTTTCTTTAAGGTGGATTAAAAAGGTGCATAGTTGTATTCAAATATAAAATACTGTGTCTGTTGTGGGGAATATTTGTCAGGACTGAAAGTCAAACTGTAACATGTTCATGCAAAAGTTATATGATTGTTGCAGGAAACAAAAATTACATGACAAAAAATATTCTGTTGGGCCACTTGGATAAGCAGAATGCAAAAAATATATACATATATATTTTATTTAGATGTAAATAAACACATTATGTGGTTCATATATATGAATGCAGACATTACTTACTTTGATACTTAGACCAAGACCTCCAGTTGCCTGTCTCCGGAGTACAACAGTTCTGTGCTTTTAAAAAAGGGGAATTTAGTTGGTAGGATTATAAAAGCAACATAATTATTAAAAAGGCAAGTTTAAAAAAGCATTTCCTGATCACACTCTGAGCCTAATAATACTTTGAAAGCACAAGTCTACAATGAAAAAGAACGATTCTATTTCTAGGTCCGTAGTGTAATATATTCAAGACAGCACAGAGACACTAGTAGGACTATATACTACATAGTGTGTAACTAATTTGGGAAAGATGTGTGAAATATTATTTTTAAATGCATCCCATAACAATAAACACAAAGGACTTTATAATCAGTCCATGTCACCTACTGTGTACAGCAAAACAAGAGTATTGTGAAGGTGGCAAGTCAGGAAAAACTGCAATGCAGAGCTAAACAAAAACAGACAGATTATGGGACCATAAACCATCAGAAGTGGCAGTAAATGTTGTTCTCGAAACAGAGAAAGAGTGTCGAACAATAATGGTTGTGAATAGATATCATGACATACTAAAGCACTGATGCCAATAGTGATGTTTTTTATATTTGTGACTAACTCTGTATACATGTTGCATATTCAATTGTGATTCTATCAGTTTACATAGACACTAGGGCAGAATAAGCCAACTGGTGTATGGTGTGAAAGATGGTGTGAGCCATGCTTATAGAAGTACACAATAAAATATGCCACTTGAATAGGATGCTTGATGATAATAATAATAATTTAAAAAATCATCTAATGCCTCTCCTTCTGCTGATCCTCTGTAATCTGTCAGTAACACAACCATCCTCCCATTACACTCCACTCCTCCTGCTTACAGTGTTAAAAAAGCTGAAATGTAGTCTTAGAAATCCTGCTCTAAGAAATCATCTAAAGCAGCTCAAGCGTCTGTGAAATCCTTTTTGTGCAGTACAAGGCCTCAGTACTTACATTTAAGTGATGTGCAGCACCACCACCACCTATGCAGACCACATCCTGTTTCTGTATGGTCAAAAGCTCTTTAGTTAACTTTAAACGGATGTCATAGGTATTACTGGTCTTTTCATCATACAAAAGGGCGAGTCCAGTTTTTGTCTGTAAACAGAAAGGAAAAGGAGATGTAATTGAATTATTTTACAGGAGTCGGTATTACTGTATAAATGTATAACTTTAAAAAGTGGATTTGTTCCATATCTTAAACCTATTTGCAACATTCTAAATTGTTATAGTAAGGATAGCTCCTGATTCAACATGTAGCAGTGGCACTAGTCTATCTATTGCCTTTCACGTACAAAGGTGATTCAACAGTCAAAATGTCCCGGTAGACTCTGAAATACATTTTAATTTAGAATGGCATTTGAAGAAATGTGTACAGGTTTTGTCTCCGAAAAAAAAAAGTTCTGATGAGCATCAACTTTCAAAGGATTCATTAAATATATACAGTAATAAAGAAAACATTCTTTCAGGTTTGTACTTCTTAATGAAAAACACAGTGCTAAGGACAAACAGCATAAAGATTTTCGGTTAATTTAGTTTGACTCAAAAATGAATCCCAAGTGCACATTCCTGTAACTTGAAAATTGAAAACTTGGTAAATTGAAAAATATTTCTCAATGTTTGAGCAAAATGCAAACAGGTCTTCACCCATGAAAATAGATTTTCATTCCTAGTAATTACAGTGTCAAAAGCAAAGGGACTCATATATATAGAGAAAGAATGTCTGCCGTTGATTTCCTCTTCTTTATTGACCTTACTGTAAAAAATACAAAACACCGGTGTTTTAAATGTAAGGTGTTTGTAAGTTGTTTTACGTACACAGTAAGGGATTGGTCATTAATTGACATATCATGTGCATAATTCAGACCTACAGTATGTGAGGATGTCATTAACAACCATACAATTACTCTGTCCTGGCCTAGTTCTCTGCCTGGCACCAGGGCTGTTTCTCCCAAGAGATGTGTACATTTAGGTTGAGTGCCTTCACCTCTAACTCCAGAGGGATAACATAATTAATCAAATTTCTGAATTATTGTCTGACTCTTTGAGAATACTGATGTATCATACAGTGTGATATCTGCACCAGACTGCATTATTCTCCAGAGATTTGGTAGCATAACTAAGCCAGAAGTACATTACCGCATGATTCTCTGATGATGAACTATAAGTTCTCTTCTGCCCTGCTGCCCCACATGCACCTATCATAACTAACAAATGCAGTCTAATTAACAGGCTATATTCACTTTAGTAATTCCATCAGAGTATTTGGCAAGCAGCAAATGTAGTTTGTGGATGAAACATCTTGCGGCATTTGTCAGGTTTGATATATCTCCTGTTTCACTTAAAAGTTTATAAAGATGGGGGAAAATGCAGAATCAGGGCCCAAGAGGAAAGGCTATGCTGCGTTCTCTGCACTGATGCATAGCATGCAAACTATTTTCCATTACTAAACATTTCAATAACTGTGAAATGCAGCATGGAAAGCATGGCAGTTGATGAGGAGTGAATGTGGTAAAATCAACCAAGAGGTAAATGCATGCATCTATTGACATTTTCTGCGCTGCTTTTATCTCTGCAGTCCTGCCTGAGGGTTTTATGTTTTCATTAATAAAAGGTAGGAGGTCTGACCTGCTTTAAAAAAATAAAAATAAAAACCAACACAGCACTTTGACTTTTGCAGGAAAGTTTGCTTCAAGTTCATCAAAAAAAATTGTTCTCTTCCAAAGAGAGAGGAAGAGAATCTGATGGAAAGGTTGCCTCAATTAAAGCATTACTGCGAAGGAGACTGGAGGTCAGCTGCTGCCTGGAGATCAGCTCTGATCATTTTCTACTCCTTCGAGCCTACTTCTCACAGATGCTTGGCCAAGAGTATTGCCTTTTTCACAGCAGGGACAGGTGATAAATAGTCAATAGAATATGTACTGCAAGATTAAAAACCTTTCTTCTAATCCATAAAGTCAGTGATAGGGAAAGATAGTCACAGCTTGAAGTTCATCATACCTGCTACAGCTTTTAAAACTTTATTTTATTTTATTTTTTTTTACAAATCAAATATGTTGTCATCTGAAATCACGAGCTGAGAATCTGTTTAGCCTAGGCTGTACAACTATGTACTATGCGGTTGCGATTTTCCCAGTTGCTAATCATAGAAAGGAAAATACCACATGTTAAGCGAGGAATTAAGCGAGGAATTTTTCAAGGCACCCACTTTCCTACATGATTAAACAGTCACTGAAGTCAGTTGCAAGCAGGAAGCTAGAGAGAAAACATGCAAGCAAACCACTGAAGAAGAACTGCGCATTCGGCCACAAAAACCCGTGAAACGACCTATAGGCATTGATGAATGCTACTATGCAAATGTAAACAGGGCTCTCCCTTAGAGATAGGGTGAGAAATTCTGTCATTCATCTGATCAAGGCATCTGATTAGAGTGCCTCCCCAATGTCTCCCTGGTGTGGTATTCCGAGCATGTCCAACAGTGAAGAGACCCCGGGGTCGACCTAGAACATGCTGGAGGGACTATGTCTCTCGGCTGGTCTGGGAACACCTCAGCATCCCCCCGGAAGAGCTGGTGGAAGTGGCTTGGGAGAGGGACGTCTGGACCTCACTGCTTAGGCTGCTGCCCCCGTGACCCGACCCCGGAACAAGCGGAAGAAGATGA
>JAOUQZ010000002.1:17462346-17485590 GCA_028564935.1 Neosilurus hyrtlii
GGAGAGGGACGTCTGGACCTCACTGCTTAGGCTGCTGCCCCCGTGACCCGACCCCGGAACAAGCGGAAGAAGATGAAGATGAAGAACTTGTGCCAGCTTAAAAAAGTGGAGCAAGTTGCACCCACTGGTGTTAAGTTGCTCTGGAACAAATTTTACACAGGCGATTTGTTCTGAGCAGAATAAGTTGTTCTGGCGCAAATGCGCATATAAAATCAGTTTATAAAACTTTTTGAAAGTGATGACGGGACAAAAAATATATTTCTATTACAGTCCATTGCTAAAAGGCTGGTCACCTGGGATATTCATTTACAACCTAATACTTTGTAAATTATTTTGTCCAAATGGTATTTGGAGCACAGGAAGTATCTGAATGAAGCTGTAAAATTGAAAGACAAATTGACAATAAAACAAGATCAAATGTAAAAGATTTCCCAAAAGCTTAGTCTTATGGTAAGTTTAACAGAGCTTTCTTTTAAGATATGCTACAGCGCTTTTGCGAAACACAAGTCAGACTTTGCTTTGCAGAGTTCTCAGAGTTGATGTATAGGTAGTTAATTAGTACTGAAGCAGTCTGTAAATTAATGCTTACAAGAAACTTTCTTCTTAGTAAATTGAAGACAACAGAAAAACATCCAGCGTTTCTTCCTCATGTGCATATCCTAATCATATTTCAGCTGTCAGCCCTTTGCTGTATCCAAATAATATCCTGATAAAGACAAATGATATGCATACTTCGCATAATTAAATGGCATTATAGCTGTGTTAATAATGTCGACCTCTGAAACATATTAAATAAATGTCATCTTAATCACCATATTTCTCTCCTTTTAGTATTGTTTTTTTGTTTGTTTGTTTGTTTTACAAAAGTAAAACATTTCCAAGAGTCATGGCAAAATAAAGCTTTAAATGCATTGGCACATCATAAAATTTTAAACTGCCTGGTATCACAGTAAGAAAAAAAATAGCAAGCTGTAGAAAATAATGAGGGAGTGGAGCCTTTTCAGTGGGTCAGTAAACCACATTCATACAGATGATCTCAAGAACAAGTAAAAAATAATTAGCAAGCTAAGGAAGCAGTGTGGCATGTCGGCATCTGAAATAATTAAATTAAAATTCACTGAAGATGATCAGACTAACTAGTGAAACAACACACCTAATGTTTTACTGTTTAATTTTGGCATTCTAATCAGATGCCCGGGCCACCTCAACTGGCCCCTCTCAAGTGGTTCTACTCCGAGCTCTTCCCAGATGGCCAAGCTCTCCGAGGGAGAGTCCGCCAATCTGTGAAGGAAGCTCATTTCAGCTGCTTGTATACACCATCTTGTTTTTTCAATCACTACCCAAAGCTGATGACCATAGGTGAGAAAAGGAACGTAGATTAACTGGTAAATTGAGAGTTTTGACTTTCGGCTCAGCTCACTTATCACCACAACATACATACTTTACAGTAGAGGCTGCACCGATCTGCCTGTCAGTCTCCCATTTCATCCTTCCCTCTCCTGTGAACAAGTTCAAGACACTTTAACTCCTCCACTTTGAGCAGGATCTCATTCCTGACCTGGAGGGTGCATTCCACCCTTTCCGGGCTGAGGGTCATGGCCTCTACTGGGAGGTGCTGATTTTTATCCTGGCCACTTCAGTTCTGAATCGCTCCAACGAGAGCTGGAGGTCCCAGCTTGGTGAAGCCAAGAGGACAACATCATCCGCAATAAGCAGAGATGAGATCCTAAACAAAACAGGATCCCTAAAACACATTGGCTGTTCCTAGAAATTCTGTCCATAAAAATTATGTACACATCCAGAGACAAAGGACAGCCTCGGCAGAGACCAAGCTTCAGTGGAAACAAATTCATCCTGTTGTTTTCAATGTGGATCAAGCTCTGGCTCTGGTCATACAGAGACCAACTGCCCTATAGCAACGGGTCAGTTACACAATATTCACGGAGCACACGCCACAAGATAGCCCAAGGGGCAAGATCGAAAACCTACTCTAAGTCCACAAAGCACTTTTGGACAGGTTGGGCAAACTCCCATGCCCCCTCCAGGATTCTGTAGGGTTTGTAGTGCTTGCCAAGAGTGCTGCGGCTGGGACAAAAATTACATTGTTTCTCTTGGATCCAAGGTTCAACCATCGGGCGGATGCTCCTCTCCTGTTTCCCTGAGTAGACTTTCCTGGGTAGGCTGAGGAGTGTGATTCCATGCATGTGCAGTCAGTTATATAATACATTATTATAGTGAGCACTTCAGAATATTACTACAGTTTCATCATCAGTAATATGTGTACATTATTCTGGGTAGTGTTGCCGCCAAAGAGCTCCAGGGAGCACCTCTAGTTCCAAGTAACCTTGAACTCAGATTATTGTTTGCTGGAGTTTTGCATGTTTTTCCAGTGAGAGATTCCTCTGAGGTTTCCGCCCACCATCCAAAATCAAATATATTGACTACGTTCTAGCTGTAAATGAGTATTTGAATGTGTGTTTACATGGTGCCCTGGTTTAGGCATTATTGGTATAACATTAAAGTGGTATTCCCATCCTACACCCATGTTTTTTTGGGACTGGAACCACCCTAACACTAACCAGCAAAAAAAAAAAAAAAAGAATGAATAAATGAATGAACGGATAAATTAATTAATGAAAAGGATAAAACTGAACTGTTTAGATGAATAATTTGTCAATGCTTTATCATGCACTGCCCATCAGCTAGCATAAGGAAATTCATACATTTTCTTGTAGAAAAAGTGGATAAAATATCCTTTATATTTCACACATGGCTCACAATGCTCGGAACTTTTCACATGCCTATGTATCTGCTGATTCAAATGAGTCATGTCTGCAAGTACAACCTGAATGCAAAGGTTTTAAGCCTATTCCACTTTAAATGTAAATTTTGGCAGCGATAAACAGATGCAGAAACGCAGACCTACTGCATTGTATGCAAAAGTCGTTGCATTGAATTGTTTTTACAAAATAAATAAATAAATGAGGCCATAGTATGCGGTAAGCTTAAGATTTAATCAGTGAGATAATATGATGTTTTTTCAAGACTTTATTTAATTTGGGTAATTTCACTAAAACAGTATGTTATTAATAATGTTAATACAACAGCAGTCAGCAATAATTCCTGAAGAATTATTTACTGAAGACAAGGTGGATGTTGCCGATTCACTAATTCAGCAACATCCACCGAGCATGAGGCGTATGATTGCTTTAGTACATACTACACATTACAGTATCAGAACCAAAAAAGCACAATAAAAAGAATTTTTTTATGATTTATTGTTGCAGTTTTCAACCACGATATGCAGAGGTGAAATTGAATGCACACATGAGTATGTTTTTTTTTTAATTCTCATTAAAAGTTTAAGGATATACAATGTGAAAATAATGGAAATCTAAACTAAACTTATATTTGTAAATATTTATAACCATGACACTGGCAGGTCTGGTGCACTCTACCCTTTGAGCAGACTAAAACCTTCATTTCATTCTATTCCAATATCCATATCACTTAATCCTATTTAGGGACGAGGGGAAGCTGGAGCATCCAAGCCAATTCTGGGCGAAGGTGAAGTTAACCCTAAACAGATGGCAGGTTAATGTCTCAGTGTAGATCACAATTATTATCATCTTTTCCATCTCTCCAGCCAACTCATTCA
Source organism: Neosilurus hyrtlii (assembly GCA_028564935.1). Taxonomy (NCBI): domain Eukaryota; kingdom Metazoa; phylum Chordata; class Actinopteri; order Siluriformes; family Plotosidae; genus Neosilurus; species Neosilurus hyrtlii. The sequence continues at coordinate 17,466,005 of JAOUQZ010000002.1, forward strand.
AAAATTAAACTGAACTGTGCCCAGTAAAGGTGTTTTAGTATATATCTACGAGAAACAGAAGATAACAAACTTAGGGGTGATCACACTAGATTCTGTCGCTTTTCATTCTCAAATTTGTCACACGACATTCGCGGCATCAAATTTTGGGGTCCTGGTTTGTGAACTTACCACAAAAAAATTCAGACATGTCGTGAGAAGGTCTCAAAGTTGGGGGCAGCCGTGGTCTGATGGTTAGAGAAGTGGGTTTGGGTCCTAAAGTTCATTGCTTTGATTTCCGCAGGGAAAATGTGTGGGAGCAGGGAGCGTGAGCAGACTTCATGACTAAAGTGCCCTTGAGCAAGGCACCTACCCACCACCTGTTCTCCAGATGCCATAGTGTGTGGCAGCCCACTGCTCCAAGATGGGTTAAATGCAGAAGCTAAATTTCCCTTGTGGGATTTTGAATCATTCGTATGTTCTTTGCATTTTGCTCACACTAATAATGCGCAGATAAAAAGCGAATGGTTTGAGAACACAAAGTGAACAAAGCGTGACTGATTTAGGACAGGAAATTGACTTTTCACACGTCCCCAAACCAATCACAAATTACTCACATCAGTCACAAAAATTATCTTCACGCGACTTTTGTTGTATACATATTCAAGAAGCAAACTATCTGATTGCATGTGGAGTCGCAAAACATTTTGATGCGAATTCCAAAATTCGCAAAAGAAATAAATCAATTCACATCAGTCGCTTTTCTATCACATCTCTAGAGTGATCAGCCCCTAAAGCGAGATTTCTATAGATTTCTATACGCTGAATGTTGAGCAAGCTAATAGCACTGTGTAGCCTGCTCTGGTCTGGTCACCTTACTGATTAAGAGACAAAAGCAGCGCTCCCTAAAGGCATTTAAGCAACTCGAAAAAACCCCAAAAGACCCCCCACCCATCTCAAATGAAATTTTTATGGCTTCTTTCATTTTCATTTTTCCATTCTTAAGCATGAAATGATTGCAATGCTCCAAGTGACAGTTGCAAACTGTGAGTGTCTGTCGTTCTGATTTGAACATTATCTGCTCAGAATAATATTATATTTATAATCCTGAGATAGCTGAACAATCAAATCGCGCCATTCCCAAATAGTATACACTAGTATATTTTAATTCACAGATAGTAATCCACTCAGATAATGCATTTCACTTAGAGTATAAGCTAATTCAGTTTATACCACAGTACTGTTTATTACATGCCTCATTTGAACACTTGATTCTGATTGGTTAATTATGGTATTCAGCAGTCTGTTATTTCTTTTCAACAGGCCATTGCTCTGGAAGGCATTATTAGAGAAAGCGATAAAATCTTTGTATAATGTATTGGTATATCTGTATTTGTAATAATAACAGCTAATTCACAGGACCTTTTGTAACACACATGTAACAGACCGTGGTCACTCCACATAATCTAAGCCTAATAATATTCTGTTTTGTGTGTGTGTTTTCTGGTGAAGCTTTGATTAAGGAGATATAGTTAAAAACATTTATTTAACATATATGGAAAAGGGCTGCATGAGAGCTTTGTGGTAAAGCAGTTTTTTTGAGCTCTAGGAAACCAGAAGGCTTTAGGGCAGAAAATGTTGGATGTAGTTTATTATGTAAAATGACAAACTTCTGTCTTATTTAGCTTCAAAAGAGAGAGAAAACTTGAGGAATGAGATGAAGAGGGAATGATTGTTTATAGCTGTCATGAGATAAATTATAAGAAATATGAAAATAAACAGATAAAAAGTTTAACTAAACATTGTAATGACTGGGGGCGGCACTGTAGTAGTGTTGCTTGCTACCTCACAGCGTAACTCAGCCGTGACAGTGTAACTCTGTCTGTATGTGATCTTTTAGGGTTTCCTCTGGTATCTCTGGTTTCACCCAATCTTCCAAAAACATGTCAAGTGATGAATTACTGATGCAAACATGTAATAGACTCTCTTTCATTCCAGTGTATATGTCCACCTCTGGCTCCAAATCAATCACAACTTTTAACCGGATTAGGGTCTGCTAGGGTTAAGGTTAGTGAAAGTGAGAGTGAGAGAGAAAGACTAAAACACTTTCGGACATGATGTTAAATGAACAGAATCAACTCTTGGAAGGAAACCCATCCCTGACCTTCACACACAAACCTGCCTCTATTTTATGCATTGTGTGTCCAAAAATTGTGACACATTCTACCATTAAGATTTGAATAAAAGCAGTTTAATATGTAAAACCTTTGATTTATATGTAATATAAGACAAATTAAGACTTTGAGGACCCACAGATTAAGGTCATGATTAAATATTACCCTGAGTTTATACTGGGGCATGATGTCCATGACCTCCCGATTTAAAAAATGTGGCGCTTGGATGATTGAGTTATAAAAAGAAGGCAGGGTGCATCCAAGAGAGGAAACTTGGAGGAATCATGTCTCCAAGTTCATCAAGATCCCCTATGATAGCGCATCAAGGTCTGTTACGCTCTGTTAGGGTCTGTTAAGGTCTGTTAAGCTGTACTGCGCTCTACTTCTCGACTGCGCTTCCAACGTTCTATCATGTCAAATCGTAATACATCACAATAATTGCGGCAAACTTTCTGACTGTCAGAAATTTTGCCACAATCAGCACGATCATCACAAATCCACCAAGTTCCCTCAAGATCATCACGATTCGATGACCCACCAAACTATTAACGATTCTCTTAAATCACAGAGATCGCATACATCGTGCCCCAGTGTAAACCCAGGGTTAGTCAGCATCGAAACTGGTGAAAAAAACATAAATATATTACGTAGTGTTAAATGATCTCATATTTAAATTGCTCAAACACTAAATAAGGTGACAAACTTTCAGATTAATGCATAACACAATCCTCCCTACCATGATAGCCAGAAAAGTACTATTAACCCTAAAGAATGCATGCTTTCTGGGGGTGAAATGCAATGCATTTAGTACAGTGTGTTAGGATTTTATACTTTGGCAAACCTAATATTTACCTGAAAACAGAGTGCTTTTTTTCTATAATAAGGAGTAGCAGCAGATGCTTTGCACTTTATGCAATCTGACAGATTGTAAAATAGGTAAATGATAAAATAGGGAGAAACAGTTTTGGACAGAAGTGATCAGCTATGCAAGTAAAGTGCTTCTGAGAGAGGAGGTAAAACAAGTTAATGTATTTTGTTTTTCTTGCCAATTCTATGATTCATCAAACTGTTCACAGAAAACTTTTCTGGAACCTTTGAGATTATGTTACAGTGCTCGAGAAACACACTAAAAAAATGATGGTTTGTTTGAGTGCTTTTCTGCATATTACATTCTGTTGCAATATCAGTTCTGCAAAGGCCAATATTGCAAAAGAGATCAACAAACATCATAATAAGCAATCCTAGCTCGACTGGTTGTTTTTCTAGGGAATGTTATACTTTGCAGAAATATTATCAGACTTTCATATATGTATATATCTGTACATCACAATGTGCATAAATAACAATTGATATAGTACACAGGATAATTAACTATTAACAGTTTCGGGTTAATAGATATTAGTACCAGGGCTCACAAAATTTCCAAATCCCTAGTAGCTCTTTGGACAGGCTCTCTTCAAATTTATGTATACCAACCCCCCCCCTCCTTCAAAAATAAAAAAATAAAAAATGAAAATAGCCCAAATAATGGGCTACATTATTATAATAATGGACACATGATTGTCAGCAATTATTTTCACTGCTCATGCAACATCATATCACTTAGCAACAGTAAATAAATACAATGAAAACCATACTCCATTAAAGGGGGTGGCAGCCCTGCACCAACTGTCTTTGCCAACGGAAAAAGAGAGGAGAAGTAAACTAACTGTAACCAACCTAGAGAAGTAGAAAATACCCACAGAAGAAAGCTACTCTCTCTAATTTCTCTCCACGGCTCTGACAAAATCCAATGATCTAACCTTTCCTTTTAACACATTACAATTAAAACTTATTTGTTCCGTGGTCAGTTTTTATCTAAATAGCAGGTGTGCAATGTGAATTAAGGGAGGGAATTCGATTTCAATTGGTAAAATCTTGGTATAATTTCTAACAGGGAAATGTTACATTTTGGTAGCCCAAACTTAAAAGTTAATAGTCCCACAACGTCTGGCTTCTACTCTGTGTCTGGTATGATTTAAAAAAAAAATTAAATAGACCACAAAAATCTCATTTTAGTGTGCTGGTTTGCTTATGTTTGCGTGTGGTATATATTAAAACAATTATTCGGCTCAGGATCAGTAGATGTCGTGGAATTGAAGAGTATAGCGACATCCACTGTGCCTCTGGTAAATAATTGTTAATTGTTATTATTGTTAATTTTCCCGAGTTAAGGGAACCAATCAGATCAAACTGGTCCCTGTTGTACATACTAAAAAGAGTTATGTTGAAGTAATTTACTGCTTGAACAACTTAAATGGCAAAATAATAGAGAACACAAGAAGGTTGCAATTAAGCCTAATTTATTTCAGATGATACTTGTAGGAAATTAGATAAATGGATAAATAGGCCTAAGAGTAAATGATTTTTTTTAATTACATTTAAAATCTAAACCAAGAAATAAATGTGTGAAAGATAACAGGAATAACTAGAAAACCCCTTGGGAGCGCAGACCTCCACCAATGCCGTTCAGTACCCCATATGGTATTGTAAGAAATGCAGCATTTTTATAAATGCAACATTTGTGTATTATTTGAACCCTACAATGCAAACACGTAGCCATTTATATGATTGCATGGTGTATAGGGCCTGCCTTGAATAAAAGGATGAGGAAGTATTAATAACTGGATTATTTTTATGATAACTGACCTAAAAGACTCCTGATGTGTAGTAACACATTGCTTCCCATCACACAGCTGTTTTGAATGGTATGAAGAAAAAAAGAGAAAAGATGAGCTACCACATCACACATCACAATTAGAAATTCTCTGGTGAACATGTTTTTCTTCTTTCTTATGGAATGATGATTAATGTGATACTGTCTTGCAATATTTGTTTCCACCTCAGTAGTAAAGAAATGGCAGTTATCCTTAACACAAGATGGTTTCAAATATAATAGATTAAAACATATATACACACACACACACACACACACACACACACACACACACACACACACACACACATATATATACATATATATATATATACAAAAATATATATATATAAATCAGAAGTCCATTACTCATAGCTTCTTACAAACAAATATTTGATTGTACCCATTATAAAGTGAATGACCATTAAAGAAGAGCCTGTATCAAAACTAACTCACTCAATAAACGTCATCAGCCATACAGAGCTCGTAAAACTAGTGAGGGTTTTGGGAGAAATTTCTTGGGAAATGTGTCTAATTAGCAAGTCTAATCTGAGCGACTGCTACAATAACATGACATGAAAATAACACATTTCTAAGTATTGGCACTTCTATCCAAGTTTTCATGAGCAACAGCACCATGAGCTATTAAATAAATTCATGACTGTCTATTTTAATACATGAAATTCTCAATACATTAAAAACCACATATGCCTTAAATGCCATAAACACAGAGGTCTATACACCGAGTAGGACATTTTTTTTTAGGTTTATTTGATATTTGCCCTTGCGAGGACCAATCCTCCTTACCTCCTTTCCATGTACAGCTGTCAGGAGAAAAGTGTGAAAAGCACCCTTAAAGTTATGCCTCAAGACGAATTAGCTGCTTTGACGTTTTTGACGTTTCTGACATTTAAATGCTAAAGATCACCTTATCATCACCACTGTCCGAAGGATGATTATCCAATCTATACTCAATAAAAGGGAGAGCACTTGTTTAGTCTATCAAAAGAAAACTTGAGTAAAATGTATTTTATGTATGATATGTATGATATTATGCAAGTTAATATGAAGTTGAATATTCAATAAAAATGATTGGAGTTAATTTACCGTGGCCATCACTAAGAACAATTTTTCAGCAAAAAACAACCAAACAAACAAAAACAAAGCATCCGTATCATACATATTTTTAATAAAGACAATTATTAGTATGGTTTCCTGCTGTATGCAGTAAAAGACGTAAGGAATTGGGAGGACTGAGATAGACAATAGACTGTCACATCTTATCTCTCCAAAGAAGAAAATGAAAATCCAAGCAATCCCACACACACACTGCTCTGCTCTGCCTGCTCTGAAATGATACAGAGGTGTAAAATCACATATTACCTACGGACATGCCAACACAGATCTAGTCCATTTAGTGAAAAAGAAAAAAAGAAAGAAAGAAAGAAAAAAGATTGTTTGATTAGATATTCTAAATCTACTGTACAATTTATTATCTTATATATTTATTATCTATCATGAGAAGGAATCCTGTTAAACACCCACAGAAGTAGCTGCAGATGTAAATAACAGGCTGATCAAACAAATACACTAATCCCAAAGGAATGCTACTGTCTAAACAAATAGGAACTCATTCAACAGTACTTACATCAAACACTTTTTATTTGCTGTTTAAAACTGTAAACATTCACACAGCCATACATTTAGAGGTAGAGGTTCAGTGAGGGTAGAATAAACCCAGCTATGCTCCTGTCCATCACATATGGAGGATATTATTCTCCCTTTAATGCTCCTGAAACCAGACGTCGTGTTTCAATCCCCACGTTTATCCTGGTTTATTATTGCGCATCTGTTCTTTAAGCATCCAAAGTTTGCGTTATGGGTTTATGGAAGGACCTGGTGCGGATCTAGCAATCCTATTTCTGCCCTGTTTACCCGGCACTTACATCAGCCTTATAAACACACATCATGCACAGGGGATCAGTAGCGCCTGCTTTTCCAGTGTGTGTGTGCGTGTGTGTGTGTGTGTGTGTGTGGAGAGAAGAGAGCCCAGGTTTCCTCACCCATGTGGGGAGCCAGAGGCTGCCGGGGCGCTCGAGCAGATCGGCTCGACGTTTGCCGGCCGCGTTCATTTCCCGAGCAGCCGCTGCTTCGAGACGAACACACGCCGTTCGAGCATTTATCCGTTAATAGCGAGATACAGAGAGAGAGAGAGAGAGAGAGAGAGAGAGAGAGAGAGAGAGAGAGAGAGAGAGAGAACAGGCTTCAGGGTCGCTCACTTTCCCGACAACTGAACATCCCGCTCATAAAAGCGACTCAGCCTCCAGCGTCCAAGTTGGCACAGGTGGCGCAAAATCCTCCGTTTAAACAGCCAGAAGTAAAGACAGACGCGCCGTACATGGAGTGCGAACTTCCGCCTTTAAGGAGCGAGATAGTTCCGATATGATGGGAAGTTTGACACGACGCGTTTTCGTCCTAAGTTGTGCGCGCGCAGATGGTTACGGCAGCTCGCTCCAGCACCGACCGACGCTGTGGCTCATAGCGCGCGCTCATAACGTCGTCATGATGTGGGACCGCCGAGCCGAGCCGAGCCGTGCCGAGCCGAGCCGTGCCGAGTGAGTCGGGGCAAGTAGAGCGCTCCCGTGGAACCAACTTGAGATGTACACCGTCGCTTATACAGAGCTGTTAGTAGCGCGTCCTTGTTTATAGCTGGAATGAACCGTTGCGTCGTCGGTTTGGGGGGTTTGGGTAGTGATGAAGCCCGAATGGTTTGTGAGGTTGTGCGTCAGGTCTCGTGACGTGAAGCTCTGAAAGGCAGTGAACGAGCGCGCCAGGAGAAAGACGGGCACTGCTAGAGGACACGGGCAGCCTCTGTACTGGACACTTATCAGTGTATAATGAAGGAATGCCGTAGAGAAACAGCAGTATTTTGCTTTGCACAGAGGGATGCTGTGCGTAAACGAGCCGTCCAATGTTTACTGAGCACCGTGAACATCCTGAACTATTTCTCACCAGAAGTGTTTCTGTGGATGTCGAGGTGAATTCAGACATCGACCTTAATCATGATGTGTACAATTATTCACAAATAGTAAATAATCTTAACCCCATCTCATTTAGGTTGGATAGAGGTGCTGGATCTTCATTCATTCATTCATTTTCCAAGCCACTTTAATCCTAATTGGGGCCGAGGGGAGGCCGGAGCCCATCTCGGCCGACTCTGGGCGAGGGCGAGGTACAATCTGTACAGCTTGCCAGGCTATCCAGGGCCAACACTCACACAACTTTTCACACTCACAGCTGGGGGCAATTTGGAACAGCCAATCAGCCTACCACACATGTTTTGGAAGTGTGCGGAGTACCCAGAGGAAACCCACGCCCGGGTTTGATTCCTGGGCGTCCTTGCTGTGAGGCAGACATGCTAACCACTGCGTTACCGTGCCGCCGGAGCAAGATGTTGCACCAACGATTTGTTGCTTTCATTCACTCTGTTATTTTTGATATCCGTTTCATTTCTTTTGGTTGACATATTGGTTAGCACATCCACCTCACAGCAAGAAGAGCTTGGGCTCAAGGCGTTACTGTGTGGAGCTTGCATGTTCTCCCTGTGCATGCACGGGTTTCCTCAGGGCACTCCGGGTTTCCTCCTACAGTCCAAAAACATGCACAGTGTGCTAATTGGCTGTTCCAAATTGCCCCGAGGTGTGAGTGTGAATTGTTTTGTGTGTTGTTCAGGGTGTGCCCACCTTTGCCCAGAGTCAGCTGAGGTAGGCTCAAGTCTCACTGTGACCTTAGTAGGATTAAGTGGTTTGGCAAGTGAATGAATGAATGGCTTATTTATTTTAATAAAAGCACTTAAATGAAGAAATTATTTGCACTTTAGTATCCCCATGTTGATGATGATAAATTATTAGGATTTGGTAAACAAATTTGCGTACTACAAGGTTGTACCCCAGGTTTATCTAATTGCAGCATAACCTGATGTGTCTAATATAAATAAAATGGGTGACAGAGTTTCACATTTGATTAGCCAAAAAAAGACCAAAACACACCAAACACCTAATTTCTTCAAAGGCCTTTAGCAAGTGTCAAATGTTGCAAAGTACATGCCGAGTAGTAAAATGCATTTCAGCGCCCTCCCTATATGATGTGATGTGATGTGATGTGATGTGATGTGATGTGATGTGGGAGGTAAAGTGTGGCTGGGAACTGGTCCAAAGGCAGATCCAGCAGCAATGGCTCCAGAAGAGCCGGTCACTGCTGCTTAGACAGCCTGGCTGATAAACATTCATTTCACATGGGGTGCCTAACAGAAGGGCCTCTGCATACCACACAGGCTCAACTTTGGCAAGGGCGAAGGAGGCAGCAGGGTCTAAATTTGCAACACGCTCATCCTGATATGCTCAGTAGAAGGCAGCATGACAGAGCAGTTAACTGAAATGGTGGGAGACACCTTCACTTGAGCCTGTAAGGCAGCTTTGTTCACCTCCTCCGCAGTGGTTGTTATTCCTTGCATGTCAGGATGCGAGTCACCCTAGGGAAGATATTTCACATTTTCAGGGAACGCCGCATCAACAGTTTAGCATAAAAGCATAATTTTTTCTCCCTCTTCATGCCTCTCTCTCCCAACTCATTTAAACTGATAAAAACACTCGACTTGGATTAAAAAAAACTCCTGGAGAAATAGATTCTTCAACAAATGGGCACCAATCAAATATTTATGTATGTTTAACAACAGTGAAAATACCAGGCAACATTGCACTGTTCTGAGAGACTAGGTAAAAGTGCATCTACTTAAGATGATATATGTCAATCAAGTATTCAGAAAATAAGATAACCACTGCTTTCACCTTACAGTAAGAAGGTCTAGACTCAGAGTCCCGATCCTGGCAAAGCCGTTTTGGTGTGGACTTTGCATGTTCTCCCCATGCTTGTATGGAATTCCTCCTGGTCCTCCCATAGTCCAAACACATTAGGCTTGTTGTATATTCTTAATTGCACCCAAGTTGTTTTTGTCTTCTTTGCTCCGAAGAGTGAGACTGAAGAGTTTGTGTGTGTGTGTGTGTGTGTGTGTGTGTGTGTGTGTGTGTGTGTGTGTGTGTGTGTGTGTGTGTGTGTTGCAAGCTGTTCAGTGTTCTAGCCACCCCGCAACCCTAATAAAGGTTAAATCAGTTCAGAAAATGAAATGAATTAATAAATCAGATTATGGTGGGTTTTTTTGTTTGGTTGGCTTTTGTTGTTTTTTTTTTTTTTTTATAAAAGGATATGTGTTGACAATTTTACTTTTACTTACTTACATTTCTCTTAATCAGTCGGAGTAGGACATATCAGCAATCTGACCTCAATTAAAAGGTTTCTCCATGACAACTAGTACCTCTTTCTAAAATGCTTCTCATTTCACCTGGAAAGAATTTTCCTTTTTCACACTCTACTGTAGATCTTTTTAGAGTTTGCAACATACCCCTGAGGTTAAGAATTGTGAAATGCAGCAGAAAAACTTAATACTCTTTTCACGTTTTCATCAGACGCTGTTTTTTTCACCCATTCCTCTGGCCTCATTGTTGTCTTTTATATATTGTGCTCATTTCAAGCAATATAGATGTGGCTTGGTGGGGATTCAGAGCAGCCTCTCAAAACCAGGGGCTGTGGGATGTGACCTGAGCTTCGCCAAACAGAGTTCTCATTTACACTGTCAGCAGGGGTCTGTTTGTGAAAGACCACAAATTTCATCTGGGATCAAAATATTGTTGCTTTGGGAGGGAGGGTGTGTGCATCTAATATTCAGTAGACTGTGGGTCTCATTTTGGTTGCTTGAAAATAAAGGAGAAAAATGTTGCCAGGAGCATTTCCTCATTAAGGAAAGCAAAAAAAGATAGAGAAATATGTTCTCAAGTAATTTATCTGTCTGTTGTCTTTGATCACTGGGGTGTACCTGACAATTAGGAATATTTTTACAAATAACATTTCACAGTCGGGACGTTTTATTCATCACATTTCATTAGGGTCATAAGATACAGCCTTGGTAGGCTTAGCAATATGCTAATCAGCAATCACTTGACAGATTAATGAAATACTAAATTATATCCTTTCAGACTGGCCACTAAATATTGAATATAAGGAAAAGCAACAGCTTAATCAGCATGCCGAAGATGTACTTTAGGAATCAGCCATAGTTAATTATATTTGTTCTAGTATGTTCAGTACCCAGGTTCCTCTGTCAAACTGCTTTACTTTCAAGTAAGTTGCTATTTGAAGTGAAGTAAACACAGGTAGAAACATTAATCCATTCATTATCTATACAGCTATCCGTCAGGTTAAGCTGAAACCAATAGCAGCTGACTTTGGGTAATTCAAACTCACTCACTTGCTGAATCACCTAATCCTACTAGGGTCACGCGGAGACTGGAGCCTATTTCAGCCGACACGACACACACAACCAGTTACACTCATACCTAGGGGCAATTTAGAATCTGCATGTCTTTAGATTGTGGGAGGAAACCGGAGTACCTGGAGAAAACCAGTTCAAGCATGTGGAGACAATGCATACTCCACACAGAAATGCCAGGGCATGGAAAACCTGAGTGCGGGAAACCACCACACCACCGTGTCACCAATAATTCAAACTCAAAACAGAAAATTATCTGGCTGAAATTCGAACCCAAAACTTGCTTGCTGTGAGGCTACAGTACTATCTGCTTCACCTCTGTGCTGCCTCTTTGTATACATTTTATAAAATATATATATATATAAATAAATATAAAACTATTAAAAAATTTTTTTTTTTTAATTCAGTTTCCACTCCACACCCATGATGCATTAGGTTTCTGTTGCAATGTTTGTTTTTACCTGTGAGGGCTCCAATTCCCTCCACAGTATATGTTCTCTATAAAGAACATCCATTCTACTGGAAGAAACCCATGCAAGCACAGGGAGAGCATGCAAACTCCACACAGAAACACCCTCATCAGTCACAGGGCTTGAATCCAGGACATTCTTGCTGTGAGGCCGCCTATCCCACCAAACCTTCCATTTTTGCCTTAGTGGTGATGTAGAATTAAGGCATAAATCTTGTCACAATCATAATGCTGTTAATTAATTAAACCAGCGCCCTTGTGTACGGTGTATTCTGCATAGCCTCAATAGCAATACCATTAGGAAAGTGCATTGGGTTCTGTGGGCATGATGTCTCGTTTTGTATGTATGATAAGGTGGGAATTTATAATGAGCAAAGGGAAACTTCATGAGCAGCCTTTATGTACATGCACAGTACCCTCTTAGTTGAATAATCTCTCTAAGCCTGTAAGGTTGCTCATATAAGGGTGTCAGTTTTGCCAAAACATTTAAATCACTTTGTCTTGTAAGTATGTAAGGTGTATACTGAGAATTAAATAAGCTTTTATTATTTTTCTACTTATTATTCTACATGAAACCAGTCCTTATTAGTACAGACATTTTGTAAAAAAGTGGCCTTACTGATGATGAATTCAAGGGATTACAGCACAGGAAAAATGGTTCTTATAAACTTTAGAAAGTGACATGCTGCAGCAAGTATAAATAACTACACTTCTGCATCTATTCTTTTAAAAATAAAAGTCATAGCCTCCTGTCGAATAGTAGAGCATAAACACTTGCTTTTTCTGACTGTTAAACACATCACATCAATGTTGTGAGAGTTTATCGAGCAGGATAAACACAAAGTGAACTACTGCAAGATGGAGGCCTTCTCTGGCTTTAGGGTTTATGCATCATTACTGGAAATGCTGCTGTGATTCTGCACTGTCTTTTATACTTCAAAGACATATCTGGGGTTCTTATGGCAGACAAAAAAATGCAAAAGTCAACACTGCTGGATAAATAATGATTGACTCTATAGTCAGCTACAGAAGGATATCGTGGTGAATCCTGTTTATCAGTGCCTGTCATTTATTTATGTGCATATATTAACTGTAAGAAAGAAACTTTAAGAACTCGTTGTGCATTTTAACTTGTTGTTTATTAATTACCCAAGTGTAACACCATATGTTTGCATGGGGTTTTCCACCCTATTATTAAATTAAGTATTTTAGCCAGTTCATATGTCCATCAAACAGTTGTGGTCTGTCTGATCTTCAAATTTAATTATTGATTTAGTTTCCACAGTGGTTTGCACGTCCGCCTCACAGCAAGAAGGTCCGGATTTCAAGTCCTGGGCTTGCTGATGGCATTTCTGAGTGGAGTTTGCATGTTCTCCCTGTGACTGCATGGGTTTCTTTTGGATAATATGGTTTCCTCTCACAGTTCAAGACATGCACATTAGGCGTGGTTGTCCCAAATTGCCACTGGGTGTAAGTGTGAGTGGTTGTGTGTGGTATGTGTGAGTGTTGGCTCTGTAATAGACTGGTGATGTAGGGTGTACTACGCATTCATTCAGACTTGGCTGAGATAGGGTCTAGCCTCCCCGTGACCCTAGTTGGAATAAGCAGTTTTACACATTAATTATTTTGTTTTCAGTTTTGTCTGTTTCAAACTGTCAAGCAGAACATCATGTCTCAGCCCAAAGTTGATTGAAACAGTTTTATAGATGGTTGTGGAAAGCTGCATGTGAAAGAATTGCTACTTTGAATGATAATAGTAATAGGTTCTTAGTACTGTTGCCTAAAAGGCAAAGCTTATAAGGGAGGCATGTTATTGTGCTCATTCTAACATACAGTTGTTTCTTTAATAACAGTTTACACATGGACATGCATGGCAGACGTTTCACATTGTTTATTTAGCACTATTTGAGTGAATCTCTGGTGTTAGAACTTTGCAACAATCAGGACGCAAAGTTATTCTTTTAAAGTGGTTCGACAGTGAAACTCAAGCTATCCCTAAAGCATCAATGTGACAAACTGTTTTTGTGCATTAATAAGTTCAAAAAAGATTAAAAAAAAAAGGCTGGTGGAATAACTGTTTGTAGCTGCTAAAATATGTATTAGTATACCCTACAAAGAACATTGCTATCTGATTGGTTCGCTAGCTCCGGGTTCATAGACATCACAACAAAAACAGCGAAAAAAACATTTTGCCACCAAAAAAAAAAAAAAAAAACATTTTGTCACAGTCACACGTTTAGAAATCCATGTGTCCAATGCCGGTGTTATAAGAGTACCGTGGCCACTTTAAGGGCTGAATCAACTTCAGCTCTGGAGGAAATATATAAATAAGTCCCTGATTTTTTTCCCGATGGTCCTATGGTCTGGTTGGAGAGCAAGATAGGTTAACACTGAATTTTCTTTTCACTGCCTTCCACTACCTGACTTCCATGTTCTTTTGTATCACCCATCTTTCATGATTGGTGTTGTTTTGCATGGCGAAAGTTTGAATGAGTCAGCACCCACTCAGGCATGGACATCGGACAACCATAGAAGCTGTGTTCCATGCCTATGGGGCTCCATTCAAGAGCTCTAATAGAAATTCAAAAAATCACCATCCCAAAAAATATGAAGAAAGTGTATGAATGAATACCTAATATGGCCCTTGAATTATTAAGATAAAAGCGCACTTTGAATGAGTTTTATTAGACGTAATGTATGTGATGGAATAGATGGTGTAATCATTGTCGCACTTTGAAAAAATTAGTTTGTGTTACTTATATTCCAATATAGTACATACTGAAACAAGATGATTCATGCTGATGCACCTGTGTGTGTACGAAGCTCACCTGCCACTGTCATGCTAACAAAATGCAAAACTAAACTGAGTGGCACAGTAGCACAGGGATTACTAGTTCTGCCTTACCGCAAGAAGGTCATGGGTTCAAGACTTGTGCAGACCGAGGGCGTTTTTGTGTGGATTTTGCATTTTTTCCCCATGTTTATGTGGGGTCCCTCTAGGTGGTTATTTTCAACTTCCCTTTACTCTTGGTGTAAACAGTATTACAGCAAATTGAAAATATTTTCCCTCATATGTTACCTTGCAAATCTCCATGATGTAGGGCTGTTTGGAGCAAATGATTATACTTTGAATGCTGTGCAAAAGATCATGTAATACATTATGATCTGCAAGGGACATATTCATAAACTTATGATAGCATTATTTCCTTGTGTTCAGTCATTCTTTTACCAGAGACTGAAACAGTATATGGAACTCAGTATGTGGCAAAAACTTTTTTTCATCTAGAACTATAGCATTCATGCAGTATTAATTCATTTCAAGTATATTCACAGAGGCTATGGTGTGTCTTTGAGGCAGTTCCAGATGAAACTGTCTGCAGCTTCACACACTGAACAGTTCTTGTGGTGGGACTTTGGTAATATATTTTAGTCATGGTGTCTGATGTCCTTTTTCATCTTGAGCCCTATCTGACCCCCCCCCCCCCCCCTCTTTTGAATGGTACCCCTACTGCGGTTCAGGACAGCAGAGAGAAATATTCTTCATGCATGATTTACTCCAAAAATGTCATTAAGAAATACATGAATGTGTAACTCAGTGATCCTTGAGTATTGCTGCACTTTCAGAAAATCATGCAATAAATGCATGCAGCAAAGTTGCAGAGCCAATGGAGAATATTTAATGTGACTAGCATGCTATAATTTGAAGTCAGTTCATCTACTTTTCAAGTAGATTGTACACTTTTCATTAAAGTGTACAAGAAATTTCCAAGAATCATCACAAGGGGGATATTGTTCAATCTACAATGGGCAGGTGTTTAATTTGCAGCCTTTTAAAAAAATTTTTCTTCAGTTTTTTTTGAGTGGACAGACAATGCACAGTGTTATATTAACTTGTATCAATTACTACATCCAGTCTGGTATTCTGTTATATGGTATTTTTCATCAAGGTGTCACTTGATATCTGATATCTTCCAAAGCTATTTTTCCCCGATATATAGTCTGTTAACAGGAATGTTAATTGTTAGGAGTTTGCATAATTTTTTTCTTTGCACCATTAAAAGCAAACTGATTTTTTTTTGTTTTGTTTTGTTTTGTTTTGGGGGTTTTTGGGCGGGGGGGGAGTAGCAGTATTATGCAAAATAATATGTCTGGGTTTATGTGAATAAAGAAATATTATGTGGGTATTTGAACAAGGAAGACTCAGTGAAATTTTGGAGATGATCCAGATCAAATTCTGGGGGGATTCAGATTCTGAGATTTTGGGGATTGCTGTGTTTGGTGGAAGTTAGTGCTCATTATTTTGCTTGTTAAAATTGTATATGGCCCAACAGTCTGATGTCTTGATTTCTCTTTATTAATGCATGCCTTTTTACTTCACTGACCATCACTAGATTCTTATCTTTATAAAATATTGTCAAAATTACATCAGCATTATTAATAAATTCATCCACTTATATTTCACCGAACCATTTAATTATACTGGGGTCATGGAGAAGCTAGATCCTATCACAGCTGATTCTGATTAACTGAGACTCTCACACTCACACCTAGGGGCAATTTGGAGCAGCCAATTAGCCTGAAAGGTTTACTTTGAAATATAGTCAATGACTACTATGGGGTACTCCTTCATAATATTGAACACTGGGAAATCAGGTAATGATGAATCTGAAATTAACTAAAAAAAAATCAATAATATTATTTAAAGGAGGGCATAGTGGCGTAGTGGTTAGCATGTCCACCTCACACCAAAAAGGTCCTGGGTTTGAGTCCCTCACTCGGCAAAGGCATTTTTCTGTACCCATGCTTGTGTGGGTATCTTCTCACAGTCCAAAGACATGTACATTAGGCTAATTGGCTTTTCCAAATTGCCCCTAGGTGTGAGTGTGACTGTTTGTGTGTGTGTTGACCCTGCAATGGGTTGGCAAGCTGTTCAGGGTGTACCCAGCCTTTGTCCAGAGTCAGCTGAGATATGCTCCAGCCTCCCCGTAGCCCTAGTAGGTTGAAGTGGTTCGGCAGATGAATGAGTGAATAAATAAAAAATATAGTAGAAGCAAAACTTCAAGAAATGACTTTTGAGGTAATGACTATTTAAAGTTTTTAATAACATAAGTGATGAAAAATGTGTTAGACCAAGTATGTGGTTAAATGTATGTAATTCAGTAATAACTAAAAACAAACAACAATGTACCAATTAACTGAAGCACAGTAGAATACAATAAAACAGTCTTGGATGTGCTGTTCAGATAAAATATTTGAAACATTCCCTACAATATATAACTGTAAAGAAATAACTAAAATAATATAACTAATATATGGTCTGTCTTTAACCCTTTAAAGGCCACACCAAGAAAAAACAATGGCCTTTTTTTATCAGTTTTGGCAATAATATGTTTATGTTTTTGTTCAAACAACCCCATAATTTTTTTACATACACACCACTACCAAATGGTTGAGATTAGTTTAAAATCATAATAATAATAATAATAATAATAATAATAATAATAAAATAATTAAAGTTTATAAACAAATATTTACACAGAACATTAAATAGTTCATTCTCAAATAAACACCACTACTCACATATTATAAGTATTGAAGTATTTTTGCACAGGAGATGAGCAGCATTATTCATTTATTCATTCATTTCTGAACTGCATATTCCCAATTAGGGTCGCGGGGAGGCTGGTGCCCATCTCAGCCGACTCTGGGCGAGGGCGGGCTTCACCCTGGACAGCTCGCCTGGGCATCGCAGGGCAGCAGCATTATCGGTATTGATAATTCAATTAAGGAAAATTTTTACAGCAAAGCATAGAGTTTTACTACCCATATTCTGCCTGTTTAAGTATAGCAACTAGACATCTTAAAAGTGGATTATATTCTAATATTAAACTACCCAAACATAGACAATAAAGGCAAATTCAAATTTCCAAGTAACAACCAAGTAACAACTGTTCTTAATTAGTACATCCCACTGATAATGGAGTCTTCTCATCTGTTCTTCGGCATGAAGTGGTGACACCTTGTACATGTGTAGCATCAAACAGCAGTGAGTGGGGTAAGGAGGAAAATCCTTTCAAAATGCAGGAGCTTAGATCCTGAACTTATTCATTATGGATGAAGGAACCCACACATCTATACAGCCATGGGAAATCATTGTGCATCAGACTGGCATTTGCTGCCACTGTAGCAATAGTCAGAATATCCACTTATACATTTCCTTTACTGAATGTTAGAGAAGATTAGCTGAAAGGAGTCTGACCCTAAAGAGCTGAATTACAATCAGTCCAAATTCTCCTATGGGTTTTTAGGGGCGGCGTTGGTAACTTTAATGTGTCCCTTTTATATGTTGTGTATAGGATATACATACACACAGCAGATTTAAACAGACTGTATTATTCTGTGAAACGTAATATCTGAAGGTGCACAGAACCCAGTATGCTTTGTTTAGCTCTTCTGTTCCTATTACTGTTCTACATGCCCTTAATGTGACAGGTCACAAATGGCTAGCCTTTTCTGAGAGAGCTTTTGCAATAAAAAGCGACACCTAGACATTTCAAAGACTAAAAATAAGCCCTTTTTTAAGACAAGAATAATTTATTCTATGTCTGTGCCTCATTCCTGTCCAAAATGGGGACAGACTGCATTATATTCATTACATTAAAAAAAAGTCTCCCTACTTACAGACCACAAAAAAGAGGCTTTTTTTTACGACTATAAAGAATGAAGCTCGTGCAGTTGGTCCAGCTGAATAGGAAAGCCTAGCATTATTAAAGCTGTTATTATTGGGGGTGGGTGGGGGTCCTTTATGACATGCTGGTGTACTTTTTCATTCAGTAAATGTGGTTTTATTTTCTGTGCTATTCCACATGAATGCTTTGGTGAGATTGATATACACTGCATGACTGGAGTGAAAAGAAGATCTGTGCATGTGATAAGTAGGCCTACTGTACATCTGTATTTAAAATATAGTGCAATGAACAGTTTGCAATTAAGAAAAAATAAACATCTAGAATTAGGTAGCATTGCTGACTCATAGCTCCAAGGTCCCTGGGTTAATCCAGAACTTGGTTTACTGTTTGTGTTTCTCATGGGCTTCCTGTCCTCCATGGTCTCTGGTTTCCTCCCACCTCTCAAGAACTCGTCAGTAGGTGGCTTGGGTCAAGGGACCTGAGATGGATAGGTGTCCTGACCTGGCAGATACTGAAATCTGGATCCATCATGACTCTGACAAAGATAAAGAAATGAAGTGGTACAAAAATCAAGTTCTGGAGCTAATTATCACACTGCCAAAAGAAAAAAGCTGGGAATCAGGGAATCAAGGCTTTAGTGTAGCGTGCCCTTAAAGGTTGCTTTTAACTGGCTGGTTTCCTTATAGAGAGAATTTTCTGTGCACTTTTCCTCCTAACGCAGGCATGTCCAAATTTATTTTCAGAAGGGGACAGATTAGACCCCATAAACTCTACTTTGAGGAACTGTGCATGCAAATTGAATGAATGAGCACCTTTGAGTTTGCCCACATTTTATACATAATCCATGCCATTTCACAGGAGTAGAAATTAGTAATATATGTTAATTTAATTTATATGTTAATTTAATTTATATGATTAGTTTTTCAACTCTAATAACAAGTTACATTCTGTAAATTCATTTGATGGTGTTGTCAAAAGGCAAAAAAAAACATTTTAGCAACTTTGTGAACACAGTTATCATAGTCACGTGAAAAGAAAAATTGCTATGTGTTGTACAGCAGGCCACCTATCACAGAGCATTAAATGGAAGAAGATCAGGGGCCTCATGTACAAAGGGTGCGTACGCACAAAAACGTTGCATACGCACTTTCCCACGGAAAAGTTCAGATGTATCAAGAGTGAAATGTCCGTGGAAATGTGC
>JAOUQZ010000002.1:17563174-17573602 GCA_028564935.1 Neosilurus hyrtlii
TATATATATAGGCACTATGTCTCTTTGTGTGTTTTTTCCCTTACTTAACACAGTCTTCTATTTTTCTCCTCACTTATAATAATATTACATTTTCTATTTTATGACTGTACTGTAATTAAATCGAGAAAAATGGCTAGTACAAGCAACACAATTAGACCTTCAGCACAACAGAAAAGATAATGTTAAGTAATATTTGTTACTACAGTAAAGTAAAGAGGTTAAAGTACCTCAAAGCTTGAGGCACCCAGTGTGGCATGTAATTAGGAATGCTTTGTTTTTTCTGAGTCACCTCTCCACCCAGGTTTATAAAGTGTCATGGCAGGATGACAGTGTAAATACAGTACGTTCTGAGTCAGTATTCAGCCCCCTGACATTTTTGTGACATTTTTAATCACCTTCAGTAGGCAGAATCACAACACTGTGCTGCTCCAGCTGCGCTCACCCGCTAGTATGGGAGGAACACGCTATGACAAGTATGACGAAGCATCAGCATCAGGAAATTGCTTGTACATGCTGGAAACTCATCAATTTTATTTTTGAGACCACTCTGTGGGCTTCTTTCATTAAAATATAAATACTTAATATGCACTCTTGCTGTTGTTGACAAAAACACAATTATTTTTGAAACTGGCCACAGGCTGTGTGTGACACTATGGAACAGTAGATACTGATTTAATTTAATATGACTTGATATGATTGAATGTTACTGAAACATCCTGTGATGATTCATGTATGTGTACTCTTTCTGCATTCAAAAGTAGTCAAGAAGGAGAGTCAAACTCTCAGCAGACCATAAATATTGGCAATAGGCTGATCAAATATGAGTAGCTGAGTTGTGGGGTATGGTACATACTTTCAGAATTAAAAGGGCATGTAAACGTTTATATTTGTCTGAAAGTGTTTGTATGATTTAATTTATCTGTTTTGTATAAAAGTGACAAAAAAAGTAACATATGCTTTTGTTCTGAGAACTTTGCACATACCAATGAGAATATATATTTCTAAATTATTTTAAATCATTTGACTGTAAGGAAAATCATCTGAAATCATCATCAAGTGGCATACATTTTAAATGACTGTGGGCAGACCATGAAAAGAAGTCTCGAAAAAACATTAAATTTCATCATCTAATTTCTTCTAATGGTTAAAGAAGCAAGTGTGGGACTAAACAGTTGTTGGTTCGATTTCTGAACCAGCACGAAAAATGCAGGGTAGTGAGTGAGCAGCACCTTCCCTTTTCTCCACCTTGATGGCTAAAGTACCCTTAAGCAAGGCACTTAACCCCCATCTGGTCTCCGAGCACTGCAATATGGCTGCCCAATGCCCCAAATGTAGGTATTTTAAGTCGTCATATAATAAGTAGAATAATGTACAGTGAGCCATTGCATTTGCATTATCATCCTGCATTATCCTGTCAGTGTTTAATTCACAAAAATGACTGGCTCAATATGCATTCTCCATAAAATATCAACTAAGAAATATTTGCATCAATTTTGTATAAAAGTTCTTGGAAGCTGACTCAATTATTCGACATGTGCTCACTTGCATAGGGATAATATGAAACAGGGCTTTCTGCAATACTACTAGCAATGCTCTTACCTTGATTAAATCTTCCAGCTCGGCAGGAGATACACATGGGTTCCTCTGGAGGAACAGAGCTTTCTCTTGTGTGATGGTGTTTTTCTGGTCACTCTCGAAGGGCTGTTCTAGTGCCTGAAAGACTAATCCCCCAGCAACTAAGTAGAACACCACCACCACGAACACAGCGAGCACTGTCTTCCACTTCATCACTGAGTGCAGGGCCGAGCCATCGGCCACAGCATCCATGCTAGCCACTATGCTTGCTGAGCGTGAAGCGATGGAGAGCCGTGGCAGAGGGCAGTGTTCATTTGCCTTTGCCTCACAGCTCATGGGGTTCTGCATAGCTGCTACACTGGACTGAACCAGGGAAGACTGTATCACCCCTGGCTGTGGCTTCTTTGGGGTTACCATGTTTGTCTGAACCACCACTGGAGAGAGGGAATGGCAGACATAGTGTAGAATTTAGTAAACCAATAACTTAATTAACAACTATACATAGCAGTCACATTGAAACATTTGTATTATTGCCAATGAATATAATTTCAGACACATCATTTAAATAAGGCAAAGTCTTTGTCCTTTTCATAAGCTGTACTGTATTCTTTCTGAAAACGTGATGTTAAAATTAAAAAGTAGAACAGTGGGACAATATATTTTTTATTATTATATTATTCTGGCTGGTGGTAAAGTATCTAATCACTACACTTCATCAAAAGCAAAAGCAGAATATACAGATACACACCCCGTCTTGAAGCACTGTAATAAAGGCTGTAAGAAACATGCAGCACAATTGCTGATGTGTTGTTTCAGTACATATTCTCTGAAATGTTGCTTGTTTAAACAGCCATCAGTGCACAAAGGGCCATTTCAGTAAAGAACTAAATACGGAACAGTTTAACATTGATTACTTGGGTTACTCTTTTAGAATGCTTTAATTAATGTTGTTATAATGTAAAGTTGTTTCCAAATACTTTACACTACCACAGAGGACTGCATCTATAAAAGAGAATAATTGCTCCATAACACTGTGTGCTATAGAAGAGGGCAAGGTTAGTGAGAAAGAAAAGTAAACATAGGTTTTAAGATTCTTATTAGATGCATATCAAGATGCCCCCTCTAGCCCACCCTATTAGAATTGTTTCTCTCTCTGGTGTACAGGAGGGTGGAATTCAAGCACACCAATGACGTAATGCTGAGAATATACCATTAGCAAGGCAAATTCCCACCCAGCATTGACCAACATGACACATTCCTTTGTACAAATCTCAATTGTGATGACTAATATATATGTATAAAGACTTATTTATATAATAATTATTTATATAATATATTAATAATTTCTTATTTATATTCAGAATATAAGAAACATTCCTAACCATCTGAAGGCTACTTTCATTTTTATTTCATATTGTATTAACTCAATATTAAAATGGATTCTATTAAACTTCAGTATGCCTCTAAATTTGTAAATCTGTCATCTCTTTTAAATATAAGACTATATAATAGATGTTAGTTTAATGTTTCTTTTTACAAGACATTAGCATGATGATCTCATATAACACTGATTATTGTTAAGTATTGTTAATTAAAAATAAATGCTAAATATGTGCCTTGTACTTACTTTTACAGCATCATCTGTTCATCAGTATATGAACTAGATGCACTTCATGATGCTGAGGGATGTCTTGGTGGAAAAAAACACCTGCATCAAGTGACTCATTAATTCTTTTATCAGAGGATTGAGAGAGCCTTTATCAAAGTCCTGTGAAGGACTGTCAGTTTAACGAAGGCTTAACAAACAGCATAAATTGGAAAATATTAATAACTAAAGAACTAAAACAAATAATAGATTTTTTCAGAAATGGTCATTAATAATTCATAATAATTAAATATATTATACTTATAATTGAAATGTTCAGCTCTTATGCTTGTAAGCATTTTCAGAGGAACAATCCACGGACTAAATTCATTTTTTAGTGGATATCAATCTTCCCTATTTTTTAATGCTGTTTTCCAGCTTAAGAGTAAAGATGAGATTTGTGTTAGTTTGTTTGTTTGTTTGTTTTTTGTCTTTGAGTCTTTATAACAGTACATTTTATATTGTGTAATAAATATGCCCAATAAAAGACTATAAAGAATCATGCTTATAGAAAGCTACCACTGACCACATGGCCATGAGATTTCTTCAGGGCATCCACCCATAGATATATTAATACTGTAGCCATGCTCAAGAACTTAAATATTTAGGCAAAAGACATGCAATACATTTTACATTGTAATTTATAGATTGGTATTTAATTAATTGCAGTAATTAAGTTTACATTGAGAAACAAAAAATTCATGACATGACATGCATATAAGACAGTAGAAGATAACAAAAGTAAGGTTATTCAGAACATCATCAATCTGGATATACACCCACCTTGTTCTGGGTTCCAGTTCACTTGTTTCCTTGGATTCTCAACTGGAAATTTCATCGTGATCTTTTTTTAGCCGAGAAGAAGAGGTTTAAATTAATTTCATAAATTCGCAGACTAGCTTTTGGGCTACATAGGGGTAGAATCTTTCCACAAGGCAGAAATCTGTTAAGACCGGGTCAGCTGGCTCCTTGTATGCCTTCTAAACTGAGCCTTCTGATCGTTTTCATGTATTGTCTGAGGCTGTAGTAATTCTGTCCGCACGGGAGCGCGCATCATGCCCGTGCACGCCTCTGTATAATGGATCAGCGGTCTTTTAATTCACCATCACACCCACGTAGTATTATCCTACTATATAGCTAATTAAAAAATGATTCGAACGAACGAGTGTTAGGTAAATCAGATGGAATAGGAGGATGGATATTTGTGGAGAGAAAGCCTTTGTGTTGCACCTGACTGCATCTTATCATTCAGGCACTTTGTTATAAAATCCCACTGCGTGAAAGCCTTAATTCATATAAGAATAGATAGAATACATAAAATAGAATATCATTAAATACCATACAGGGAAAACAGACACATAGGATTCAAACTCTTTTTACTTACTGGTTTCTAAGTGGATGCTATCAGGAGGCTATCAGTTCCCCGTCAGAAGGAGCGTCTATTCCCGTAGACACGTGGGGGGTTGAGACATCAGCTGCGCCCAGAATCCCACACTACCATACTGAATAGGGTGTGGGAGTAGTACACAGTATAGTATAGTGCCAACTTAAACACATCACCTATCCTGTCTAGAGTACTGGCTCAGGCTACATTAAAATTGCACTGACTGTACTGAGCAGAAGATAATTTTAAAACAGCACCTTGTATTGATATTGCTAAATGGTATGGGATATAAGAATGTAGAAGAATACAAAAAACATATTTCCAATATTATGGATCAGGATCTTTCTGAATAATACATTTTATTCTTTTTTAATGAAAATCTATTTCAGTACTGAGATATATATATATATATATATATATAGAGAGAGAGAGAGAGAGAGAGAGAGAGAGAGAGAGAGAGAGAGAGAGAGAGAGAGAGAGAAAGGAGGACTTCTATGTTTCTTTCTTTTAGAGCTCATTGCAATAAATAAGCTTTAAAAAAGAATATAAAGGGTATGAGTGGTTTTAAATATTTGCGTTGAAGGGTGCAGGAACCACCTAGTGACCCCTGTTGTAATCCCACTTAATAATGCATGAAATTGTAGGCTTCTTTCTCCTTGTTAAGGCAGAGGCATCTATTAATAATGATAGAACAGTGCAGGAAGATTTAATGATCTTGTGCCATTCTGAGAATAAAATATTCAGACGCCCAGGGTTACCATGTTTTGCGTTCTTTCATGATTTCAAATATAACTATCCATGCGATTTACACGATTTCAGGAGGTCCGTTTTTGCTGATCCACTCCACTGAGATCTGTGTTCAGCTTGAGGCGTGCACGGCTCAAATCAATTGAAGCCACCAGCCGCCATATTGGTACTCTCTACTCCCAGCAGGCGAATTTACGGCGTTGCTAGTGAACCCATTAGGTACTATCTTGATTAAAATGTGAATGAGATTTTGCACATATATATTTTAGATCATAATATACTTGTAAGATATGTACTCATGTCCTGTCATGATTTTGTAAATTAGAATAAATATATTGTATTATATTAAGCGTATGTCTAATCAGGCATAGAAGTCATATGGCGCTCCCAGATTCATGTTTTAACGATTCATAGGGAGTACCAACATGGTGACCGCGCGGCTTCAATGCCCTACGCGCTCGCACTTTAGTACACGCCTCCAGTTGTAGGCTCGGTGATCCATTTACGGATTGTTCATGAGCGCGTGACCGCTACGTGCCTCTGTAATACGTAATAACGCACACATAGCAACCATCATGGCGACCAAGAAGCTTTGTAAGCCGGTGCTGTCTAGCTAGCTAGCTAGTTTGAAAAATGTGCCGCTGTTATGTCTATCATTGGGTACTCGGGAAAATTTCGGGATGTTTTTGTTAATAACATTGAAATGTACATGTTTATGGAAGTAGCTTTTTCCAGTGAGACTTCTCTTGTGTTCTGAGTATGGGATACTTGGCTGTGTTTCCAATCATGGCTGGAAAGCGAGGTAAGATAATAACAATAACAACAATAACAATAAGATTCAGTGCTGAACTTCAGATCACTATTAAAACGGTAAATCTTACTAATGAGCTGGTGCTCTGCTGATTATAAATAAGTTTTTATATTATTTATAATTTTCTCATTTAAAAGATTTACCGCATTAAATGTGATTAAATATTAATTTGGTTGCCTCTCTGCGTACAGTGTTCTTTATCTCTTTAGATTAAGTCTCATCTATGTCTAACACAAACCCCTTGGTGTCTTTACAGCATTTTGCCCCGGCTCGAGTGGCAAGTTGACTCATCAACGCATTATTGAAGATAACATGATCGCTCATTACAAAAGGGTTTATTCAGCGAAAGGTAGGTCACAGACCATAAATCACCATCACTATTATAATTATTATGCAACGCTGCCACTAGTAATATTCCCACAAAGACGAGTGTAAACACCACAGCAGTGCTGCATGTGGTTCTATTTCGCTAATTTATTAGGATCCACCTACTTCTGTATGCTAAACTGAATATATTCGTATTTTAAATGCTTTCAACTCAATCACATTGTCTCGTATCTTGCCACATAAGCGGCGTATTTTATTTATTTATTTATTTAGATTCTCTACGTAGATCTAAATCCAAAATATGAGGAGTCCCATGGTCCAAAATTAAATCCTGTGACGTACATATTATGTGAACGACACAGGCAGACAACCTTATCCAGAGTGACTTCATCATTTCATTTTCTGAACCTTAATCCTAATTAGGGTCGTGGGGTGGCTGGCGCCCATCTCAGCCGACCCTGGGTGATGGCAGAGTACACCCTGGACAGCTCGCCAGGCCATCACACGCTGACCGCAATGCAGCCTCTCCAGAGTGATTTACGTTTATCATGTTATACGACTGAGGGTTAACGGCCTTTCTCAAGAACCCAACAGTGGCACCTTGGTGAACCCCTGAGCTTTTGGATCAGTAATCCAGAGCCTTAATCACTGAGCCACCACTGCCACATAGAATTGGTGTATGTGTGTCATTTTTGAGGTGTATCTCGGGCTTGTATAGGGTTCAAGGAATGTAGTTCCAGCATACAAAGGCTTTTGCATGGCATATATTGTGTTGCATCGTACGCTATAGGCTTAACATTAAAATTAATATATGTAGGAAATTAATCTTTTCAAAGTTTAAAACCCAGAAATATTTTTATGAACTTCCTTTATTATTTCAACCTAAGAGTTTTTACTTTTTATCTGATGCGGGCTTGTGAGGGGGCATGGTGTATCAGGTGTTCAACCAGCATTCCCGTAACTTTCATATTAACTGTGTTGGGGAGAATGAGGAATTATGAGCCATTTTCCGTGCGAATGATATTGGGAACCATGGGTGATAAATACCCCATTTCCAGTGGTTCATAATGTCCCACACTGTGTTACATCAGAAAATTGCTCAATACAACAACAACAATGACAACAACAACGACCCTTAAAGAAGAGTGGTGGCCTGGTGGTAGGGTGCTGGTTTACTGATCCCAAGGTTGGGGGTTCAAGCCCCACTGTCACCGGGTTGTCATTGCTGTCTCTCCAGTGCAGCTAACTGGGTTATTAAAGGCCAGCCATGTCTCTCACTGTCTATGGTGAGAGCCGTGTAAAAGAACCATTGCTTTCGTAAAGAGTAGATGGCCTTGCCCTCTCTGCCCTCACCCAGAGTTGGCTGAGATGGGCGCCAGCCTTCCCGCAACCCTAATGGCTAAGGAAATGAATAAATGATTAAAGCAGGGGAGCATGGGATGTACAGCACCAACATACTTAGCAGAATCATAATGGTTCACTATACCCCCGGTTCATAATACGACATTCTCCTCTACATGTAATGTATGTATGACATATCAAAACATGTGTGCCCTGACCCTGACATACAAGGAGATCATGTTATTCAGGCTTATTAGCTAGATAAGATGGCATTGTTCCTTTCTTACTGCCATGTATATGACCCAGTAATATTTATTTGTTGCCTTATATGCTGTACATACGCGAGCCAGAAACGCCGAAATGTGGTAGAGTCTATTGGGCTTTTACACCCGTGTCTACTGGTTTATCAGGCTGGAGCTTGTCCTGGTTTCTGTTGCTTCCCTTCCTCCAAGTGGGGATGTTAGTCTATCATCAGTTTCCTTCCCAGTATTTTTACTGGTACTCCTTAAAATGCTGGGTGAACAGAGGCACATATGTTGCTAAGACCTTACCCAGGGGTCTTAGTAAGCTGGGGGTTTAACGGGAATTCAAACATGAAGCCTAGCTCCCTAACCACTATACCACCAGCCTCCAATGTAATAGGGGTATTAATATTCTTTATATGTCTTGTCCCCATATTCAGCTGTAGTGGACTGTTCAGTACCCAAAAGTATGTGCTGTGATGTAAAATGTAAGTATATTATATTACTTACCTCTATATTATGCACTACACTACCTGTAGGAAAAAGTAGCCATTTGGATTCAAATAAGCAAATACTTAAAACTTTTGGACTGAATATTTACTGCAGTTTTTATTATATTTCACATATTCACATATTGGTAAAAAATGAATGCAACTCTGGATGGAAATAAATGTTGTGACATTGTATAAGTTTGTATAAGTTAATGAAATATTAGTGTGAGTAAGGTTTTTTTTTTCAGCCAAGCAATGTATATAAGAACAATTCATGATCATCTTCATTTTATGTTTATGCATATAGATCTTGACCAAAAGCAGCATGAACAGATAAAAAAAGACATGTCTGAGAGGGCACAATCAGTAAGGTCTCTTTCACAAAGAAGCCTCAAGTTGGATAACATTACCTCTTGCTCATCTAGAAATGTAAGATGATTTCCACTGTGTTTTGATTGTGAGTGAATATTTTAAAAGGGCACTAAGTAAAGAATTTAAAAGACTTTCTTTTGCAGGTAAGACCCTCTGCTCGGGGTGCCGAGAGTGCCTGTTTTAACTCAGGTGGCTCTGACATGTCCTCACCAAGATTCAGTACTTCATTCCATTATAAGCAAATTGTTTATCCTTCCCAAATGGCTACACAGTCTCAGAACGAATGCCGACCGTCTTCAGATCCAAGTTACAAAAGCCAAAAATCTCTTAGGCACCACTTTACTCTTACAAGTGCCACATCTTCAAGTCCTGAGAAGTTTAAAAGTTTTCAAGACCCTACACAGAAAACCTACAGTGGTGATATTCTTCTTAAACATGCCCACTGCTTCACTCAAGAAAAGCCTTTCACCCCCAGAACTCTGAAAAAAGATTGTAAGTCTTCACTCTCTACCTACCGCTACTACACTCCTGCAAGTAGTAAACGTGCTAAAGAAACGACACTGTCCAAATCTCATCAACCAGTAACGCATCACAGAAGGTACAGTATTACAGATGATTTGGTAGTTTTTAAATTGTGATTTTATGATTTTGTTGACACTGAATCTGGACCATCAGATAGAGTGTTGATAAGTGTGATGTAGCAGGTATCGTTTATAGGCTACCAGTGCATTGTCATGGTCACAAGGTGGTGTTTGTTTTACACGGTACAAATTTCCTTTAGAAATATATTTAAATGTATGATGTAGCCTGCTCTCTTTCTCCATAGCAAGCTAAAATCTTCAATACCACCAGACTCACCCCAGGTACATTTGCTGAACTATTGTGATACACACATCATCCATATGCTGCTTCATATTATATTGTTGGATTTTTTTTAAGTCCATTTTTGGACTTACATGGCTATAATTGGCTTATTTCCACAGCCATACAGTGTTGACCATGAGTGGTCTGATGAAGAGTCAAATGTATTTGGACGTGACACCAACAATAAATCCAGAACCAGTGATTTTTTTCTGAGCTCTTCAAGGTGAGATGTACATATAGTTACATACTTGGAGCATACTATTTTTATTAAACAGTGGAGTGTTATGTACACATGACAAACAAATGCTGATTTGTTTTATAGGGTATCACCAGAGGGGATGAGGTCCCCAATTATGAGAAAAGTAACAGCAGAGTAAGCATAATCTTGTGTTTGCCTTCAGACATGTTAAGATGTTCATTTTCTTTAATATTGGATTGTGTTTACTCTGGCGGCATGGTGGCATAGTGGTTAGCACGTCCGCCTCACAGTAAGAAGGTCCTGGGTTTGACTCCCAGCTCGAGTGTTTCTGTATGGAGTTTGCATGTTCTCCATGTGCTTGCGTGGGTTTCCTCTGGGCACTCCGGTTTCCTCCCACAGTCCAAAAACATGCACAGTAGGCTAATTGGCT
>JAOUQZ010000002.1:17577060-17598279 GCA_028564935.1 Neosilurus hyrtlii
GGGGGGGGGGGGGGGGGGGGGGGGGGGGTGTCCAGATGAGAGTGTTAGGTGAAGAGCAGTTGTTCAGTTGGACTGATGTGCAAACTTTAGTGAGTCTAGTTGTTCCAGGAGGTGGGTCTTCATGTGCCTTAGTACCAGCCATTTGAAGCACTTATTAATTATGGGTGTGAGTGCTACAAGTCCATAGTCGTTGAGGCAGGACACAGTTAACTTCTTGGGCACTTTGCTGGTAAAGACCACTGCTGTGCTCAGGGATGTGTTGAAAATTATTTCAGAATGACTGCCAGCTGGTCAGTGCGTCCTCTGAGCACATGGCCAGACATTTATTCCAGTCTAGCAGCTTTACTAGATTGAGTCTGCACAGAGCTTTCCTAACATCAGCTCTGGTTAGACATCGGACCTGGTCATCAGAGGTAGGGATGTTTTGTCTCACCGGATCTTTGTTTTATGCCACTCCTGAAGAAATACTTGAACACTCTGCTTTGTGGAACAATGAATAATCAACAAGAAAATTTACTTCACCAAACCTATTTTTTTTACTGATGAAAGAAGAAAAGTGTCCAAAATTTGGGTAGATCAGCTCCATAACTGTGATGGGTCCCCCACGGTGGTCGACACTTTGTGTTTAAATAAGTAATGGTACCAATGCCACTCACTCATTTGCCAAACCACTTAATCCTATTAGGGTAGTGAGAAGGCTAGAGCCTACCTTAGCTGACACTGGACAAAGACAGGCTTCACCCTGAACAGCTCACCCGAGCATTGGAGGTCCAACACATGCTACCATTCACACTCACTCCTTGGGGCAATTTAGAACAACCAGTTAGCCTAATGTGCATGTCTTTGGACTGTGGAAGGAAACCAGAATATGCTGAGGAAACCCACACAAGCACAGAGAGAACATGCAAACTACACAGAAACGCCCCAGGCACTGACTCAAACCCAGGACATTCTTGCTGTGAGGTGGACATGCTAACCACAACACTAATTCCAGAATGTTGAACGATGTAGTTCGCATTACCACCGATTTCTGAGAGAAGGAATTTTTCAATTCCAATTTTTTGAAGGTATTTCTGTAAAGATTTTTCCTCCCAACATCTTTCTAACCCACATCCTGTATGTTTGTTTTTAGTGGTGGTATTTCTTTGTAGTTCATTGAAGTGACAATGAAGTACTCGCACTTCAGTTACTTTAATACAGGCAAGGTGAACAAATTGCCCCATTTCAACTTTCCTGTGTTTACATGGTCACTCTCAAATCGGAAGCTGGAAAAGCAAACCACCCATCTGCACTGACACAGCAGGCACTGTTAGGTGAGGATGTGCCAGTGGAGTTTATACATATAATGTTGTTTCTTTGTAATTTTTTATGCCACATCAACAACAACCAAAAAAATGAGATATTAATTAACCTGCCATTCTTGCAGTAAAGCACTGATGTAATATTTAATTTTTTAATTTCTGAAGAGGGAAAAAGGAGTACAGCTGCTAAACATTCATTTATTTATTCATTCATTCATTCATTTAATATTAACTTAATAAATAAAGATTTAATACATGTTTATTTAATATTTGTTTATTATTATTCATTTAAAAATGTGAAAACAACAGCTAAATACAGTAATAACTCTATAACCTCAGACAGATGACCCCCCCTGAGAATCCTGAGTTAGCAGGGTAAATACTGCAACAACTGCTCTGAGTCAAACAAATGCATCAAAACTCAATTCACGGTAGTCAGTAGTTTCACTTCAAATGCAACATGCACAGCAAAAACAAAAGCGTTTCGCCCTCAATAATAAAACAGCTGATAATTACAGAACACGTCCCTCAATCACATGATTCACATCATAAAAACAAGAATAAAAAAGTGACGAGTCCAGAAAGTTGTACATCCTGTATCACCTCCTGTTACGGTTAAAGGAAAGAAAAAAGATGTAAACATATTATACATGTTGTTTAGCCATATAGTAATGTAACCGGTTTAGATAAGGCGTCGAGTGGGAGGCAGCTGCGTCATTCCTGACATTCCGACTGCAGGGTTTTCCAGCTGTCTGGCGTAGCACACCTCATTCCTGCATGTATCACTGCGCTGCATTATTTCCTTATTTAATCATCTGACATTCAATCCTGCGGTCCCCGCCTTCTATGGTAATGTTTGTATACTTGTGAGTAGTACGAGAGCAGAAGTTGTGTAAATGTGCTTAATTAATATATCTTGAAGCCGTGAAAATAGTTCCGTGGATGGGTACATGGATGGGTCTTAGAATTACCGTATGTTTGTGAGAGAGAGAGAGAGAGTGAGTGTGTGTGCGCGCGCGCGCTAGCCGGAAGTGAAGTATGGGAGCAGCTTCCAGTGGGATCCGTGAGTCTAATGTGCGTGATTCACTTCACAAACTCACAGGGAAACTGTACCCAGTTTGTAAGTTTTAATGGCAAGTGTGCGTCACCACTACCGAAGCGACTGATGATGATCTTTATAAGGTAGGTAACCGAGTTACTAGCTAAACTTAGCTAACCTGGACACAAACACACGCAGTAATGTTACTTTAACCAGCCGTTATGGTATGCTAGCTCGAAATTAGCATGGACTGAAATTAACCGTCGTATCCAAGTTGTTTTGAAACGCATCCCATTTTAATTTCCGCTCCTTTATTACCACAAACTTCCCTTTGTGAAGCGAACTAACAGTGAACAGTGACTTGACTTCTCGAGGTTTCTAGTCGAGTAGAGTTGTTTCTGCGACCACTTGTTGCTGCAACCATGCTGTCAGCTTCAGACAACACACTGCTGATTTAAATCTGCTGTTTACTTTATTGGGTGAAAAACATACTGTGTTGTTAAGTATTATTCGAGACTGTAGAGTCGACAGGCACCTTTAGTGCTGTTTAGTGTGGAATTTCGGAGGGAATAAAGTACCTCATTCTTTATTACACACGTTGCATGTATGTCAACAATCCCTGAGATTGTTTCTATCTGGCTGACTGGTTAACACTTGAACCACCACACCACACCACACTCGAGTATGATAGTGTTGTGGATCAGGTTTCATCTTGTTTTCGGTGTTTTTTTTTGTGGTGTCCCGGCTGTTATGTCATAAAAATCACAGCAGCACACCAGACCTTGTACAGGAGCTACTACCACTCAGCTGTTGTTGTTGAAATTTAACAGGTGCTGTCATTTCTATACAAAATGTAGTTTATACAATCTGTATTTATCATTCATATCTTTTCCTTGTTGTGTCTGATGGTTTTAGTAGTGAGGTGGTTTTTTTCCCCCCTTGATTGCATGTCTCTATAGAGTTGAATGCTAAAATCAGAGCTTTCTTAAGAAGTCCTTTTGTTTGATGCTAAGATATTTGCATAAGGATAAGAATCCTTAAACACGGAATGAAAACACTGTTTTAATTGTCATGTAATTTCTGTACTTTGCTGCCATTACATTAGTTGAGCACTTAAGTAAATTAGGTATTGTATATGCTGTTTGTACAAAAAAAGGAATAGCTGCATATTAAAAATACATCTGAAATGGGTTTGCATCACTCTACAGCTTAATGATATAATGACAAGTAATGGATCTGTGTTTCTAAATTATAAGAAGACCTTACGTAATAAGAATAATTTTTTTTATTCGTTCTTGTCTGATTCCACATCTTTCCTCCCCAGGGATCCATGTTACTGTCTTCAGGAGCCGGACACCTCTTCTTGTTTACCCATGGCTTAATTTTAAAGTGAAGCTGTGGAAATCAGTCTGGCCTCTGGAAGGTCTGTGATACTTGTGAAAGATGCCCTTACCATTTGGATTAAAACTTAAGAGAACACGAAGATATACAGTCTCCAGCAAGAGCTGCCTGGTCACCCGCATACAGCTGCTTAATGGCGAATTTGTTGAGTTTACACTTTCTGTGGAGAGCACAGGACAGGAATGTTTGGAAGCAGTTGCTCAGAGGCTTGAATTACGAGAGGTTTGTATTGTTTTAGGCTGATATGAAATTCCTATACATTGTTTCCCTTTTCTTTTTTATGCACAATCAGTAATGAAATGCATGCAGTAGCAGTAAAAAGTTTGGACACAAAACTGGTGTGGCGGCACGGTGGCGTAGTGGTTAGCACGTCCGCCTCACAGCAAGAAGGCCTGGGTTCGATTCCCGGGCTTGGATGTTTGTGTGGAGTTTGCATGTTCTCCCTCTGCTTGTGTGGATTTCCTCTGGGTATTCCGGTTACCGTCCAAAAACATGCACAGGAGGTTAATTGGCTGTTCTAAATTGCCCCTAGCTGTGAGTGTGAATGGTTGTGTGAGTGTTGGCCCTGCAATGGTCTGGCGAGCTGTTTAGGGTGTACCCTGCCCTTGCTCAGAGTCGGCTGAGATGGGCACCAGCCTCTCCACGACCCTAATTAAGATTAAGCAGCTTAGAAAATGAATGAAAGAATGACTGGTTCGATATGTCCATGACTACCACCATAAAATTGGCTAAGCATTCCTGGTTATTTCTTAAAAGATTATTGCGTTTCATTCACTTTCACATTTCATTCATATTATTTCAAACTCATTTTCACTGAGGGCCACATCACAAAATTTCTAGGTCACCAGGGGCAGAATAATCACTGAACATCCATTTCAAAAATTGCACAAAATTAAATCTGGATGGCAAAATGATTAGTTTAGTATTTGTCCTCTTTTCACTTTCCTTTTCTGACATTTGACAGCTTGAAATCTTTCTTGAGTCATAAATGTCTAGCTGTTTATTTAAAATAGGTTGCTGCCACCTAGTGGAATGATGAATTACGTTTCATGGTAATGGTTGAGGCAAAGAATGTATGATAATGATATTCTTTAAAAGCTCTTACAGACCACATAAAAGGAGTTTGCAGGCTGGATTTGGCCTGTAGGCCTTGACTTTGACACCTGTGATTTAAAGTGTATACGCATAATGTTGGTCTTTTTTTTATATTTTACTCAATAAATGGCTTAAATTTTTTACTTACATTTTGCACTATTGTCATACACAAGTAAGTTGCTTGGTTCAATAAAAGAGAAATAGACTGTTTGACTAAAATACACCCACGGGCAGAATTTGTGTTTTTAAGAGTCCCTGTTTCTAATTGCCTTGGAATATCAAGTCTAATAAACACATAAAATAACTGCACTACTGATTACTGCACAGCACCTTCTGTGGCTGTGTCCTCGAGAGTGCATCTGGGGTTTTTTGAGGAAAGGATGTCTGGTATAGTCATGGCTGGGATTCTTCAGTTACCCCAGCAGACTATGAACAGCCATAGAGCAGGTGTTCTGTGTTGGAGCAAGCTCGTGAATAGTTATTGTTCAATAATTATTATTGCTATTTTTTCCTGAATATTCATGATGAAAACTGTGCAGAATTTGGTCTTTGTTTTTAATTTTTATTTTACCCTCACTTAAAAGGCAGTATTTTTTTCTTTCTTTAACCTGTTTGGTTTACTGACACTCTGTGCATTCTACAGATAATGTATTTTAGTCTCTGGTACTTCAACAAACAAAATCAGCAGCGATGGATTGATTTAGAAAAGCCTCTGAAGAAACAGCTTGACAAGTATGGACAGGAACCCACTGTTTACTTTGGAGTCATATTCTATGTGCCAACAGTTTCTCAGCTACAGCAAGAGATAACCAGGTGACTTAGTTGCTTGATAATTATATTGATTTATATTTTTGTAAGGCATGGTGTCTTAACTGACATCGCTCATCATTAGTGCTGTTGAGATGATGGAAAAAAAAATGTAAATAACGAATGCTTCTTGTAACAATTTTCCAATGCGCTTCCACAGATACCAGTATTACCTCCAACTGAAGAAAGATGTTCTGGAGGGCAGGATTCCTTGTTCAGTTGAACAAGCCATCCGGTTAGCTGGCTTGGCAGTACAAGGTATCTGGACAGTGTTTTTAAGAATTATGTTTTCATATAGATCAGTGGTCTCCAACCCTGGTCCTTGAGATCTACCTTGATGCAGGTTTTATCTCCAATCTTAGTCATGCACACCTGAGTACCTGATTGAAGAAGTTCTTGAACAGGTCAAAGAGGTGTGTTAGATTTTAGTGGGAGATTAAACCTGAGGGAAGGTAGATCTCCAGGAACACGGTTGGAGATAACTGATATAGATGGTTAGATTTCACCCATACATAGCTGTGCCGTTTCCATTAATTATATTTTAACATTGGCCTTGTCTGGCCACTTATAATTAAGTTACTCAAACTGCAATACAGGAATAAGCTGGTTGAGCTTGTTGGCTAAAGATTTCTGGCTTCAGTTTTTGCCAAGGGGAAGAATCTCAAACTCTTCTGGCAAAGATATATCTGGCAGCACGAATTACTGGCTTGGAGTTAACATAGCAGTGAAACTGACATCATTAACAGTTGCAGCCAGATCTAAACTGCTTCCCCATGTGCATCTCACACAGAGTAAGAATGCCACTCTTATGCTCTCATACACTGGCTAATAATTTTACAGTCACCTAATCAAGTCTTTACTTTAATTTGGGTCAGATAGATCAAGTGTTGAACTCAGGTTATTTTTGTATAAGAGCAATGCTAATACTTTGGATTGTTAGCATAGCTTGTGTACATTTCTAATAGGATGGCTTGCTGTTAATGATGGTCTACTATGATTACAAAGGCTAAAATAGTTTCCCTGCATGTCAATGGATTTTTTCCCCTAAACTATGAATACACCAGAAGGTTTACAGCAGAACTAATTGCATTTAATGTGCAAAAGAAATATAAATAATAAATACCAACATTGCTGCATATGAACATTAAACACTCTTAAGTAGCCATTACGAAGACTTTGTTCCAAAATTTGAGAAATTTAAGGTTTGTGTAAGGTTGTGTATCTGTGCCGTATATGAGAAAGTGAGTTTATGTAATAAACTTTGTAAAAATTAAAGAGCTTGTATTTTTCCTGGTTCTAGCTGACTTTGGCGACTTCAACCGCTATGACTCGCAAGAATTTCTTCAAAAATTTGTTCTTTTCCCCATGGTGAGTTAGTTTATTTTTTTTCATGTTAAGCTGGACAGATACTGTACAGATTTTACCTGCTTTTAGAAGAGATACGGTTGTCCCTGACACAATTTAAAAGCTTGTCAAAGTTCCCTCAAATCAGTTTGACATGCAGTTTGAGCAGAGTCATGATACCTAAACATTTAATGCTCCAGCTTTCAGACAATCAGGTTAGGCTTCTAACACATCAGAACGTTTGGTTGGCTATCTTGCCATGTGAGTAGTTCTGATTTCACATAAATTCCACAGTTCCAGCACGAAGCCACATCAATGCGCTTGCGCCAGCACAAAGATAACAACAACAAACACGCTGCAGGTGAGGTGGACAGTCTGTGGAGTCCCAAATGATTGAGCTCCTCTGTAAAATAATGAGTCCCACACTTCACAGGATTACTAGATCCTTGTTAGCTAATGGTTTGCTTTTTTTCACTCTCAGTGAAGGACGTGCACAGAGAGGAGGGAAAAAACAGACTTAACCCCTCTTCTTGCATATACTGCCCAGGTCTTTCCAACCATTTTCAGATCCATGCTAAAAGTGCAGAAACAGCTAAACATAAGGCCACATTTGACGATGCTGCCATCCTTTCAAACAAATTATCTGAATATTCAATAAACCAACACATAAGAAGCTTCAATTTAAATGATCTGTGTTAGCACTTGCATCATGTTCATTTGCTTAGATGCAGTTTGAGCAAGGCAAAGTTTTTTTTGGAGATGCACAAAAAATTGGCTACGGTCTGGAGTCAGCAGATATTCAGAATCAGTCCTCTGAGAATTTCTAATTTTGAGCTGGTCCATATGGGTCCAGTGCCGGTAGTAATGTCACAGTTGTGCACATGCTTATAGCCACAGGCTAACGTGATCACTGTGGTAGTTTAAACATTCAGTGTGCTACATTCAAAACAACAAAACTAATTAGACATTTAAAACACCATCACCCAGCTGAACATGCCCAGTTCGAAAAATCTGGCAATATGCACAAGGTCAGTGATCATCACTGTGCCCTCTGTGTTCATAATTTTCCCATACATATTGCTTTTGAAGTAAGAAAGTTAGGTCCCAGGTACAATGCTAGCCAAAGTTTCTGCTGCTTCTAATTAATTAACTTCTCACATCATGCACTTTTTACTTGATGAAATTCAGTTTAATATTGTCAAAGACTGTCAGATGTTTTCTGTTAATTGTATTTGTCAAATTAACCCCATAATTCAAATGGGTTTGGCCACTGCTCGTGATCCCATGCGAGTTACATAGCCTGCTGTTACATAATAATAATAATAATAATAATAATAAGTATTAGTAGTAACAAGTACTATTGATGATGGTTACTAAGTAATTGCTAGTTCTACTAGTACTGATAATAATAATTGAATACTGACAGAGTGCAAAAACTTTTTTTAACAAACACTTTTATTGTAGGGGAAAAAATAGCTTTTAAGAAAAGTTGTTTTTTGTATGCTGTCAGTTATTGCGGTCCAAAAGAAAACTGGAATCAGTAAAAATTGGTATTGGAAGGTCATGCTTACAAAAAAAATTTAATTGGTGCATGGAGAAAACCTGATTAAAATTTATGTAGTGTAAATTAATACACCGTGCATGATTAATAAACATTATACAGTGTTTATCCTGTGTTAATGTTGCCTAGTGGTCAAATGTATACTGAATCCCTTTTGGTTCACTTTCTGTAGGGATGGATTCAAGATGAGCGGGTTGTTGAAGAAGCCACTCAAAAAGTTGCCCTGCTTTATCAAAGTTACCAGTGAGAACGTCCTCATAAAAATCTAAATTTTTGAGTTTAATTGTATTCTTTTACGCTTGTGAAAGAATGATTATTTAAAGCTTCTGTAAAGATGTGTTTATGGTGTTTTTCTCTAGCTTTGGTAAATGGCTGCACAGAAACATCTGTTACATTTTAAAACTTTGATTTATAGACCGTCAGATAAAAAAAAACTACTGATATTCTTCAAGGTCCTTAGTAATAACCTGGTTTTTGTTTTTTAAATCTATGGTTCTCTTCTAGCATTTTAACATCTAGCATTTTAATGGTGTATACATATAGAATCTTTATGGCTTATAATGTCTGCTTTTTATTGTTAATATGTGAGAATGGGTAGATTTGAAATATAATTTCTTTAGGTAAGCAGCAGCCTGTTGAATTATGGTGTGTCTTTGTCTTTCCATTTCACTTTTAACTGCACTGATAGAGGTATGCCAGTACCAGAGGCAGAATTACTGTACATGCAGGAAGTGGAAAAGATGGAAGGCTATGGTCAAGAAAGTTTTCAAGCAAAGGTGAATCATTATTGTGGAAATTGTTAATAAGGCTGAATGTTTCACACTCAGAAAATGAGTGTGTGCTGGTGTGTGTATGTATATCAATCATGTTTTTTACTTAATTGTCATGAGGCTCTCATACATGTATTGTCAGGTGTACATATTTCTTCAGTTACTTCCTACTTCAATTAATTTTTAACATTTTTGTATTTACCTCACAGGACAGCCAAGGTGCAGATGTACTCACTGGTTCTTGCCTGGATGGGATTTTTGTTAAGCACAAAAATGGCCGAGCACCACTTTTATTCCGGTATGGATTGCAATTGAAATAATGTTTATATATTTATACTGTGCTGTTCTAATTAAAAATATGAAGATGACATGCAAATTTTCACAGACTTTGATATGGGGTTGCATGTCAGGTAAAGAACCAGTGGAAATGGCTGTCATTAAAGTAAATGCAAATGCTGAAATTTTGGACACCTTTTCTTAATTCCATCAGTCAAAAGTATGTTGGGTAGTGATGAAGTCCTTTATCAGGATGATGCAGTATCTCGCCCTAAGTTTCTTGATTCCATAATTATTATTTTTTTTGTAATTTACAGCAATTTGAGTAATCCAGAATAACTGTACAAAATAAAATGGCTGAATGAACATCCTCAAAGAGAGACAATTCCGTATTGTTTGCCAGGGGTTGTATTGTGGCAGCAGATTAGGAAAGGCTCCCGTGTGTGTGTGAACGAGACAAGTGCCTGCGTGATTTTCACCCTATTGTGTTTGTGAATGTTTTTATGGCTGTGTTTTCATGCATTCATTTAAAGGGTATTACATGACTGACTTTTTTTCTCCCCATTTTAGATGGAATGACATTAACAACATGACCCATAACAAGTCTTTTTTTGCCCTGGAGCTGGCCAACAAAGAAGACACCGTTCAGTTTCAGACTGTAAGTTCTGTAAAGTCACTGGTGCTTCTACTCATTAATCCCAGGCATTTCAAAATACTTTTTTTTTTTTTACTCAGCATAACCAGCAGTTACGTGGTTTGTGTTATGTGCTCATGCCTATGTATATTAATAGAGAGGTGTGCCACCACATATATAAAATCCTTGCGTGGGCAGAAAATGTTGGGTGGAACTAGTATGTAAAACACAGGCCACTGTTTTCATCAGAGTACAATAGGACATAGTCACATGCTCATGATTCCTGTCTTTGTTGTTCATTCTGCTGAATGTTATCTCTTTCAGGAGGACATGGAGACTTCCAAATATGTGTGCAGAATGTTCCTGGCACGGCACAGGTTCTATAAGATCAACAAAAGTACTCTGTAAGTGTGTATACCAGGCTATTCCCATCAGGCAGATGGTGTGTGTGCGTATATGTGTGTATGTGTGTCTTGCTCCTTATTGCTTCATCCTTATCACTTTCCTGTCTCTAGAGAAGAATCTGATGCTCCAACTTCTGAAAGCTCCCAGAAGTCCATTCTCACTCTATCATTTCCACGCTTTCCAATGCTCTCTCGTCCTTCTCTGCCTTCTAACAAGGGGTGAGCGAGACTGATTCAGCCATCACCTACTTTGTTGCTCAAAGACCCCCATAAACTGTCTTCCCAAAAAAAAAAAAATAAATTAAGATGTTGCATTACCAGTGTTTGTTGTGAGCATCTGGAAGTCCAGGCTGCATACTCCAATACAGAAAAACTATTCCAAAATCACTTGTCTGAGGACGTTTTTACGTATTACTAACAAAAAGATCTTAATTTTTTAGACGGCTATTCCATTATAGAGTATGATAATATGCAATGGCATTTCAAACATAAGACCCACTTATTTCAGTTCGTGTTTTGAAAGGAAACTCTTTTGAAAAAAACCTCTGTGCCAGGGTTTCATGTTGTACAGTTTACCACGTATTCCTAAAATAACGATTCTGGAACATGCTGCCATTCCCTTAACTGCCAGAGAGCAGTTTAATTGATGGCATGAAGTCTGGTTTGTTTCATTCTCTGCTTAATTTGTTTTGACAGCCAAGCAGAACCAACGCCAGTGAACCTGGTTAGACGACGCTCGTCCACAAGAATTTCAATGGTATGTATAACCCAATAATTTTCTGTTTTGACAGTTTTTTGGTGGTTATGTTATTTGCCCTTTTTGGATATTTTCTGTGGAAATTGAAGGGTTGTTATCAGTTATTGCCACATTAATTTTCTTCCTGAGCACTTAATCTGTCAGTGGTATTAAATTTATTTATGTATTTATTTATTTTGGCAGAAGCCCAAGCCTCAGACATACATGATGCCACCACCTCAGTTGCACTACAATAGCCATTACCGGGAGCCTTACAAATCCTCTCAAGGTAAAAAAAAAATAATAATAACTTTTTTTTAGTTTTAATGTCTTATCAGCCATATGTATATCATAAGTGTTTAATTCCTGTGTATGCAACCTCTCACTTTCACAGACAATCTTTACATGAACAATCATAATGGTTACTACTACCACTCTCAGACCAGTCTAGACCACTCTCCACATGAGTATAATGGAAGAATCCGGAATGGCAGTGTGTACAGCGCCCACAGTACCAGCTCCCTCACAAATCCACAACACTACATGCAGCCATCACCGATGTCTTCAAATCCAAGCATCACAGGTAGTGATGTCACCCGGCCTGACTATGTCCCCTCACAGCGCCACAGTGTCCTGATTCCACCCTCATATCGTGCCACACCCGACTATGAGAGTGTCATGCGCCAGAAGAACCACAATGCCATGGCTGCCATGCCTGAGCGTCACAGTCACTCTATGAGGAACCTCAACATTGGTAACTCGTATGCCTACAGCAGGCCTGATCCACTT
Organism: Neosilurus hyrtlii; assembly: GCA_028564935.1. NCBI lineage: Eukaryota > Metazoa > Chordata > Actinopteri > Siluriformes > Plotosidae > Neosilurus > Neosilurus hyrtlii. The sequence continues at coordinate 17,589,218 of JAOUQZ010000002.1, forward strand.
GTGTACAGCCAGCCTGAAATCCGTGAGCACAGAGGAACAGCGACTCCGTATCACCTAAACTACAGCTTTCATAGCCCATCACCTTACCCATACCCAGGTGAGAGGAGGCCGGTGGTGGGTGCTGTCAGCGTGCCTGAGCTCACAGATGTGCAGTTGGCGCAGGCCCATGCTTACCCAGCACCCAACATCATGGGGGCTCAGGTGTACCGGCCACCTCCGCCTTACCCCTACAGTCGCCCACGACCAGCAAATAGCACACCAGACCTGTCACGGCATCTTCATGCGAGCAGCAGCAGTCCTGACCTGATTACGCGCCGTGTACACCACTCAGTGCAGACTTTTCAGGAAGATAGCCTGCCTGTGGCACATTCGCTACAAGAAATGAGTGAGCCACTCATCCCGACCACCACACGACGCACTTACACACAGAAACGCAATTCTGTCGAGCTTGCTGGTCTGACATATGGTCTGGAAAACTTAAGGCTTAAGGACAAGACTGTTTCTGTTTCTGCTTCTGAGCCTCCATCCAAGCTCACTCTGCCTGTTGCTCTCCCTGCCAATGCTTCTACCTCTGAGCTTGATGTCTTCCAGGAGAAAACTGAGGCTGAGGACATGGTTCTAAAAGAGGATGTGCACTACGGGCACAGAAAATCCCTATCTGACGCCACCATGCTGGTCCATAGTAGTGGAGAGGAAGAGGAGTTTGAGGATGACAGCGGCCGACACACGCCACAGTCTCAGGATGCAGTAGCTGTTCACAAGGAACATATCAATGTTCTGGAAATCCCTTTAATGGAGACACCTCTGCCTGCCTATTCTTTCGGCTCCAGTTTGGATCAGGTCATTCCCAACACTCTAGGATTTCAGCCACAGCCTCGTATCCGTGAGCAGGATGAGACAGGATCCCTGTACCCATTTAGTGAGGCAGATGCCATCATGCCTTCAGTTTCAGAGGGAGACCTGAGCAGCCAAAGTCGATGGAAGCCTAAAAGAGAGATCAAAAAAAGACCGGTGTCAGATATTCCTTCTGCACGAAGAAACATTGATGGCCTTCCACCACCTGTAAGTCAAAATAATTTGTATTTAATAAGTAATGTTTCATACTGCACAACTTAAAGTTACGTAGAAGTAAAGTTTACTTTAAGTTGCATAACACTAGCTATATTACTTTTAATAAAACAAATCAATTATAGCAAATCACAGTTGAGTAAATTGATGAAGACCAGCCAGAAAGAACATTTGTCTTAACATAGTGAATAATCATTGGCTACAACTCCTGGCAATAAATATGGAATCACCATACTTAAAGAGTCTTCACTCTGGGTATGATGCAAACCAATTTCTGTTTTTTAGCTAAACATTTTGGCTTCAGGATACCTTTTAAGAAATTGATTTAAGTAATTTTAGTTAATGGTGCTTTAGTTTTTTTTATTGCTTAAATAACTATGAAAATTATATGGGCTGATTTGTTTTCATTTAAAAATGCAAATGACCAGATTCTATAGTATTTTCCTCAACATTGTGTAATTTTAATTAGTTTTCCTCTAATAATTTAACAAAATGTTTCATTAATTACAATAGTTTTATGTTTGTATGTTACATGAAGACAACAGGTTCAGCTACTATTCATTCATTCATCCTCTTCCACTTAATCCGGGGTCGGGTCGCGGGGGCAGCAGCCTAAGTAGTGAGGTACAGACGTCCCTCTCCCCAGCCACTTCCTTCAGCTCTTCCAGTGGGGGGACACCGAGGCAATCCCAGACCAGCCGAGAGACGTAGTCCCTCCAGCGGGGTCTGGGTCGACCCCGAGGTCTCTTCCCAGTTGGACATGCCCGAAACATCACACCAGGGAGGCGTTTGGGAGGCTTTCTAATCAGATGCCCGAGCCACCACAACTGGCTCCTCTGTACACAGAGAAGAAGCAATTCTACTCCGAGCTCTTCCCATATGGCTGAGCTTCTCACCCTATCTCTAAGGGAGAGACCTGCCACCCTGCGAAGGAAGCTCAGAGGCTGCACCGATCCGCCGTGGTAAATTGAGAGCTTTGCCTTCCGGCTCAGCTCTCTCTTTACCACGAAGGACCGGTACAAGCTCCGCTTTACAGCAGAGGCTGCACCGATCCGCCTGTTGATCTCCCGCACTCGTGAACAAGACCCCGAGATAATTGAACTCCTCCACTTGGGGCAGGACCTCATTCCAGACCTTGAGGGTGCATTCCACCCTTTTCCTGAGACTGAGAACCATGGCCTCGGACTTGGAGGTGCTGCTTCTCATCCCAGTCGCATCGCACTCAGCTGCGAATCGCTCCAGCGAGAGCTGGAGGTCCTGGCTTGATGAAGCCAAAAGGACAACAACATCTGCAATTCAATTGTTGTACTGTATAATCAGAATATTTATATATTGATATAATTCTGCACGTGATTTTTTGCATCAGAGAAACTCAGTAGGGTAAAAGTTTTATTACAGATACAATGTTTGTTATACAGTGTAAAATATTTAAGTATGGGCATCCAATTGATATTTCAAAGCAGATTGCTACTATGCATTTTTACAGTGTGTATAATTTAAAACATGTTTGAGGCAATTGAATGCTCTACTGACATCACTTTGAGAGGACATACTCGTTTCTCATCACTAACTGTCTTTACATGTAACATACGTAAAATCTCTTTTTTTGCTCTCAACAATGTAGTGTTTGGGGTACAGTTAACTTTTGTAATCTGCATATTATAATCTATCATATCTACAATCATATTGTAATCTGTAATCTTGATAAATATTTGTGAAGTATTATGTGTAGAGTGTTTAAAGGGATATTTTAATTAGTGTTCTCCTACAATGACCTGTAATCATGAAGAAGCTTCTCTCATTTGAGAAAATAACGTTGATTTAAATATAATTTTTAAACTAACAAATAGAAAGAGATCACTTTACCGGTGATATTGTGTGTTTTCTACTTTGTCTGATGGCCTTTTTTTTAGATGGAACATCACACGAATGTATTGTTATGGAGAGTATCAGGAAATTTCTAGCTATAGGAGGGGATGGATGGTAACTTTCATACCTGTGAAGAATGTTGTAGAGCCTGTTAGTAAGCGTGGCTGGCTGCATTCTTGATTCTTGGGAAAGTGTGTACACAGTAATATATCTGTAGTAGTTTATCTGAATCTCGTTCACACTGCTGCCATCCTCGCAACAGGGCATGAAGAAAAGCATTCGTTCAGAGATAAAGAAGATGGGTCCACTGAAGCTGGCGACTCTTAATGGCTTGACATATGCCCGAACATCCATACCTGATGAGGGCAAAGATGACCATGGGAAAGCTTCCAATGACGACAGGGTAGGAATGTAGATCAGTACTGAAGTGACGCTCACATATTACATGGCGTTTTAGAAGCAGTTTTTGGCTGTTTCTTTTATGTAACTTAATTTTTGACACTATAAAACAAGTAAATAATGAAATTCACTTTACTTTTGTAAGAAATATATTTCATGCATTGTCGAGTTGTGATTTCATAGGTATGTATGTGTGCTTTTGTTTGTTGTTTTTAGTGTAAGCTACTGGAGCAACACCTGGAGCAGGGACAGGTGTTTACAGAATATGAGCAAATACCTAAAAAATGTCCCAGTAATGAGTGCAGCATTGCACAGCTGCCTGAGAATGCAGAAAGAAACCGATTTCATGATGTACTGCCTTATGATGACACACGAGTGGAGCTTGTGCCCACTAAAGAAAACAACACGGGATACATCAATGCATCACATATTAAAGTAAGTGCTTCCTAACTTTATAATAAGCCTTAGTGGGATATTGAGAGCTGTCCTTTGCTAATATGGATTTCTGTAATTGTCATTTCTATTATGGAGCTTTTGGTTTAGTTTAAGTCACCTGTGGCAGCCCTCAGTACTATTTATTCATAGTGTGTTGTTTTCATGTCTTTATCAGCTTACAATAGGTGGAGAGGAGTGGAATTATATTGCAGCTCAGGGTCCCCTACCAAACACATGTCAAGACTTTTGGCAGATGGTTTGGGAACAAGGAGTTGCCATTATTGCAATGGTAACTGCTGAAGAGGTGTGTATTTTCAGCATGTATGCACAGTCGTGTTAAGTACATGTCTTTCTTTAACAAATTCTTCAAATTAAACATTTTATTTTGTTTTGATGTGACGCTTTGCAGGAGGGAGGACGAGAAAAGAGTTTCCGTTACTGGCCTCGTCTAGGCTCCCGCCACAATACTGTTACATATGGACGCTTTAAGATCACTACGCGTTTTCGCACAGATTCAGGTTGCTACGCTACCACAGGCCTGAAGATTAAACACCTACTTACAGGCCAGGAGCGAACTGTCTGGCACCTGCAGTACACAGACTGGCCTGACCACAGCTGTCCTGAAGATTTTAAAGGTTTCCTGGGTAAGTTAAAGAAGTCTTAAATGGCTAAGCCATGGGAGTCACATCGTATGGAATTTAACCCTAATTTTTTGTTAGAATTTCTACATGTGTATTTATTTATATTTCATACAATACTAGAACAAATTTGGGTTTTGTAGCTGTATGGCTGCTCTGAGTAAATAGTTTTACCAGTATAATTTAAAAGAGGGCAGGATTTGTTTCTGCTTATAATAAAATTTGACAGGGGTGTAACTGGTTCAGTAAACTGCTCTGAAACTCTGTCCTAGCATATTTGGAGGAGATTCAGTCTGTGAGGCGGCACACCAACAGCACCAGTGATCCAAAGAACATAAACCCGCCCGTGCTTGTGCACTGCAGTGCTGGGGTGGGACGCAGTGGCGTGGTCATTCTCAGTGAGATCATGGTCGCCTGTCTGGAACATAATGAGGTATATGCACACTTTGCTTATTCTGGCAGGGGTACAGGAAATATCCTTATGGCTAGTTGAAGGAGAAGATGGCACTTGTAAAAAGTTAGCCTCATACAGATTTCTAGATTTATTTATTTCTGTGTGCGAAATCATAGGCTAATCACTTCTGGTTTAATGTTTTTTTATGGGAAGTTATTGTAAAACCGAGTCTAAGAATAATAATGTCTTCAACGCTCGAGTTAACGGGTATATGTATTTTGATACCTTCATGCTATTTACTGACTGATTTGAGTACATTTAAACCATTAATCTCTTCTAGATGCTGGACGTCCCTACTGTTCTGAGCCTGCTGCGACAGCAACGCATGATGATGGTGCATACAGTTTCCCAGTACACCTTCATTTACAAAGTTCTAATACAGTTTCTTAAAAACTCCAGACTTATATAAGCTCACATTGTTGGCTGTGCCTCCACACGCCTGGACAATGTTGTTGTTGTTTTTGTTGATGTTATAACTGGAACAGATCATTAGGCCTCACAGGATTTTGCAGAGTGTGAAAGGGCAGTGTGCTGAAGGGAGACTGACATGGACTACAGTTTCCTTACTTCCACTTCATGAGCACTTTCTCTGAGTATAAGTGAAGGATGAGAAGGAGTTAGGGCAGGTATAAAGGATGCTGCACACCAGTATATACATTCTCAATAATCAGTATTATTCAGAGATTTCACCGTGGATTTTTAAACTGTATGATTGCTACTAATGAATCTCTGCACTTTTATTTTATGAAGTTGAGCAAATGACACAAATGCTGCATCTTTATTGTTAAATGTATAACAATATTGATTGCTTTTTTTAATGGTTACCCTTTTCTCATTGCCTATCTTGGTTGATAGCTGAAGGTTTACTGAGTTGAAATGAACATGATGTTCCCAGTGTTTGAAGTGTGCAAGTGTTTGGGTGGAAAATGAAGGATTTTTATTTTTTTTTCTGTGTATTGAAGGATAACTACATCCTGTCATCTTAAAATATAAATTATGTACTCTAAATGAAGGATAACTAAAGCTATATGGCTCTGCCGTCTCTTCTGAGGTTTGTATTTCTGTATGCAGTCCTTTTCAAAGTAATGTAGTACTGTGTTTGTGTAAGCATTCGGCACAGTGCATAGCAGTTCTATGCATCGTAGGTAAGATTACAGCCAAAGAGAAATTGAGATGTTTATATGTGTATTATGTTATTGATTGTATACACAAGTATTATAAAATAATTTAGAATGTTGCATATCCCATGTGTGTAAGGGCGGATTTATTATTTCCATGGCTCTTTTTAGTACAGCTATTTCTGCTTGATTCTAAAACTACCAACCAAAGAGGGGTCTGAGATGATTTTCGGTTTCTGTGAATAGCAAAACTTGTTTTATGTGCTGTTTATTGCCTAGTTCCTTCGTCTAGTGACAAGAATCTGCCAAAGAAGCTGCATTTTCCAACTGAGATTGTTAGATATTATCTAAATAGTGTAAAACTTTTTAAACTATGATAGAACTAAATAAGGCGGAGTATAATGACCTCGAGGTAATGTGCCATGTGTGCTTCTGATAGAATTTCTTCAGTTTGTTGCCAAGCCTGGAGATCAGCTGTGATGCAAGTGATTGCAGCCTGTTCATCTATTACCTACATTTCACCATCAATCTGTTTAAGTTACAAATCATAACTTGGTCTACAGTTTGAGCTGAAGTAAGGACTTTGCCTAGATCTGCTGTTCAATCAGGAATTCCAGACATAAATTATGTTTCACTGTAAATAACCTCACTATAAACTCATCATTTGTCACTATAATCAACATCAGTTCAATATTCTGTTTTATACATTGTTTAAAGGATAAAAAGCAGCTACTCTTGCATTGAACTTGATTAGCCTGGTTTCCATTGGCTGCGGAATATATTTTCCTTGGTAATACATGAATCAAATTTGTGCCAACATATATCTTGTTTTTGTCCAGTTATTAACAAAATGTAAGAGTTTCATAACAAATTACTGTTGTGCCCATATAAAGTCACGAGGGATTTGGATTAGGGCTAGCTTTAGAGTAAAAGCAGTGGGAATGCCTGTTTCTGTTGAAATTGGTATTTTTCCACAAATTAGGTCTAGACACAAGTCTTTTTTTTTTTTTTTTTTTTAATAAGTCAAATGCAAGGGGAAGCTTTATTTATTTTTATAGGTCATACAATGAACATAAGGGGAAAAAATGGTTTTTAAATATTCCCTAAATATTTTGATGTAAAGGCAAATTAAAATCAACACTGCAAAAGCATCATTTTAATTCTTCAGTGCATTCATTTTCATTACAGTAATCATAAATGGCTTGTGTATTGTTTATAGGAAAGCTTGTAGCATTCAGAATTGCTGAAAATCCAGAAACGGTGCTAGGCTCCAAAAATTTCAGGGTGAAATGCAGTCACATTCATGTTTAAGCAATTCTGACAGCAACAAAAAGAAGGTATATATTTTTATACTCATTAAAGTTTTACTCAAAAAAAGGTATATACTCAATAAACAAATGTATTAAAGCACAAATAGGTTACTGCTTGAATGTGCCATGTGTTTACAGTGCGCTACTGTGCTTCATTTCTTAAGAGGCCAATCATTTTAAGTTGTTAAACAGCTAAACCTCACCTTAAAAATCAGTTCATCTTAAGTTATAAACCAATTTCATTTGTTTTACATGTCTATTAAGCATAAGAGTGGGCTTTATCAATTTTTATAGATTTAAACTAACTTTATTTGGTGTGTGTGAATGACGGCATGGATGTAGAATGAACTGATTTGATTTCTTATTTGGTTTCATCATCCTTACCATAGACAGGGTGTTACCTATCGCTTGCTCTTTTGCACATGGATGCCCAGTTCTGCCCAGACTCAAGATAAACCCCCGACTGTTTTACAACTCTCCTACTAAAATGTCTGCTTATACTTGGTGAACAGGAACTTTTTTCCAGACCATCTCCCTGATGTAAAAAAAAAATGAAGTATTTGCATTTAAATGGAAGTGCAGCTTGTCCAGAAATATGTGCTTTGTTTTCAGATGTAAAATCTTCCAAGCTGGATCCATGAGTTAGTATTTGCAGTGGATACGTCTCCCACAATACATTGTTACAGCGATTAAAGAATTAAGAATAAAAGGCAGAACTGAATGATATTTTAGTGTGGTTAGATTTTAATATATAAAGAAATATACACTGCTCATGTTGGTAATAGCAGTCACATTCAGCATTATTGGTAATTTCTTTGCAGTAGGAATACTTTGTCCTAATGGCCGTGTCTGTTCTGTGTCGTGGGTTAAGGATGTGTTCCATAAACCATGAGAAATCATATCTCAGTGTAAATTACATGTCCAGAGAAAAGTTTCATTCTGCAAATAAATACGGTATTTTAAAAAAAAATGTGAGGTTGGTTTGTTTGTTTTCCATTAATATTCACTGTGCTCCCAACTAACTGACACACAGACTTTTTGCTTAACTGTTTCCTTCTTATGTAATACACAGGCAAATGGTTTTACAAAAGATCATATGTTGATATTGAAAAATTTTACATATGTAGTATTATTTTATATTTAAAAAAAAAACAACAACACAGAGGGCTATTCTGCTGAGATGCAAGAGTTTTTGACCCAGCAGGGCTATTGCTAGAGGAGGATACGGCAGGAGCCGCTAAATGGAAGAAAGCACAAAAATTCCTTATTATTCATTCATTTGCTGAACCTCTTAATCCGATTAGGGTTGTGGTTGTAAACCTTACAGTTCGCCACATCATCTCACACAGTCTTCTTTTACACTTACACCTAAGTGCAATTGGGAAAACCTGATTAGCCTAATGTGCATGTTTTGGACTGTGGGAGGAAACCAGAGTATACAGAGGAAATCCAAGCAAGACATGCAAAGCTCACACTGAAGCGCCCTTGCCAAACCCAGAACCTTCCAGCTGTGAGGCAGACATGCTAACCACTATGCCACTGTGCTGCCGCAAATATACTATTTTACCGAAACATTTCACTGGGTCTGCGATGGCCTGGCGAGCTGTCCAGGGTGTACCCCGCCCTCGCCCAGAGTCGGCTGAGATGGGCGCCAGCCTCCGCGCAACCCTAAGTAGGAATAAGCGGTTCAGAAGATGAATGAATGAATGAATTTCACTGGGTTTTTGTTTGTTGTTGCTTGTTTTTATTTTTCAGTTTGGGAACTAGTAGA
>JAOUQZ010000002.1:17606539-17630062 GCA_028564935.1 Neosilurus hyrtlii
TTTCTCATGCAGAACAATATGACACCTTTGTGAAGTTCACACATGATCAGTTAATGCGGCGATTTGAGGAACAGCCTGCTAGCTGTAAGTGACCTCCGTAAATAACCCACAGAGCCAACACTTATTTTCATCGACACCTCTGTAGATAATATTTAAGACTAAAATCTTGTGTTTTTCCTTTGATTTAAGATGTGTCTTGAGATCACCAGCGCATTGCCAGGATGCAGTTTACTGAGCTGAATGTCCGCCGATTCCACTGCAGACCTGGTTTGAAATAAAACTGCTCCAGTGTCACTCATGCTGACAGAGGCTGTCTTTAGAATTTGTCAGTACGTATTATTGGTCCTTGTGAACCTGGGTGCTTCCTCTTGTAAATGTTATACAGACCTTTTATGTCTGTTTATTCTACCAGTGGCCTACATATAATCTGTATCATCAGCCTTTTCTTGCATTCCATGACGTAACCATACTGAATATGAACAATACAATGGTTTATTTTCTGGTCGTTTCACAGGTGCATAGCCGTTAGTATGGATGGAAATCCAGAATGTTAAAACAAACTCTTTGCAAGTATTCCCAGAGTGCTGCAGTGTACGGTTTATCCTTCTTATAAAAAGCTTGATAAATGTTTTCACTAGCCACACGTAGTGCAGCCAGAAGCCTAAACCATACAGCGTTGTGGGTGTGGACTGGGATTCAGTAAAGCTGTTCTGTACTATACACTGAGCTCTTGAAGTGTCGCATTAATCAGTTAGAGCTTTTTGTTTTTCCTTTGTATATGTATAGACCGCGGGTGTCATGACCCTATCATGTAGGGTCACAGAGTTCAGTGTTTAAAGACTTTACCTCTGTTATAACACACAATTCTGCTTATTATCTCATTACCAGAGTCTTCATGGACCGAGTCTTGTGTGCAGGACTCAAGATTGAAACTCTGATGTACATGAAAGCATCAATAAAGACTTGTGTGTACATAAACTCGTGTTGCACTTTTAAATAGTGTGAAACATTTATGTTTATTCTCAGAAAAGTCAAATAGCCACCTGGTAATGTCTGTCTGGTGTATGTATAAAAATGTATTCAGTTTGCAGTGATGAAACAAATAATTCAGCCAGAGAACACCTCACAGCACAGGTGTCAAACTCGAGGCCTGCGGGCCAAATCCGGCTCGCCAACCCATTTTGTGGCCTATGAGAGCTTTCAAGGAATATGATTATCGTACATTCCTTACATCAACCATTACCGTAAAACTTAATTCGTTATCCACAAGTACACAGCTAGTCATTCAAAACTTAATGATTGCATGCTAACATTGTCAAGAAAGGAAAATTAAAGGAAAAGTGGACAAATACCTACACTAATCATTTTGCCATTCGTGGTTGCCCTATTTGAAGAGATGTTCTGTGATTAGTCGGCCCACGCTGACCTAAAATTTAGGCCCTCAGTAAAATGAGTTTGACACCCTTGCCTTACAGGATGACATCCGTGTCATACAGGGTAATAATTTGAGTATCTTGAATTATTTTTTTCCCATTATTTACCTTTTGACAAAAGAAAAAAAAAAAACCCAAAACAAAAGGGTCGATTTTACAACATAATGATTTGCTCTGAGCAATTTATGGGAACAGATGCTTGACTTATTAAAACATTTAGAGGAGCCACCAGAGTTGGCAGTGTTCTCAAAATAGCTAATTTAGACTTATTAAAAGGGGAGGTTGGATTGAGTCATCTAGTCACATTTATTTATGCTATATATCTTGGTCAGTGACAAAGTGGATCCAGGGCCTACGTTGTGAGCAGTTGGTATAAGGCAGGATTATACTCTAGAGGGGATGCCAGTCCAAGCACACATTCTTACACACATTCAGAGCTTATCTGCTGCAGGAGTGAAACATGAACCCCTGCCCTTGGAAAAACCTGAACCTAAACACCGAATACTGCACAGGACCACTGTGCTGCCTGACGCTGGCACAAAAAAATTTACTCAAGATTGCTTTTTCAAGAACTACAGTTAGACACAATTAGTACACAGCATATACTATAGGGAAACGGTGTGCGTTGATTGAACATCAAGTGGATAAAGTTCAAATCAAATTAGCCATGTAATAAAGATACAGTAATATAAAGATATCAGTCGAAAGTGGCATACACACAGGATGTGATGAGTGACAAGCAACCATGTAAAGTCATTGAGAGTGACGGAATGAACATCGAGAGGCGTAATGTTCTCTAACAAGGTGAAGTGGGCATGTACAGAGGTAATCTGAGCTGAACCTTCACGTGATGTGATTTGAGTGATTACCAATCCGAGTTTAAAGATACTGTTGATTGACAGATGCCGCCAAACATTGAGTTCCCAAAAACAGTTGCCATAGGAAACTAGTATAATTGTTCCATCAACATGGCAGAGGAGCTCATTGCCATGTTAAACTGCGGACCGAAATTTTGCAAGGATAATAACCAGAAACGCAATTCTTGGGTCCACATTTCTGAAATGGTTGGCATTTTTTGAGTTTTATTTATATATGTTTAACTTCGTGATGCACAGAAGTCTGCATTCTATACTTGCCAACAATAATAAAATAATTTATGATATTGTGCCAAAATGAACTAAAATATTTGGATAACGTTGATAAAAGCCATCACGGATGTACTTTAGGGAACTAGCGCGATGCTTCTCAAAGTTTCATCAGGTAAGATCTAGTGGGTCACCTGGGCAACAAGAGCTGATGACACTTCAACAGCAAAGCGATTCGCAGGTCTCTCACTTTTGAAGCCTTTCGCATTTCTCCTGACGTCCTGTGTGGAGGTTGCTTAAGAATCTAATGGGCATTCAAATCCATAACCCCACTGTGCTAACCACACCCTTTCTGCAATTCAGTCCTGATACACAAATGAACTAGTGCAAGGTCTATGAAACCCAAATGAATCACATAACTAAATGCAATTCTCCGGCTGGAACCATAAGTGTTACTTCATTCAGAATAGTAGATTCATGGTTATTTTATTTTAAATTCACAGTATTGGTTCTGCGTGTAAAGTGGAGATGAATGAATCACGGCAAAAACACATTTCAATGAAGTTTTGTTGGAGATGAAAGACAACGAACATGTGAAAAACTTTTTATTCAAATACATACTTGTCAGCAAAATGAATCAACGTTAACATCCTCCCCAGGTTAGTCGTGCCACATGGTCAGTTTTCTGCTTTGTTGATTTCACAAATCCCAGGAACTCCAGCTCAGACACCGCTTGGATGAAGCGAGCACTATTTGGTTAAAGGCAATACACAAAGTACTAATGATCACAAACAGTGCACAGGAGCATTAACAGGTTACATAAACAGCACAAGCATGGCACCTGAAATTATAACCCATCTAAAATGTACAAAAAAAACCACTTTCTGCAGTGGATGTGATTCCATACCACAGTCTATACAGAGTCATTCAGGGCAGTGGTACTGAATAGGACAGGCAATGTAGGTAATCAAGTCAAACTACATTATGGACACACCACTCACTTTATTAGGAACACCTGCTGATGTATGCACTTCTTCATTCAAGCTACTGAGATGGATATAGTAACATTCACTTTTTTTATCCAGGGTGAGCAGACAGGCAGCTCAACAAGAATCTTCAACTGTCGAATTTCAGTGAGTATGGGCCAGTGATATGCTCAGATTCTTGTTCTTGGCTGACAGGAATGAAATCTGATGTGGTCTTCTGCTGTTATTATCTTAATGTTTGATGCTCTGTGCATAACAAGATGCTTTTTTGTAAGAAATTTGATCAGAATAAATTCTGTGTGAATAACGTGTTCTGAGTAGTGCACAACCAATCTGCACCCTAATCTGTTCGACATAATCAGAATACTCTTAAGCTCTGGAGCATCAATAAAATAATATATTGATTTAGGTACTGCCTAAAAGTTGAGCTCTGCCTAAGATCTTTGTGAGGTGTCTTTCTTTTCAATTCAGAATTGATTCTAATCCGATGCCGATGTTTTTAAAGATTAAAAGGGTACAGAATTCAACTATTTTGCTTGTACATTAGAGTATGCTCATTAATTGTAGTTTTCTCTGTACTTTTTTTTTATGAAACAAAGACTTATTTGAGAAATAATTTAATTTTGAATTTTCCTCTTATCTCCTGCTACTAGCTACATTCAACCGGTATTTTTTTTGTTCCACCGTTAGTCGTGTGAACGCTTTGTCATCCCTTGATTTTGGAGTACACTGCCAGCTCATAGATTGGAATAAAAAATTTTTAAAAAAAAATTTAATAGAAAGCCTACTATGTACTGACATTTGTAGTTGTAGCCAACTGAAATGTTATATAAATATATCCCGGACACTATTGAGTACTGCCTTTTTTGTGTAAAGCCAAGGGCTGCTACTGGCATAAGGATCAGCATTTTAACTCTGCAAATATATTCAGTTAAGCATGTGGGTTTTTTTGGTGAAACAAATTTCTCACACATTGATTGGGGAAGAAATGATGATTTAACCTACAATATTTCAGATGACTGACACTAACGTAAGAATTAAAATACTTCATATATATAATAGACGGTTTTTAATATTTTCAATAGCTTTTCTCCAGTCTATAGGTGCTGAGCCTGTCATGGTATTAATAATGGAATTATTTATTTTCTGAAGAATGGCACACCACTGTTAAAACTCCAAATTGTGCCCATAGTATGGACTCACATTAAATGAAAAGCATGACCAACATTGACCAAGCTGGTAATCAACCCTAGTTGAAGTAGGTCATTTGTAAATAAAGGATACTGCTTGAGCTCATCAACCTTGCCGTACTCTTCTGAGTCAGGATCCTTACCCTCTGCAGCTGAGGTCACTGTTGCATATGCCTGAAACACACAGTGTCTTTCAACACTTTATCATGCAAAAACTCAATATCCAGATACTTAACACAGTCATTATTCTAGAAGATGGGCTCACCTCTAACCAATCATACAAGTTAATGAGCCTCCCACACTCCAGATGAAGCTTGTAGGCAATGCAAATATCTGGAGCAGCACTGGAAACTGCACCTAAATCCGTTTTCAGGCTTACATTCTGTAAAATTTACAGCAACAACATACACCACTAAATTTTGTGGAGCAATTCAGTTGACCTAAAAAATAAATAAATAAGTGGGCTACATACCTGCAGGTAGTAGTAAGGGTGGCTAAGTGCAGTCTGGATGGAGGTACGTGGAGTTGCATTGAGGTGGCGCCGCAGAATGCCTGAGGAGCTGTAGTAGCATACTTCAAATAATGGCTGCAACTCTGGTGGCGTCAAGTGTGTCCTGGGGAAGGGGGGGAAGGGGGGGGTTAAACAAATAAAAAGGTAGTCTATCCATACAAACCCCCTAGATTATAAGAGAAGAACGCTGCATGTTGTTTTAATCTTGTCATCAGATATGATTTAACAATTATGCACCAAAGGCAGCTGGATGTTGTGTGTTCTGTGACTTTCTATACACTATATGATATTTTCCATGGGTTATAATCCATTTAACAGTATTTTAGTTTAGACATTAAAGGATGAGTTCATTCCATATTAGACATGCTCTTATTAAAACCTTTTTTTAAAATGACAACTTGCTTTAAAAAAAATTTTAAAAAAAGGAAAACTTCCTAACCTCACAAGACCATCAATAACCCCTAGGGCCTCGTTTCTCAGCACCTCAAATGGACTCAGTTTCTTTGATCGTCTGGTGCCTTTCATCTCCATTAGAGTCTGGAAAGGAAACATATTACCAAAATCCACCAATAATAAGTAGTATTATTTTGTTTCAGCAAACTTGAAGCAAGTGCCAGAGAAACTTACTTTCTGAAGCTGGAAAAGATCGGTTTTCTTTTGGAGCTCTTTTCCTGGTGAAGTAACTTCGTCTTCATTAAGATCCTCTACAGACATATCTAACAATTGTACAATAAGGTTTTATTTAAAATGAAATCCCAGTGGTGCATTATGAAGTTATTGACTACTTAAGAAGGGTTAAAGGATGGCTCATCTTTTTTCCCCCCTACGCAAACTGTTAGTGTCCAACCTCTGTTAGTGTTTAAGTGTGTCTATAAGAGAAAACTGTATAAGAATCCCTCCAACACTGCTACACACTTCAGCAGATCTCTGATAGAGAGTGGTGGTTTTATAGTAGTTTTTATAGTAGACAGACAATTTATGTTTTCCAACACAAACACCACTTACTGAGTACCTGTCTGCCTACTAAGTACACCTTTATGGCAGTTATGTCTGTTAAAATAGGGTTAACAAAAAGGAAGTACTTACAGTATATACAAACTTACTGTCCAACTGCTCAAATTTGACAAGGTAGTCTTCCAGCTGCTGCAATGCGCTTCTCATTTTCTTTGTCGTCCCGGATCTAAGAATATCCACACACTTTCTCATTGTTGTTACCAGCTCGTCTTTTGCAAGCAACCTACAGTGGTGTGAAAATGAAAGAATGCATCTAAATAAGATACACTCAGTTTAGCACAAAACATTAAAGGGAAATTAAAGCCAAAGCTAATAAAGCTTGCATGCATTGTTTATGTCAATACCTATCGAATCACACTAGGCCCAATAAAAACATTCTTTGTGGAAAAGATAAAAACTGAGTACAATTCCTCACAAAGGAGGTACGTGACAGACATAGAAGAAGCAGTAAGCACAGAAGTGTTGTTCATAAAATGTGCTTGGATATATCCCATGTGACCATGCATACAAGCAGACACTTGTCTGATGTATATAAATTTAAATGTAAAATGTGCCAAGTTTTATTTTATTCAGAATTTCACTAGTTTATACCAAACTGATTAATAACTATATACTCTTATTTTTTTGCCATTATCCTTCTAATTATTCTGAGAGTGAAATGGTCTACAAATGGCAACCTTTTCAAACTCATCAGATTAATTTAAGCAGACTGCAACTTTGAAAATGTGAGTAAAAACCAAAAAGGAAAAGAAAAGAAAAAAAACCACCTGAAGATATTTTCAGCGTAACAAGAGAGTTTGGAAGGCTTTCCTTTCATTTTCTTTTAAATGTAGCTTGTAGTGTTCAACATTTTATGCAGTGTCATTTTAATGAAAGTGAAGTAGTACCACATGCTCCAACCAATAATTTCATTTTTTTAATTATTATTATTTTACCAAAAACTTCGTCTATTCTGGAATCAGATATCCGTTGACCAATTTCATAAACATCTATTTTTGTTATAGTTACATAAATTGCTTGACTACTTATCTTTGAAAAATTTATATACATAATTTCTTCCTAAATATAGGCCTCATATACATGGCATGTTACCTCAAAAGCTGCATAGCAGTTTCGTATTCATTTGTCTCCCATATATTCTTCTCAAGACAAGATATATGCAACTCTCGTATCTAAAGACAAGCATATGTTTAATGTTCAGTAAAAACAGTACTGAAGTTACATTTAACAGCATAACTACATGTCACACTAGGTATAATACTGTTCAGAACCTTACTTGTTTTCCAAGAGGATACTTTGGAAGAGATGATGTCAGTGTGTGTAGACAGCGGAGGATGGGATAGTAATTCTTGTGGTATTTTTGAAGCCTCTTTAATAAATTTTGACATGCCAACTAGAAAATGTCCAAAGCATGCATATTAATATGGTCCTTCAACTGAATTCACAGAATAAGATTTATAAAAGATTACAAATATTTTAAAATATACCTGTTAATGGACACATTTAACAGTAATTATTGAGATGTTAAGACAACAAGAAGCCAGAAATACTTATATATCTGTAGGACTATCAAGAGCTTACCCTGACATGTTCATCACTGGTGAGAAGCTGAACCTGCCCCTGGGCATCTTGTGCCTCCACATATCTGAAATGAAATTAGGGTGTCAGATTAAGCCTTGTCCCTTAAAATTAAAAACAATAAATAAATAAAGCACATTTATTAAAGCAAGGAATCACACATGTACTGCTTCGGCTACCAGTAAAGCTGGTACCCACTTTAGGTAAACTTAGTGTAGTGATAGATGGAGTCACACAAACTCCCCCAAGTTTCAATACATGTTGCCTTATTCAATATGCATAAAATCTGCATAAATTCTACAGTATATCACAACTACATTCCTGTATTTATGTATTTACTTCGCACTCAAGACACCCATCGTTTGAAGACTCACTACATGAGGTTTTAAAGTATTAGTAAAAGAGTACTCAACAGAAAGCCACCCTGTGAAGTGAGCCCATCACTGTAACCAGTACAGCAACAAGTTTAACTCAATTTTTAGCAGCAAAGTGAGAATTTAAGCAGAGTAGCTTCATGCAAACATAAGGGAAGATGGTCCATATTAGTGTAGTCTGTTATAGTGAGTGAACCAACACTTAGGTAATATGTGTACTACTATTCTTCTGCAACGTTAGCCGAAAACACAAATATTCTAATGTGCATGTAAATTTTCTGGCATTTTGCACACCCATGCTTTCCAGGCACTATGGGAAATACTGTATGTCACCTCATGAATGAGGGCAGCTGGCGGATCATCTCCACATCTTGGTGGCTCAACTTCTGTGCATAGACCAGACACTCCTTTTTCTCACAGCAGAGAACACTGAGAGGCTGTGAGTGGAAGTGCTCTAACAGGGCCAACTATACGAACACACATTTTCTCATCGCAACATGGCCAAACAACAACAAGTACATCAGAAATCATAAAGCAATATACAGTCATCTTGATGCATCTGCTTACCTGTAGGCCTTTAACAAAGTTGCAGACTGAGAAGTCATGGTACAGGAAGATACTCAGCAGCACTTGTAGAACTTTTCCACTGAGCTTGAAAGGAAACTGCGAGGTCAAAATCAGCTGTAAAACAAAATCAAATATTATATTTATCACCATCAAATGATGTCAATAATTAAGAAGCCAATTAACAATAATACCAGTCAGTAATAAATACCTTGTCAATGACAGTTGCCAGGTGCTGGGTACAAGAGAGTGACTGAAAGAGCTCAATGCACAGCAGAGAAGACACTGAGTGTGGTAACATATGCTGAATGGTGCTGGGAGATGTGGCGATGCCAAAGACAAAGATAAACGGAAGCTCCTGGATGTACCGACTGTTAAAAAAATATTTATTCATCAATATCAATAATTAGATGAAAAGCAGTAACTTATTTTTTTAATATTGCATAGAGAAATAAGATCTGGAAAGCCTCGTTTTGCTGTACTGCCATCAACGCACGGCAATTATCTTATAAATGTCACTAGCATGGAGTCTGACAGGAAGTTAAGAATAGCTTTGTCTACTGAATCTTACAACAAAGAGAAATGCCACAGTGGCATTTTAAAGTTCTGATAGTGTGCAAAGTTCTCTGGTCAGTGCTGAAAATGCGAGTCACTTTTTGCGTGTAAAGTCCTTTGCATTTCTTGTCTATACACATTTCACCACTGTAGAAATAGTTAGCAGTTTCTTACTGAAAGTCATGACATTTTCAGACCTCTAGGCAACTTTTGTGTTCTGAGAGGGAGAGACCATGGCATGTAATGTAGCACATTAGTAATTTTTACCATTAATGGATACAAAACCATGCCTCAGAGAATGGAAATCTCCGACCATGAAATTTAATACCAGGAAACACATATTAGAATTTAAATGTCAGATGTTTCAAATTCTTTTCTACATAGAGCATACCTGATACTTACACCATTGTGTTAAATGAGTAAACTAATGTAGCCGCAAACAGCAATGACAGGCCCTTAACTCACTACAGTAACAGCACATCGAGGACCAATTCATCCAGGTTGAGTGAAAAAGCTATTATTTCTGGTGCCAGATGGTGTCTCTAGGCCAAAGAGCAAACAGTAGTATGTATACAAACCAAAATACCTTACTTACTCTTGGTCGTGGCTAATGCAACACAATTTAGAAATTTGTCTTGAGAAGATCCACATGCCTACTAAATCTGGTGCATCCAGTCCCTGCATGTATTGGAGGATGCTGATTCAGCTGTTTTATTTTGTGTGCGAGTGTGTGTGTGTGTTTAAGAACGGCTGAACATTCTGGCTTGCAAAGCATGCCACAAAATGTTAGATTGTGGTAATTAATGGCAAGTTGATATTTTTTTTCTTCCACATCAAGTAGAGCAAATAATTACAGAATCCCTCAATCCATAGCAAGAAGGTCCAGGTTTCAATCCCAGGCTCGGCAACGGCATTTCTGTGTGGAGTTTGCATGTTCTCTTCATGCATTCCAAAGATATGCACATTAGGCTAATTGGATATCCTCAGTTGCCCCTAGGTATGAGTGTGTAAGTGGTTGTGTGTGTCCTTGTGATGGACAAGTGAGCTGTTCAGGGAGTATGCCACCTTCTCCCAAAGATAGCTGAGATAAGCTCCAGCCTCCCCACGAAAACAGTATTATGGGACTAAGCAAAAAAAAATAAATCTCCTCTGGGTTTCTGGGTTCTTTGAGGCCTGGACTTCATGAATGGAAAAGCAATATTCATCAATCAGGTTATACCTTTCTCATATAGCAGCCGACAGATTTGTGGGAAGCTTTGTGGGTTTCTACAAGGTAATTAAATTAAAATAAAATAACTTGCTTTCTACAAAATGAAATAAGCTTTATGAGTAGTGATTCAATATTTTTGCCAGGGGCTCTACATGCCTAACTCAATGACATGGTTGTGCTCTGGAGTCACTGGGCCAAGATTCTGTCCCTGGGTAACTGTCACATAAACTGATGTATGTCAAATGTTCAAGTTTTCACCCATGGGAACCTCTTTCAAGGTTAGTTTTCTTTTTTCCCCCCTTACTGATCCAATAGGGTCCTTGCATATCCGTAACTCAGGCCCTAAAAAGCACCCGAAAAAGACATACTGCAGATGTCTCTTTAGATACATGCAACTCTGATGAGGCAAACAAGAAACATACTACCAGCTTCTAGGTGGTAACCTACATGAACGTGTCAAACAAATAGGCACTCCAAATTTATCGCCATGTAGGTTTAAGATATTTTAGCTTTTGTTCAGTTGTCTATACATTATAGTATTACAGTGGTAACAAGCCCAAAATACATTTAAATGAGAACGTACGATGTTATTCATGGAGTTTTTTGAACACTGAACATCAGCTGCTTGGTTTAAAAAAAAATTTTTAAAAAGAGTTTCTATAATATTAAACAAAGACAAAACACAAATAACAAGAACAACTAGCGCATGTCCAAAGCATAAATGGACACATGGGGGTAACTCTCACATGTATGCATCCTGTACCATGCACATTTATTTTTCCAAGGAATAAAACGTGCTATTTCACAAAAATGAGAAAAGGAGTAGACGACGCAGCCTACGACTTCACATTTGCATGTAAGAGCTAATAATTATTAAAAACAACAAGAATGCACTTACCTGCAGATAACTATAAAATCCTGAAGTACACGTGGATTAAATGCTTCAAAATCTTTGAAAATCACCAAAATTGGGGGATCCTCTGAACCGCTTTTCTTCACTGGTGACTTCGCAGTATGTTCCTACAAGAAGCAACCCCACAAACAATGAGCTAAACATGTCCAGTACAAACAAATCATGTATAGATTTATTTATAGAAAGATTAGCACCGGTAGACACAGCAACCTGCAGAGAATCAGTCAAACTCTTAAGAAATATTTACGTACCTTTGTAACTGCTTTATACCAGTGACAGAGTGCACTCATTGAGCAAGATACTGTCTTCTGTGGTAAAGATATACTGGTGGATTCTTCATCATCATCATCATCATCATCTAATGACAAGCCAACACCAATCAACCTCTCTAACACACTCTGCATCAGATTCTTCAGAGCTGTGAGAACATAATACGATTAGTGTGCCTATCTTTATTAAATTTCATACAAAACAAAAAATAATTTACTGGCAAATTTTCTAACAGCACACCTGAACATTGTTTGGCCTGAACAGAGACAGCAAAGGGGGTCACCGATTCCTGTAAGAGGTCAGACAGGCTCTGAAATGTCATGTCATGATCTGGTACATTTACACCTAAAGGAAACAAATGTTAAGTGTTGATGAATTATTGTCTACAGTCAACATGATGTTCATATTTCATATAAAGAACATGTGCACATACCAAGCACCAGGGCAGCTGTCGGTATTTCGTTGGCTCTCATGACAGACGCCCAATCACTGGCTCTTGACTGGTACCTTGAGCTACATTTCTTGATGAATTCTACAAGGCTATCCAATATTTTCTTATTCAGGTCATCCTGCAATATCTGTTTGAGAGAACCAGTACTTTTGATTTGAGTATCAGAGGGGAAGCTGAGGTGTTTCCCATTTTATTTCCATCATGATCTTGCTTTTGAAACAGCCACAAACCTCTGTGTCCCTTTTAATTTTCTCCCAAAGTTTTTGACAAGTAAGAAAGCGTTCTTTGCCATATACACAGTCATCGTTTCCATCAGCAAAGTAATCTTCTGATCACAACAAGAAAAATTACAAAAAAAACAGTCAAATTTCTGTCAGAAAAAACACGTGTGTGTATGTATATATATGTATGTGTGTGTGTGTATATATATATATATATATATATATATATATATACACATACACACACACACATATATGTGTGTTATCAACAGCTTTGGGAAGAAATATCAGCAGATGACATTAAATTACTTATATAATTGCTTTCCCTTTACTTACCTGCAGCTGTAATGCGCTTCCTCTTCTTAGAACCTGGCTTGAAGACAAAGCACCCCTAAAAATGTACAAAATAAAAAAAAAGTTATGTCAAAGTTATATGTTTTTCTGAAACATAATAATAAAGACTACATCCTTCTTGAGAGTGAAGAAATATAAAGTTACTGGATAACCATCCAGTGCCCTAGAGCACCAATAGATTCATTATTAATAACTAAAATAGACAACACAAGATAAATGTAAGTAATATAAAACCTTACCTTGACACACAAACTGTGGCACTAAATAAATTAGTGCATGTCTTTAAATGAAAGGCTGTCCAGCCATTAGTATTATTAGTATTATTAGTATTATTAGTAGTAGTAGTAGTAGTATTAGTAGTAGTATTAGTAGTAGTATTATTATTAAATATTATTATATATTATTAAAATCGTGTTTCCTCCAGGAATTAAAAGAAATATTAGATGAATGCCTGCAGCAGTAATACAATTAAAGTGTTGCTAAGTCACTATAAAACTATGATGAGGAAGAAATAAACCATTACCTTTGATACTGATGAAGTAGCCATGTTTATCGCTCAACCACTTCCTGTTGTTTTTTCCCGCGCTAATGACGTCTGTGTTATGACGTAGGTTTTTTTTTATTTAAAAAGGTTTTTTTTTCTAATTTATAATCAACTTAGCTCACCGGTTTTTTTGTTTTTTTAGATTTTTCACTCAGTACTCATGTAGTTGGTTTAGTGGACAGAAAAATCAGATCTTGAATAAGTCAGACAGGCTGATGGAGGCGTTACATTTCACAGGCTTCTTGAAGTCACGTGAGTGGCATCCAAACTTATGATTGGCGGTTCGCTTTGGCGGTGATGTACGGCCTTTCATTGGCTGACCGCTGTAAAAAAAAAATAAGAGTTTTCATTGGCTGTTTGCTCTAGCGCGTCTATTCGCCCTTTTCATTAGCAGTGCTCTTTCTTTAAGTGGATTTTCTGCATTTTGATTGGCTGTGCCCGTTTGGGGCAGTATGCGCCACACACGATCAACCATAACATTAGCACCACCCGACTGGTCTCCACAGTGATCTGCAGCTGTGCAGTCCCATGCACAATAAACTGCCATGTACTGTGTTCTGACATCTTTTTTTATCACATCCAGCAGTGTGTGCTGCAGTAGATCTTCAGTGGGATCAAATCAGACGTACAAGCCATCGCTCCCCCATTTATCAACGAGCCTTAGACACCCATGACACTCTTGCCAGTTCACTGGTTGTTCCTAATTTTTCCTTCCCACATATGTAGCAAAAACTTTCTGGGGAGTTAAAACGCTTTTTTTCTGTCCATGATGAAATGATTTTGCTAAATGTAAAATCAAGCAATAAACTATTTATAACTTAAAATCCTTATGTGAAAGGCAAAGTCTGGCGTTATCACCTCTCAATAGGGTAAACTTGGCATGTTTTTTTTTGTTTGTTTTTTCCTCCATGTAGCAAAACCATTATCATCAATGTTATTCATGTTACCTGTCAATGGGCATGTTTTTAATGCTCTGGCTGATGTTTCTCCTTCGAGTAATTTTCAATGTTAAGGAACGTTATGTCAACCTTATTTCCTGCCGAAGTTCCAACAGACCAATTATTTTATGTCTTATTACAACTATACTGCGATGGCCTGGCGAGCTGTCCAGGGAGTACTCTGCCCTCACCCAGAGTCGGCTGAGATGGGCACCAGCCTCCCCGCGACCCTAATTAGGATTAAACGGTTCAGAAAATGACATGGCATTACAACTATATAAAGTGTACACATGACAGAGCCATACCTCAAACATTTCATTGTATTCATGAATGACTTTTGGACTTCGGTTGCTTTTGTGTTGCAAAAGCTTCTTCTGAGATAAGTGATCCACACTGTCTGGTGTAACCCAAACAAGGATGGGTGTCCCTTTTCGGTCTAGTTCCTCTCAAGGTTAATCGCTCACATCATCTCTGAGTTTTTCCTTGCTGCCTTTTTCACAAATTTATTCATTAATGATGGATAGGACATACACATACAGAGAACTGTTTAAATTCAAAAACAAATCAATTTACTATGAAATAATTCTCATGATGATGATGCTTCTTTGGTATAATGACCATTGTTAAAAGTGCTGTACCAATAAAACTGAATTTTAATATAGCTCAAAATTATCGAGTCCTCAAAAGCAGGTACAGCTGGTAGCATTTTCACCTCACAGCTCCAGTTAAATCCAAAGTTTTAGTTACTGTAAATTTTCATGTTCTCCATTTGTGCACATGGGCTTTTAAGTGGCTTTTCAGTTTTATCCACCCTCACAAACATACCATGTAGATGGAGTAGCTAAAATAAACTAAAAATAAAATATTTATTATTCAATATAAAATATATTTATGGTTTCAACCTATGATGTAAAAGCCACCTAGTGTTTTTTTCATGTAATTAAAACCTTTGAGTTTGTAATTAGGCTTTTCCACACACAAAGGGGGAAATGTTTGAGGAGTGCACCCTGAAGGAAGCAGTTTGCTCAGCGACACGTGGGTTGCTACTCAACTCACTTTTATATATACCCTAAGTTTTATGATTTAATTATGAAATAGCCATCAAATTAGAGGCTTTTTATATTTTTGCAAAAGAGGCATGCCTTGAATTGTATCTCTTCTACTGAATTATAAATATGTTTAGTAAATAGCTGACTGCTGACTTCTCTGATAATTCCTAAGCATAGAGTGGGCAATACTGGGGAAAACTACCTGAGCAATTACAGAATATTTCACCTTACCTTTATACAAAATACTGAAACACTTTAAACAGTTGCTTAATTATTATAACTTTGTTGGTTCATGCAAAATAAAATGGGTAAAGTAAAACTTGAGTACATGCAACTACTGCCATTAAAGAAATATAAACGCCTAAACGCATAACACTTGAAGCGGGCTGCAATAAGTAATTTCAAGAGGGGACAATTCATCTATTCATGCTGCTTTGATATGTAAATATCTGTCAATTACAGAAAGCATTCAGGTTACTTTTATTGAATATTGTGTGGAAGACATATACATTACTATACACTACAGTGAAGTAAAAAATAAATATATACTTAAAAAAGAAACAGATCCCATAGGGATATATAAAAACATTTTTTCAGCATGTGTGTAAAATATTACATTTAGCAAATGCTAAGCTTTAAAAGAGAACTGACTTCATAAATACAAATATGTTTCTACATAACATTTAAACCCTAATGTACATAATGGTATCTCAAAATGTAAAATCAATATTTTGTATAAGAATCTGTCATTTTCAGTCTTCCCAAATCAAACGAACTGCTTGAAAAACCTCAAACTGTTAGCTGATGTACCTGTCTGCAGCATGTAACATTATCTAATCCTGAGTGCAAAGCTCTGAAAAGAGACAGAGACATCAGTCTCAAAGCCAGTCATCAACTGCACAGCCACTTTTTCAGGATAACAGTAGGCCGCATGTCCTGAAGTTGTTTCAGCAAAAGGTCAGCACCATTGGAAAAATTTCCATCCATAACAATCTTAACGTTATTGACAGACTCTAGCTTAAGAGGATTTCTGAAATGAACCATATTTTGGTTCTTGCCTTTCTTCAGAAAAACAGTTCTTTTATAGATACTATTAGCAGTTAGATTTTTTTGTTTTCTTTTTAATGGCTTCTCAGTCCATTCACTTTCAGTTGATTTTCTCTTGAAAGTATTTGTTGATGGAGGCTCTTCAAATAATTTAAGTATCGATGCCTTCAATCCTAAAGGACTAAAAAGCTTTTGTGCAACTCCACTCTCTGTCTGCTCCTGATGATGGGCAGAATTTGATGTTGAGCCTGAAATTTTTGGAACATGGTTGCCATCTGTAGTGCTGTGTCTAAGACTTTGTCTCCGTTCTGGATTGATTTTTAGTGTCTGCTCTGACTTTCGTGGTCTCCCCCTTCCACGTTTAACTGGTATTAGATTGGATGTAGAGTTTGTATATGCAAGTTGCTCGGTTTTAGCTCCATTTTCAGGCTCTTGAAAGCCGTGGGACTTTACCATGGAGTTCACAGGATCAGCCTTTAGCTGAGGATCAGTCTGTTCTGTGGTTTCAGCATGGTGCTGAGGATCTGTTTTTTGTGAGGGTTCTGAGGCATCAGACTTTTCTGAGCCATCAGACTTTTCTGAGCCATCAGACTTTTCTGATGGATCAACCATTTCCACAGGATCCATCTTTTGTTGAGGATCAGACTCTTGTGCGGGATCAGTATTTTCATTGGCATCAGCTTTTTCACCTTCAATGGTGTCTGATGAAGTTTCATCTGATTTACTCCCGTCTTTGTTCCTTAATCTTGAGTTCTTCTTACAGAATATGAAATGGCTCCTCTGATTCTCGATGTAGCGTTCTGAGAGACCGTGAGTGGTGTAATGCTTAACTACATTCCGCTCTGTACTTGAGACTGAGTCACAGCCCTTAATCATACATGGATACTGTAGAGGAAACTGTCCAGTGCACATAGCAGATGCCTCGTCCATGGACTTCAAAGTGGGTTTTCCAAAGCTTGTCCAGTGGTTACGTGCTTTTTCCTCCTTTTTCTTTACATTTTTTTTTTTCAGTTTGATCTTGTTACTTGAAATATTCTCCTTCCCGTCATTGGGTTTTGTGCCAAGTGATTTTGCTGATTCAGTTTCTGTGTCACCCTTTTTTTGTTTCTGTTTAATGGTTTCAAATGTTGTTTGGTGTTTTTTCATGAAATGTCGTAGTAGATTTGACTTTGTGGTATAGACCCTGTCACAACCCTCATATTCACATTTGAATGTGAGGTCCACCCTTTCAAAGTCTCCATCTGCAGAAACTCTTATGGTTTTGTGGTCATTCTTGATGTGATCAATGTATTTTAGATGACATGTGAAATATGCAGAGCATTTTGACTGATCACACTGAAATTTTCCTACTTCAATGCCTGACAGCAAAGCACTAGCCTTTTCTATCGTGCACCTGTGAAGCAAAAGATAATGCTTGAGTAAGCTGGTAACTTTTGAGACGACTTTTGAGCATTCTTTCACTTGACATTTGAATTCATGGACACGAACAGACCCATCACCACGGTCACTATTAAAGCTTTCGTTTGCTTCGTCCAAGATCTCTGACTGATGCATCGCTTTGTAATGCAAGATAAGATTTTGCTCTATAGAAAAAGCTGCTACACATCCTTCATGGACACATCGGTACGGCCTGTACAGAGTAGCGTCATTATTTGCATCAACAGAATCAATTTTGGCCACAAGCTTTTTGTGTGCTTTTTCTTTTTTACGGGATTCAAACTTTTCCTTAGGTTTTGACTTTTTTGACTTGTCCATTTCTTCAGTCGCGTTTTCTCTAACTAGTGTAGTTGAGCTATTGGTAGCTTGCTCCAAATCACAGTGTTTGTCAACAGGAACAGGGTTTCCACTTGCTAGTTCTTGAGTAACAACTATTGTTGAATTCTGCAAACTTATCTTATCAGCAGTGGGAAAAGGAACTTGCGGTGGTTTCAAATCCTTTACTGACTGGAAAATAGGGCCCAGATCTTTCTGTAACATATCTGCAGCTGGACTAATAACACTACTTATGAGGGCAACTGGATTAAGACTTTGCTTTTTTCCTGCAAAGTCTGCTGGTTCACTCTTTATATTCTTACATGCTGTGCCAACAGTTACACTTGAACTGGATGGCACAGATGAAGTGGGGTTAGTCTGACAGCTGGCAAGATTGTTAGTTGCATCTTTTGATGTAGATTTAGATGCTTTTGTCTTTCTGCCTTGTCTGCCAATTTTTAATTTAGATATTTCCTCCTTTGACATATGATGGACATTTTTATAGTGGATTTTAAGGCCTGTGGTTCTTGTAAAGGTCTTTGAGCACAAGTGACAAACGTATGGCGATAATCTGTCTGGGTTTCTCTTCATTTCATTTACCTTCTCCTCAGTGAATTCATGTACTCGGACTAGGTGTTTAAATAATGCTTCCTTTGTCATTGCACCATAGACACAGCCATATTCAGTACATCTGAATGGTTTGAGAAGATTCTTCAAATCATTACTTTCTCCAGGACGTTTAGTTTTATTACAACTCTTAGTTGTTGTTTTAGTCACAGCCATAACAGTTTGCAAGGTAGGTGTTCTGACTTTTAGGGGGTCTTGGGTAAGTCCGTCTACTAAATCTAAGCGTTGTAATGCCTGTTCAATTTCTAAAATGTTGCCATCTTCAGCAGAACGTGTAGAGGAGATTTCAGAGTTTCTTTGAGTGTCAGTTTCTGGCAAATCAAGAATTTTCAAAGACTGTACACTAGGTGACCTTCTATTTGGATTATCAGGAGCTATAAAAGGACTTTCAGGTGTGTCTCCAGATAACAGACTGCCATTTTGCAGACTGTAATCTGCGGTATGGATGTCTGTAAATGTGCTACTGTTAAGCACATCTGATTCTGACTGCTGCTGTGCAAGTGACTGGGAATCTTGGCCATGTACTTCATTTCTATTAAGAGCTATTGGAATAGTTGAAATATCTGGATCGTTTAGAAAATCAAGAAATGATGTCGGCAAATCAGCAGTTAGATCAACTTCATCCAATGGTTTGCACTGAGAGCGCTTGGATAAATGTCCTCCAAGGGACTTGGTGCTGCTAAACTCCCTGTAGCACCTGCAGCAAATAACTTTTCCATCCTTTATTATTGCAGGCCACTTAGTCCTCTTTGATGATCTAATTCTCTTTGTTTTCGTGACTTCACCAGGACTTGTAACACTCTTATCCCCACAAGAAACGTCTTCACTTGTCACTGGTGACATTTCTTGTGTAGGCAATTCATTATTCTGTTCATTTTCCAATGCTGTACTGGCATTTGAAACAGAAAAACATTCAGGTTCTTCCTTACAAATCGGAAGAGCAAAATGAGTTTGGCTTTTAACTTCTGATGGGAAGAGAGGATTAGAATCACTAGCTGTGTATTCTTTTTCTGGTTTTAACAGAGGTTGTACTGAAGTGGAACATGTCTCTGCTGGGTAAGATGAAAAATATGGATTGAAAGTCTCTTCTGACACAGAATGCAAATCACCTTCATTGGCTGGAACAACACTGGTATGGTTTTGTCTGATCTGCAAGTACCCAAGATCTTCACTTGATGCCAGTTGTGACATCTCACATGTCTGATCACCATTAAGAGCATGTAACACCCTTAAAGAGCTTGAAACATATTTAGAAGCTTCATTCATTACACTTGAGTGTAGACCCACATTTCCTGCTGATAGTGTGTTGCCATCATCAGGTAAGGGAGGAGCATACTCCACTTCTCTTTCTGACAGCAGATCTGTGTGTGATAAGTATAATGGATAAGACTGATCTGAGCCATCAGGTATCATCATTGACGGGAAGTGATTCTGCGACGAGTAATCAGAATTGTATCCATCAAATGAAGTCGAAGTCCATGACTGAGCCATCGGTGATTGAATTAATGGAGTCTCATTTAGTGAAGTTTCATTCTGAGCACCTTGAAACTGAGGGCAAAATTTGCCACTAAATGTTTGAGAGTTTATAGGACCAGGGAGTTGTGGAGTACGGTTTGTATCTGCAGAGTCTGGCTGAAGCTTTCCTTGCTGGATTTCAGGATACTTGTTGGGCACTGCTTTTGTAGAAGACTTTATCCTTTTTTTGGCAGTCTGTAAATTTGAGTTTTTAGGGTCAGATTTCCTGGCAGCAATTTCTGCAATTCTCTTGTACTTCCTTGACAGTTTCCACTCTTCAAAAGCTTCAATATGCACATTTTTAACATGTCTTGACAAACTTTTTGAAGTGCTGTACCTTCGTGTACACTTCTCAAATGGACAAATGTGAGTGAGATTATCTCCTAAATTTTCCAGTTTGGTTGGTGACCATGGTTCCTCATGTGCGTGTGCATTCGTTGAACTTCCATTTTGTAATTCGGGTGTCTTCTGAGCAGTTTCAAGCTGTTTACAAGTAATGCAATATAGCTTCGTATCTTTCAAAATTGACTGAGTCATAACATCAGAGCTCTTAAGGGCATTCAGGAAAGTAGAATCATCATACTTGATTGGAATAGGCAGCAGCTTCACGTAGCATGATCGAAGATTATTCTGATTCGCAGAATCAACACCAGAATGCATCTCACAGGCTGTGTTTGGAGTCTCAGTTGCCTCATTAGTCTGTGCAACAGAAGGGCCCCTAACTGGTGACTGGTCATGTGTGACTGATGATTCACTTGTGTATGATAAAAAGTGATCAGGCTCCTCAACAGAGCCCTGAGGAGAGTTCATCATGGACACAACTGCATGTTGCACGGTCTGTGAACTGGAATCTCCCGGGACGTCAAGAAATCGGTTTGACGTGTATTCGATGTTTAAAGAATTTTGGGTTTCCGTGGCACTTTGCAGCATTAGGCCCTCAACTTGAGAAAATTCCTGCTTCATGTGCTCTTTCTGATGTAAATTGAGCTGAGACAGTGAGTAAAATATTTTGCCACAATCATCATTTTTGCAAGTGAATGTAATGTAGTGCTGTGCTTCATGATCATAGAGTAAATAAGCTTCGTTGAATACTCTCCCACAGTTCGGAAACATACACTGTGCTTGGAATTCTGAATGCACCTTTCTGTGCATGAGAAGTTCAGCATGTGAACTAAAGCTGCATTTGCAACCCAGCTGAATGCAGAAATATGGCTTCTCGCCACAGTGCATCTGCAAGTGATCATTTAAATGAGTCATATTAACGAAGTGTCGACGGCAATACTGGCAAATTGCCTTCTGGCTTTGTACTTCAAGAAAATGTCTAGCCTCCTCTTCATTTTTATGAGCCTTAACATGTGCAACCAAATTTCTGAAGTACTTGAATACTTTCTGACAACTTGTAACAGGACAAGAACAATCTTCAGTGTTTTCAACATCACGTACAGGGTTTCCTCGTTTTGAAGAGCATATTTTAGGTTTAACATTTCCAGCAGCGCTGGAATTAGTGTTTGAAGTTCCTACGACGGTAGGGCAAACATTCTGGCTGACTTTCACAGCCATTTTGCTGTTATCTGGTTTACTATTAGTCAACAAAAGTTCAGCAGAACTCATTTTTCTGTCTTTTGCATTCATAGCAGCAAGCCGTTCTTTGCACGACTGTTTCACGTGTGATGCTACATGAGGCTCGAGAATTGCTCTTGTTTCAAATGTCTTAGTACATATTGGACAACGGAAAATACCATCTTGGACATGCTTCAGTGAATGCTTCACTATCCTGTGCCCAAGGAACTCCTTATCGCATAACACACAATACTGCATATATGCCTGCCAGTTACGAAATCTTGCAGACACAAATCCCTTTTCTTTTAACTTTTTCATTTCCCTTTTTTTCTTTTTCTCAACCGGAATGCCACTAGCCTCATTTGCTGGATTAAGGATAAATTCCAGTTTGAAATCATTCTCATCAGCACCCAGCAGCCCTTCGTTTTCCTCACTGTCATTCAGTTTGTCAATGGATGACACGATAGATGCTTCGTCCCCCATCAGAGCAAGGCAATGGCGCTTCAGTGTTTTCCAGTCCCAGAACTCGGGGTCAAAAGGCCACTGTGTCTTCAAGGCCAATAACAAATCACAGCGTAGTGAATTTGGAATCGGAAGACTTTCCTCCTCCAGTTTCTGATCCGGTTCATTGAAGAGTGTTTCAACCGCATAGTAAGAATCCACAGTGGGCTTAACAAGAAACTCAGTTAACTGGCATGCCCGCTTCACTTCCAAGTCTAAGGGCAACAAGCAGGAGATAGTTTTGCAGATAGTTGTGTTGCAGTCTTCACTGTCACTCACTCCTATTTTCAGAGCTTGAATGCACATTTCAATACACACTGGAAGTCCTTCATTCTGAGCCTTAAAAAAAATTAAATATATATTTATATTATTTTGATTTGTCATATTTCAGCCAAGTGAATTTCTTGCTTTAGTCTAATAGATAAAACAAAAAACCTCACCTCCGCTTGGATAACTTTTATGAGCAGAAGAATATGGTAAACACTGCCAGAGAGTTTTGCTAACAATCTGCACTGATCCAAAAAGGCCTGTGATGATTCAAGGCGTATCAAAAGCTTACTCCAAAACAGTGTCAGTTCCCTGCAAATTAAATTCACAATTGAACTCAAGTTGTCTACATGAAACAACCACACACAAATAAATGATCAAAAGACACACACACAAAAAAAATGCATGGTAGCCTCAGTGCAATTTTTCTTTGTCTTAATTTACACGCAAGAGTGACTACATGTCCCTTTCAATACACAAACAAGTGTAAAAAAGTCTCAAACGTGACCTCAAATATTATGCACAAAATATCAAACGTTATAAATGTTACACACCCACAATCTCATATATATATACACACACACACACACACACACACACACAAATACATTTATTAAAACTTAAAAAGCATCATACCAGGCACAATACACATCCCCTTGGAGAAGCTGGCGCTTGAAAAAAGCAGTGCAAAGGCTCAGGGCACCTTTTACATTTTCCTCAGATTCTAAGTTACAAATCATATCCAAAGCATCTTTGCAGTCAATCTCCTTTATCTGAAACAAAGTCAAAAGACATGAAGTGGCTTAACAACTGCTGCATTCATACCCACAAAAATTTTTGCTCATGAATTTATATTTTAATTGTCATATTTGACTATTTGTGCATATATACAATACTGTAAAATAGTTAAACATTTATGAATTCAACATAAAAGTTTTAAAAACTCTTTTTGATATTTTAAGTATATGTAACTATTTTTACTTTCAGACAAATCTGGTACAAAGCAAACAATAC
>JAOUQZ010000002.1:17633450-17652622 GCA_028564935.1 Neosilurus hyrtlii
GGGTGTGCACATCAGGCTAATCATGAATGCAATACATAACTGGCTATGGTCATCAAAGGAGGGGGGTTAACACTCAGGGGACCAGAGAGCCAGTCAGGCTCAGTCAATAATTTATTTATTTATTCGTTTAATTAATTAATTAATTCGTTTTACAGGGCTGGGGTGGGGCTCCTGGGTGACACAGGGTTGTTAAATTATTATACCGTGTTTGTTTTCATAGTGACCCACCGTGTACGAGTTTTAAATAAATCCCCAAAATATACTTAAAGCTCATTCACAGATGTATGTATTTAGTTGTCTGCTTGCAACACCAGTTCTTTGCCTCCATATTTCCCAACCCCAATTCTGTCTCTGACCAGCTCGACCCAATTCCAATACAATTTGTCTTCACCGCTGCAAGTCAGCATTGATCAGTTTAGTTTGCTTTTGCCGTCTTAAATTTAACCATCTGCTCATTGCAACCCTCAGTACAGACGACACATCTATCTATTTAAACAATTAGGTCTAGGAAAACATACATACAGCTACATATCAATCCGAGCAAAATAAAATGCGGGGTGAAAGAACATCATGCCACTAAAACGTTTGCCATTCATTTCATGCACGGACTCTGAACAGCTCTAGAAACTGCACAAGTAGCATTTATGAACTGATTTCGTCATTTGATTGTGAATAGTTTATCATCACAAATAACATCGAAACGTTTAGAATTACCTTCATAGTACAGCTGTCTCTGAGGATGGCTGTATTTTGGGTCGAGACCCTCCCTTATTATCAATGCAATTAAGCGTTAAGGTGCCACAAAAAGCTAGCCAGCTAGCCACTTAGCCGAGTAGCTATCACGGGAGGGGGGGGACTTGGCAGACTACAACATACCTGCTACTTTTGCAACAAAAATACAACAATGTGAAACCCCCCACCTCTGATAAACCAACCGACTCGAATACATGTGTTATTTTCTACATTTAAACAAAGAAGCACGCCAAGGAGCGTTCAACCGCAGAGGTATTTTCAACCAGCCGGTCAACGGAACGACAGTCTGCAGGGCAGCGCTAACGGAATTAGCCATCCAAGCTAACCCGTTCTTTGCGATGATGGAGACGTGCAACTCCACCACCAATCCACCTCAAACCTAGCTGGTAAAATCACAGGAAAACCCAAACCTGGCAAAATTCGTGGCAGAAGCTAGCGGAGGCGTCTAACGCCGAGTCTGCGCTGTCCCGTAACACCGTGGTTAATTCCTGGAACCGTTTTTTCAGGGCCACGGTTTCTTCTCTTCTGTTGTATTCTTTCTCAGCCTCCTCCTCCGCCATCTTCACAACAATCACGGCTGCGCGCGCCCGTTAGGCCCTGCTCTCGCGCTCTGTGCCGCGCGCGCGCCCCTTAGGCCCTGCTCTCGCGCGCTGTGCTGTGCGCGCGCACTGCGTGCTCGAGACCTTATTTTTTACGTGAGCGCGCGTTCGGGACCTGACTATCTATCGGTCTGTTTATCTGTCTACTGCACGGCCAAAAAAGTGCCACACTAATATTTTTTTGGACGGCTTCTAGCCTTGATTACTCATCAAGGTATTCTCTATGGCTTCATCTTGAAATGAGGGTGGCACGGCAGCGTAGTTAGCACATTCACCTCACAGTTTGTATGTCCTCCCTGGGTTTCCTCGGGGTACTCCGGTTTCCTCCGATATCCAATGCACATGCACATTAGGCCGACTGTTCCAAATTACCCTTAGTGTAAATGATTGTGGGAATGTTGGCCCTGTGATGTACTGTTACACTGTACCCTGCCTTCGCCCAGGGTTGGCTGAGATAGGCTCTAGCCACCAAGCGACCCTCATAGGAAATTAGCAAATGGATGGATGGATCTTGAATTGTTGACTGAAAAATCTAACAACTTCATGAAGTCTTCCAGCACATCCCACAGAGTTTCAGTATGCGTATAGCAGTTGCATGCTCTGGTAAGTAATCTACTTCTAGGATATCAGCTCATATTGTCCTGCGACCTGATTCAAGATTGTTTCCACAATAGGCAAAAAATTATGGAATTAAAGAATTTGAAAGAATTGTACACATTTTTTCCCATCAAACTTGAATTTATTAAACTACTTAAAGGAAGAGGCCTTTAGCTAACCAGCTATCTCTTTGGAAACCATTTAGCAACTTTTGTAAAGTATTTTATGGTCCCACTGTATTTTTTATAGTAAATTTTTATTCATTTTTTTCTTTCTTTCTTTTCAGTAATCTAAATACAATAATGGCAGCACTGTGATGTAGAGGCTAGCATGACCACCTAACAGCAAGAAAGTCCTGGGCTCAGTGAGGGTGTTTCTATGTAGAGTTTGCATGTTTGCGTGGGTACTCTTGTTTCCTCCTGCAGTCCAAAGACATGCACGTTAGGATAATTGGCTATTCCAAATTTCCCCTAGATGTGAGTGTGAATGGTTGTGTGTATGATGACCATGTAATGTACTGGCAAGCTTATGGATGTGTCTTGTCTTTGCCCAGAGTCAGCTGAGAGCTGAGCACCTCTGAGACCGTAGTAGGATTAAGTGGTTCGATGAATGAATGAATGAATTAATTAATTCACTCATTCATTCATTAGTACAGTAATAAAAATTATATATTTCTTACACTCCAAAGAATAAAATAACTGCTGTTTTTTAAATTTAGAGCATGAAAAGTCATGCAGACATTGGGGACAACAAAGTTGATTGGCAGATGGTAAAAAAGACTTAACACTGACCCGGATGATAGTCAAATCCTTCGAAGGTTAATCAACCACCAAAGGATGATATCAAGTGACCTACAAAAAGAATCACAAATTGTATCTGGGATTAAGTGCTCTGCAGGGATAAATCAAAACAGGTTCCTCTGAGTGGGGTTGAAGTCATGCAAACCTAGAAAAAAAAAGCCCTTCATCACTAAGAAGCAAAGAAGAGCCACGTTGAGGTTTGCTAAAGACCATAATGATTGAAGATGGTTGGAAGATGATGAGTCCAGTATTCAGCTTTTCCTTTCACTCACTGTGAAATTTGTTGGAGGATCAGTGACGATGTGGGTTGCTTCAACAAGGATGGAATGGGGCAGATTGTTGTTTGTGAAGGATACATGAATAAAGCTATATACAAAGTTATCTTGGAAGAAAACTTGCTTCCTTCCTAACTCTGATGATTGGGTTTTCTAGGTCAATCAATGTATCGATGGAGGACCTTAAGGTCAAGACCTGAAAAATCTCCAGATTTAAACACCATTGAAAAGTTCTGAAATGTGATCAAGAGGAAGCTGGATGGTCACAAGCCAACAAACCAAGCTGAGCTGATTGTGACAGGAGTGGCATAAAGTCACACAAGAGCAATGTTAAAGACTGGAATGCATGCCAAGGTGCATAGAATCTGTGATTAAAATGTCAAGAGTTATTCCATGAAATATTGATTTCTGAACTAATCTAGAGTTCAAATATTAGGTTGTGTCATTTAAAATTAAATATGATATTAATTTTAATGTATTATTTAAAGTATGAAAACACTACTTTTTTTAACCAGTTGATGTATTCTGCAATTAAATCCTCAAAGTAAAATATTTTACAGGAAATTTGGGGGTAAAGTTAAAAGTAATTTATGGAATAATACAAAAACAGTAATGTTCCTCAAATACAGTATATTTTCAACAAGAAAACGACCATAAACACACTAGTACTTCTCCAAGAAATGGTTCAAAAATAAGAAATGCAGAAATAAAATAATCTAATCAAATTCCAAATTTGAACCCCAGTGAAATGTTGTAGGGTATATGAGAAGGAAAGTACATGCAAGAAAATCCTTAAGAAACTGGTCAAAGTTTTCAGCAGAGACTGGTGAAATGCAAGTAATTTGTGCTAAAAGTGGGTAATATTAGCTTTTGAGGCCAAGGGTGTACTTGATTTTTTTTTTTTTACACCAGCTGCTACATCTTTTTTTTTCTTTCAATAAATGTTTGGGGGGGGGTCGTTTTCCTCATGGATTTGTTCAAATATTTGACCTTTATCTGTAGACATTATGTTAAAGATAAATTATTTTTTTTATTTTTTAACCTTTGGTGTTTTATATATATATATATATATATATATATATATATTTATATATATATATAAAATGATTGATGATGATGATGATATATAATTATTTAATAAGATAAACCATTCAAATTACATTGTGGATGAATAGAATAAATAATGATACAGATAGATAGAAAGATAGATAGATAGATAGATAGACACTGTATTTACATACACACAACATGCATACATATTTGCAGCATATCTTTTATTTTAATTTGATTTTATTCTCTAAAATAATACGATGAGCAATTACAACTTACTTACAAACAAATCATTAGGCACAGTGACACATCCATATGAGCAAAGGTGTAAATTTTTTTGCTTACGTAACTTTCAAGGGATTCCTGTAGGGATTTCTTTAACATACCATTCAAACATGTTCTTGTTTGTTTTAAAGTAATGACATCTAAAATTTATGATAGTAGCAAGTGCTGCAGTGGCAGTCTGTGTGATTCACTAGCTTTACATCATTAACAATGACCTGTAGGAGCAGAAAAAAGAGAATATCAATTAAATTTAAAACAGGTTATAACCAATGTTTATATTAGGCATAGTGTCCTGATCATAGTTATCTTACCCGTTTAACCTCTTTGGCAACACAGCACGTGGCTTCAGATGTGATATTTTTTGGGACCAACATAGTTTTTTTGGACCTCAAAGGAGTTGGGTAAGCTCTGGAAAAGCAGCATCCCATGCACTGGTACACAGGGGCACCAGGTTTTGAGAAAATACTGTTCTCCTTTAGTTTGCACTCTTCACATCCAACTATTTAGACAATGAGCAGACAAACAGTATCCAGATAAATACCACTATATATTGATTCTTATAGGTATTAATTTATCAGTTAATGAACCTCTGTTTGCCCTGATATTTTTTTTGTCATAATTGTGCTTCAGAATAATGGAATAACTCACAATCATTGTTTGGATAAAGCTGTCCAATTTCAATAAGAACAGACAGTAACAGGATTGTTGCTCCACTGTATTTAAGAATCAGGATCATCCTAGCTATATGGGCTGTCTGAAAGAAAAAATATATACATTACAAATTATGCACCTTTAACACAAACACAATTAACTATTTAGCATTATAAAATTTCAATGAGCGTTAAGAATTTATAAATACCACCTTTGTTCTTCTTCACACCAAAAACTCACCGATGTATCTGTCATAAATGCGCCTCATGGGTTTTATAGTCTCTTCTAACCACACCTGCTGAAAGAAACTCCAAAAGTTCTCTCCCCCCCGGTTAATAATTGGTATGACTCACTGGCCTTTATCTGACCTTATAGTCCATTAAATGAATGAAGGAAACACTGAATATGTGCTGTTGTAAAAAATATTTGGATTTGATAATACAGGTTTGGATTACACTAAACATTATTAAAGACTGCATAATATAGTTGAATGAAGCTGTGTATCCAAGTAGCCACTGTTCTAAATCCACTCCACTGTACTGAGTGCTCCTTTCATCTGTGACTTTATATGTGGTAATATTTACCTGTCTAAAAAATAATGGTACTATGAGCTCATGACACATGTTTATTTTACATTTTTATGTCTCATTATTAACAGTGTTATAAAAAAGATATATCTGATCTGAAATTTGCTTTAAAAAATAAATAAATACAATAAATTAAAATAAAAAATTTATAAAAACCCCAAAAAACCCAAACATTAAATGCACAAATAACATGTTGCAGCTATATATGTTTGGAGTTACAATTACAATTATTTATTTTCCAAGTTACTTTTTCCTTGTAATTTCTGCAATTAGCACTAACATGTACCTCTATTAAACTATTCAGCTCACAGTATTAAAAATCAAATATGAGTATTTGTTTGTGCTACTATCTTTAAATCTTTCCGTTGAGACTAATCCATTTATCCTTGGTTGTGTTGGAAACAAGAGTCTGGCCTTATACAGATGTAACTGAATACATTGTGTGGCAGATGGACGTCTGTATCTAGGATTAAATGATACATTTAACTTCCCAGGGTTTTATGCAGATCAACAGAAATATTTACAAAAAATGTTAAAAAACATGCTTGTTTTGTAGTTTATTAGCACAAATGAACTGAAAATTGGTCAGTTCACTCTTTCAAGTAAAAACAAATAATATTCTTGGGTGACTTTAAATGATTATTAAATAATAGGCCATACACATACATTTAATGGTCACTTTTATAGGAAAATCTGAACAGCTGCATATGCAAATATCTCATCAGCTACACCGAAGGCTGCAGTACAATGCATAAAATCATGCAGGAAGAGGCTAAGAGCTTAAATTTATTTTCACCTTATACATAAGAATGAAAAAAAAATGGGATTCAGTGACTTTGACCACAGCATAGTTGTTGATGCCAGACAGGGTGATTAAGTATTTTGGAAATTGCTGATCGCTGAACAAAAGAAATGATAGTTAGGCTACAACAGAAAACCACATTGGATTTTATTCCTCTCAGCCAAGAATAGGAATACAAGAAAGAGGCGACACTGAGCACAGACCCACCAAAACTGGTTGGTTGAAGATAGAAAAATACATCACATGGTCTTTTTCCAGCCTTCAGCTCTCCAGTTTCCATTGTAACCTGGCTAATTGCATGAATGAACAGGGTCACATGTTCCTATTAAAGAGGCTGGCAAGTGTGTATTGTAGAACAAGATGAAATATCATTTATTCATTTGCTGAACCACTTAATCCATTTCAGGGTGAAAATGGGGTACACCCTGAACAGCTTGCCAGTCTATCGCAGGGCCAACACATACACACACACACACACATACACACACACACAACTATTCACACTCATACTCATACCTAGGAGCATTTTTGAACAGCCAGTTCCTAATGTGCAGGCCTCTGGACTGTGGAAGGAAATCCACGCAAACATTGGGAGAACATGCAAACTCAAAACAGAAATGCCCAGGGATTCAAGACCAGGAGCTTCTTGCTGTGAGGCAGACATGCTAAGCATTACGCCACAGTGCAACCTGGATTAAATTATATTTGTATACTTCTTTTAAGAGTAGGCATTGTCTCAAATCAGCTTCACAAAAATATGTAACTTCTGCCTATAAAATTCATATACCGGTACAATAATTTATAAATAGAATCTATGAATTTATCACTAATGAGTAAGGCTGAGGTGACATTGGTAAGGAAAAAACTAAAAAGTTGGTAAGGAAACATAAAAAAATGCCTTAGATATTATGAAAAAGAAACCTTGAGAGAAACTAGACTCAAAAGCAAACCTATAATAATTTGGGTAACATCAGATTGCTTCTATAATTGTGAGCTGTAAAAAAAAAAACAGTTGTGTTAAAAGGAAAACCATTATCGTTTTAACTTGAAGTTTATTTTATTACAGTTACTTATTGATGGAAAAGGAGATATAACTGATGGCAACTTACATGAATGACTGTTTGTGACAACTGTAGTCCTAAGTTTGTCGTGGCAAATATAGGCCTAAGCCATAGTAGTAAAACTGTTTGTATCAAACTGCAAACCAAAGCCAACTTTACAGTTCCTAAGGGTCTCCTCTGGCTGTCCATATGAGACAAGATTCTTAACCTCCAGCAAGATTGGTTATGACAACATAATTAAAAGGGAGAGTCAGAGGGTAACAGTTGTTAGAGCACCTGTGAGGGTTACCAAAGTTACCAATGCACTCTATGCCCTTAAACCCTGCTACTTTACCTAAGCTATTACCCAAAACTTAACTAAACATATGTTTTTATTCTAGACTTAAACACTGAGATTTTGTCTGTACTCTGAACACTAATTGGAATGCTGCTCCATAACTGTGGGGCTTTACTGGAGAACTCGCTGCCACCTGTTGTAGCCTTTGTTTTTTGATATACCTACAAATAGCCTGCACCATTTTATCTAAGTCGGCTTTGTGTATCATTGAACATCAAAGACCAGTAACATTAGGCAAATTAGATATTCACAATTGCCCCTAAGTGTGAATGTGAGTGTGAGTGGTTTTGTGTCTGTGTTGGCCCTGGCAAGTTTTTGGGGTGTTCCCCGCCTTCGCACAAAGTTGACTGGAATGGGCTCCAGCCTCCCCATGACTCTAATAAAGGAAAAACTGATTGGAAAACAAAATAAAATGAAAAAAAGAAAGAAATTTGATTGGAAACCAAAGCAATATGGATAAGATAGGGGTGATATGATAATATCATCCATTTCTAGTAAGGGTTCTAATTGCAATATTCTGGAATAGCTGAAGCATGCTTATGTGCCTACTAAATCCAGACAGTAATTATTCAATCTAACAAAGAGATAAAAAAAAACATTAACTAGTTTTTCTGAATGATGTAGTGACATTATATGTCATAGCAATATTTCTGAAATAAAAGAAGGCTATCCTTGTAATATCATCTACATGAATCTGATCTGAAAGTCTGCAGTCAATAATCACACCAAGGTCTTTTATGGTCCAGGTCTATCAAAGAGAATAGTATGATCTCTGGTGTCAAAGCTGTACTAAGGTCAAGTAATACAAGCAGAGAGACACAACTCTGATCAGAGGCCAGTAGTAGTGCATCTTGTATTACTTTAACTCTGCTTTCTCTGAGCTATAATGAGCCCCACAACCAGACCAATCCCTTTCATGAATGCCTTTTTAGCATCTTGGAAATAAAGCAGAGTTTTGATACTGGACTGTACTTGGACAGCTGATAGGGGTTTTGTAACGGCAAATTTAAAATTTAGGTACATAACCTAGGGAAGAGGTTATTATTTTTCAAAGTTCTGCTAGTATATATTTGAAGAAACATGTAGGTAAGGGAATTCATACAATTATCTACTGATGATTATCATTGGGAAATGTAA
Organism: Neosilurus hyrtlii; assembly: GCA_028564935.1. NCBI lineage: Eukaryota > Metazoa > Chordata > Actinopteri > Siluriformes > Plotosidae > Neosilurus > Neosilurus hyrtlii. The sequence goes on from JAOUQZ010000002.1 coordinate 17,642,385, forward strand.
AAAATATTAAGGAAATTCAGCAAAAAAACACAATATAATGGACAGCACAAAGTTATAGTGGGCATGACAACGTAATCTAGACTGTGAACGTGATCGAGCTCTGTAAGGATATAAGTAGTATGAGTAATGAACATTTTTGTTCACATGATGGCGGTACTGAGCAAATAGTAATGACTCAGAGTAATAAACCTGCCCCTTCTCTGCTTTTAGTTATGTTTCTGGTTACTGGTTCATCATCAGTAATGTGTGTTTTTTTTTATTGCAGTGTATGTTTTAACTCAGAGGTCAAAAATCCATTCACACACAGGACAATTTAAAGTATCCAATTACCCTAATGTTGGAGGAAACCACAGTACCTAGAAGAAAGCATGCCAAGGGAACAACATGCAAACTTCTCCCAGAAATGCCCTTGGCATGGGCTTGAACCTAGGACTTTTGTGCTGTGAGGCAGGAGTGTTAGTCACAGAGCCAGCTATATATATATCCGGGTACTCCGGTTTCCTCCCACAGTCCAAAAACATGTGCGGTAGGATAACTGGCTGTTCCAAATCGCCCCTAGGTGTGAGTGTTGCCCTGCGATGGCTTAGTGAGTTGTCCAGGAAGTACCCCGCCCTCGCCCAGAGTTGGCTGAGATGGGCGCCAGCCTCCCGCGACCCTAATTAGGATTAAGCAGCTTAGAAAATGAATGAATGGATGCTTTAATTTCTGCCTTGTTTTAGGTGAGTAACGTGTTACCTAGCAGTGCATAAGTGCTGTGAATGTACTGCTGGATTTTTAATGAAACCAACTCAGGGGTTTTGTGGATCAGGTAACTTTGACAGTGACATATATTTTGTATATATACATAATTATTATACATATATATATATATATAAAAACATGATGCACTAATTGACACATTGTGAAATTTAGGCCTAAAATGTTCTTCCACTGTTTGACAGACCACCATCCGCCTGTGGTGTGAGAGAACATTAATAAACTGTAGAGTGCAGGGCAAATAAATCAGGACTGAATCCTGAGACACAACTCTGCTCTCTGCTGGTTAAGGTTTTGTTGTCGTGTTACCAGATAACGCTTATTTGGCGTATATGGGCACTAGTGGCTGTACAGACGCGCCACGAGCATGAGCAATCCCCTGGATGGGTGCGTGAGAAACCCCGTGCTTTAGAGAAAAAAAATCTCGCGGCGTGATGCTAGCCGCCATTTTGCATCGTCCTAGCTAAGTGCAAGAGCGGCGCCGGACCAACGGCAGGGGTTTTGGTCACTTTTTTCCATTTTCTCCCGTTTTCCCTCCGGAGTCATCCACATACAACAATTATTAATCGACAGGTACGAGAAACGTCTGTAGCGTGGCAGAGAAATGTGTAGTATAGGAATGTGATCTGGTGTTCTTTTGTTTTCAAACAAAAGTAGCTAGAAACTGCTCGGGACGTCTCAGACCGGCTTTTTGAAAATGGACTCCCATGTGTGGCGGCACGTTGGCACGTTGACTTGCATCTGGCTAATAAAGCTAGCTTACCTCACACAGGCCTCGGTTCGGTGTATAACCATTTATCTTATTTTTGTAGATATATGCAATTTTAGTTGTTTCTCCTGGGTAAAATGATAATGTTTTAAACGTGCTTGAAAACGTAGACAAGAAAGATAAACATTATTCCCGGTCAATTTACACAGCGAGCATGCTAGCTAACCACTTAGCCGTATAGCAGACTTGCTAACAACAAGCAGGTAAAGTTATGTGAGAGTTTTTCTTTATGGGTGTGAACAATGCTCGGTATTCTGGATGCTTGAAAAAACCTGTTCTGTGTAGGTTGAGATACAAGTTGTTTGACAGCGTGATTTGCTGTAGCTGTCAAATAACGCGTGGTAGCTGCTGGGAGTTGTAGGTGTCCACGTTGCTCTTGTCCTGGCCTAAGCTAGCTACAGATGCTACCTACTGCTTAGCTAAATCTGCTCCCGTCATTAGCGCGCCACATTGTCGTTTGACCGCCTCATTTGAAGCTGCTGAAACACTCATCGGTTTAAATGAAATAAAGCGGTCTTTATTCAGACTGTGGGGTGTCCTCAGGTAACTTTTGCTGTATATTCAGTTCACTGTTCTTGGTCTGTTGTTAAGATAATCCTAACCGAAACGACATGGTTGCCAGTGCACCCGATTACTGGTTGTTAAGATGTCAAGTCTTTAGCGGATTTGTATATAAAGTGGTGAGCTCATGTTTCATGGAAGCAGTGGACTTCAAAACTTGTGACATGGTCGGTAACATGCTTGCTAGATAGTATGAGATGAGCGCAAATAAACCTCCCGAAAGAACACGTGGAAAAGCACACCCAGGGCTGGGAGTTCAAGTTCAGATCCAGTAAGATTTGTGGTTGTGTGCATGGTCTGCATTTGCATGCTGTTTCTATTAATTGGCAAATGACTAGACTATCCCTGTGAAATTCAAGAGTGGGTGTGAAAAGTGGCTGATGTGTGTAAGCAGTAAATTCGGGGCCCGGTTGTATTAAGGTTCCTCAATTAGTGCTGCGCACTTTGTATAGGGAATGCAAGAACACAGGGTCAGGCAACAGGTTCCTTGACCTCTGCCCAGTTTGAATTAATTTGGCTCATTGCATCTGCACAGATAACGGAGACATGGCCACAGAGCATATAAATGGAAACGGTACTGAAGAACCAATGGAGACTTCGGCTGCAGTTACCCATTCAGAACACTTCCAGACATTATTAGACGCTGGGTTACCTAGAAAAGTTGCTGTCAAACTAGATGAAATTTACATAGCAGGTAAGGCCCCTTGAACTTTCAGCATATTTGCACCCATTTCAGGTTTCAGTCCAGTTGCATGTGCTTTTAAAATAAGTTTGTGGGAATTGGAAAACCAAAGCAACTTTTTGTGGTTTCCTTCCAAAATGGGTACTGCAGTCATAAGGTGCTTATAAAAAATGCATCAAAGAAAATTGGCCAGTTAATTTTTTGAATTAAAATTTTTTTGGTACATATTTTTTTCTGTGTGCCTCCCGTAGCAGTTTGGAGGAAACTGGGAATCCTGGGTGGCAGTTTCAGAAAATGTCATGTGTAGACCCTTAGAGCTGACTATTAAGCAGTCCTGAGGAGGTCTCCTCATACAGTGTCAGGGCAAGTGTGTTACCAGATGGACATATGCAGGAACAATAGAGCAGCTGGCAGTGGTTAAGACAGGTGACGGGTCCTCATAAATCACTGTGAGCAAGCTTGATATGCAGAGGGTTTCTGGATGGCGGCCTCAAATTACACCATGACATCTGTTGTGATTAGTCCTGTGTATTTATGCTGTGACACCAGTGATATTTGAATAGCACAGTGCCGAATGGGATAAATGAATGAACTGGCAGTTGATCTTTATGGCATTATTCTTTTGTTTGCATCTTTTCTCAGGTTTGGTTTCTCACAGTGATCTTGATGATCGGGCAATTGAAGCTCTAAAGGAATTTAACGAAGAAGGTGCTCTGCAAGTCCTCCTCCAATTTAAAGACAGTGACCTCTCACATGTTCAGGTAGGTTTGTATTGAAAAGCCCAGACATAAAGGGAATAAAAATACATTCAGTCTGTTTCACACCTGGGTGGTTCACAAAACCAACCAAATGGCAGTTGTACAAGTAAGACGAATGTTTATTATATCAGAACCTGCAGTAGTTGGTGTAAAGGATAGCTATGGAAATTCTGAATTATGCATTGTTTGTCGGTATGATGCACAGCAGAATTATAAAGCACAAATCTGTTTAACTGTGCAGGATGAGACTAATCAGCCCTGGAAAACCACTGTAGCAGGGGTGCACATAATACAGTTTATGAGCTAAGGTCAGTCAGGCACTATGGAGCTAGGTCAGTTTGTGTACTAGTTTACATTTTGCAAATTTTGTGTGATACACTTTTTTAAATTTATTTTTTATGATTTATGATCATAGTACTAAGGTTTAGTAGATCAGTGTTTCAGAAATATGCATGGACACTGGCACCTGGAATTAATGTTTTTAAACACACCTTTGTCTTTTTGTACATTCAGCTGAAAATTTAATTTGTTATATGTGTCATAGTTTATCAATGCCACTGCAATGAAAGTATGCACAACGTGTGTGTGTGTGTGTGTGTGTGTGTATATAAAATGTGTGTGTGCGTAAGAGTGTGAATTGATTGATTTATTTATTTTTGGTCTCTTTATTTTGTCCATAGAACAAAAGTGCCTTTCTCTGTGGAGTTATGAAGACATACAGACAAAGGGAGAAACAAGGGACCAAAGTCTCAGATTCTAATAAAGGACCAGATGAGGCAAAAATCAAGGTAAGCATTGTTTTAATTGTATTTTATTTAGTGATTTTGTTTTAATCTCCTTTCTTATGGCAGAAATTTATGTACATCTAATTTTCCAGGCTTTGCTGGAGAGGACTGGCTACACACTTGATGTGACTACAGGTCAGAGAAAATATGGCGGTCCTCCTCCTGAGTCAACCCACTCAGGTGCACAACCCACAGTTGGGACAGAGGTGACAATGCTTGTTGCTTTTCATGGAGATACAGTTAGCACAGCGATAGATGGTTCAATCACGGCTTGTTCCTTAAGCAGTTAAAAACAAAAAAAATCAGGGTTGGTTTAATCTAACTCAAAAACAGAACAAAGAAAGAAGTGCTTTTTATTATTAAACACTTTAATACTATAATTTATATTTTTTTTGTGGACTTAGTTTATTCTGAAATTCTGGTTTTAGCTGTATTTCTGGTTTCTAGTAATTCTTAAATATTAACGAATTTTAATGACCTAGATGAGTCATTCCCATTTCCATTTTTGATTTTATGGTCACATAGATGTAATCATATGAGCTGATAGCCTAGGAGTGGATTAGCCATTCAGAGCATAGAATTGCTAATATCATCTCCTTGGCCACTAGGTGTTATCTGTTCTATGGTCTGATATGTACTCTTGAGATGCATCTGCTGTAGATTATTATTAATTATTGAAACTTTTATTGAATATTTTTTTTCTCTCCAAGATCACTTGTGTGTGTGTGTGTGAGTATGTATGTATGTATGTATGTATGTATAAATAAAAGGGGCTTGTTTCTGTCCTTAGATTTTTGTAGGAAAAATTCCAAGAGATCTCTTTGAAGATGAGCTGGTCCCCCTGTTTGAAAAAGCTGGGCCCATATGGGATCTGCGTCTGATGATGGATCCCCTCAGTGGTCTGAACAGAGGTTATGCCTTTGTCACTTTTTGCACTAAAGAGGCTGCTCAGGAGGCTGTTAAACTTGTAAGTGAATCAGTATCACTGATAACGGTAGTATTGGCCAATTATCCTTGGTAAAAATGGAGATACCCATCTAAACACACTTCACCGATTTTGATTGAGATTAAGAAAGTGGCAAATGGACAACATATACAGTAGTCCATATTATAAATTATCTCTATCCCTGGTGACACGCTTTCAGAAGGCAGAGATTACATTCCCAGTAGGACAACATTTCAAAGAAGTTATCAGTTATGCATCACACCTAACATAATGACCTGATAGTTCTGCATCTTTTACAGTGTAACAACAGCGAGATCCGCCCTGGCAAGCACATTGGTGTTTGCATCTCTGTGGCCAATAATAGACTGTTTGTTGGATCCATCCCCAAGAGCAAAACCAAGGATCAAATAGTGGAGGAGTTTGCTAAAGTCACAGGTAGGTAAATAACTGCAAGGCTGTTAATTTAGCACCTCATATGCCTTTTGTAGCACACGGGCTAGTTATCAGTATGAGTTGTATCAATAAATGTATATTGTGAATGAATCCTGGATCCACATTTAATCACTATATTTTTATCTGTCAGAGGGGCTGAACGATGTAATTTTATACCATCAGCCTGATGACAAGAAAAAAAATAGAGGCTTCTGCTTTTTGGAGTATGAGGATCACAAAACGGCAGCACAAGCACGGCGCAGGTTGATGAGTGGGAAGGTGAAGGTGTGGGGAAATGTGGTGACGGTGGAATGGGCCGATCCCATTGAGGACCCTGACCCAGAGGTCATGGCAAAGGTATACACGCATGAACTAAGGGCAACCGTTTTTTTTTTTTTTTTTTTATTGATACAATTTAATTTATTTTTTGGGTGTGTGGAATTCCATGTAGTGGGAAAAGTAACATTTTGTCTTGTTCCTTCTAGGTTAAAGTCCTGTTTGTCAGAAACCTGGCAAGCTCTGTATCAGAAGAACTCTTAGAAAAGACATTCAGTCAGTTTGGCAAGCTTGAAAGGGTTAAGAAGCTTAAGGATTATGCTTTTATTCACTTTGAGGACAGAGATGGTGCTGTTAAGGTACTATATTAGTTTCTTTTTATGATCACACTTCGGTTTGAAGGGAACATTAGCTGACTTTTTGAACTCCTTGTTTTTTAATAGGCTTTATCTGAAATGAATGGGAAAGATTTGGAAGGTGAACAAATTGAAATCGTCTTTGCAAAACCACCTGATCAGAAGAGGAAAGAGCGGAAGGCTCAGAGACAAGCAGCTAAAACTCAAATGTATGTTTATTTATACATACTGCAGTGTAACAAACACTGTTTATGGTTTGTAATCTGTACTGTGTGTGTTGCTCAAATTCCATTACTTGTGTTTTCAACAAGGCATTTCTGGGCCTCCTCCAGGTATGATGATTATTATTATTATGGCCCACCACATATGCCACCTCCCACAAGAGGAAGAGGACGAGGAGGCAGGGGAGGCTTCTCTTATCCCCATGACTACTATAGCTATGATGACTATTATGAGTACTATGGCTATGACTATCGTAATTATCGAGGTGGCTATGAAGATCCCTACTATGGCTACGAAGACTTTCAAATTCAAGGTAGGGGACGAGGCGGTCGAGGAGCCCGTGGATCCACTCTGTCCCGGGGTCGAGGGGCAACTGCAACTCGAGGAAGAGGAGGTTTCTCCCAGCGTGGAGGCCCAGGATCTAGCAGAGGAGCGCGTGGCTCCAGAGGAGGAATTCAACAGAGAGGCCGCGTGGTATGTGTGCAAATAAATAATTCTCTAACTAGGCAAGGCGATTCTGTAACTTATTGCAACTCATTAATACTGAATTTTTTTTTTTTTCTATGTTTTGTTTTTTTCAACTTTTTTCTTCTTTTAAATTGCTAACACATAAAAGGCACCTTGTGGAAGAAATGGACCAAAGGTTTGCATGTTTCACTCTTTCTGGAAAAGCTGCTTTGAACTTGTAGAACTAAGCATTGTTATTTTGTCATGATTAGCTGGTTTTGCACAGTCTTATTTTTTTGTCTTTATTGCTTGGCTTGAATGGCGCACAAGTCAAGGACACATTACTGTGATTTATTTAAAAAAATTCTTTGGAAAACTTTGGCTTGTAAACTTGTGCTGGCATATAAAAGAAATTTAAATGCAGAATTAACTCATACATGCCATGCTTTTTGCCGTTTTAAAAATTTATTTATTTATACTTTACATGCCCATTTTTTCCCCCAGCAGGGAAAAGGGGTCGAGGCTGGACCTGACCAGTGACGTTGAAGACTGACTTGCTACATGGGGTTACACCATAAGCTGCCAGTGAAGATGATGGTAAGGTCGAAGCAATGCCCCAATGATGTTACAGCCTTACAGAAGCAGATCCCATACTGCCACCTTTTGAAAACGGAATGGAAATTCTATTCACTTGGACTTCTTGTATACATATAAGTCATGCATTTAAGTTTTGTCACAACCTACCCCTCGTAACATTCTCGAAATATTACAAAGTATGCCAGTTGGAAAAAATTAGGGTTCAGTCTTCTTAAAATGATACTAAACATTGTTCTTTTTTTTGTTTTTTTGTTTTTGCACTTTTAAAGTCTCTGAGTTTGAAGTGGCTCAGTGGAGCTTGATGTATATTTTTGTGCTAATTGCAATTTTATTGTCGGAATATCCATGTTTATCTAAATTAATTATTTGGATGAAAAGGACATGACATCTGCAGGTTTTTGGTGTAACCACCTTGCATGGATAAGTCAGGCATTCCAGGAAAGTGGTTCTTTTCAGAACTTGTCTTTAAAGGGTTGGTTAACTACCTCAGTACAGAGGATTGAACTACCCTGCCTGTACTGTAAATAGGGAAACTTATATTGATGAAAGCAGGGCTTGTTTTCTATAAAATATGCATTAGAGCAGCTGCTCAAAAGATGTACTTAATGTAATATAATCATTTTGCTGCTGCTCTGACACTGCAAACAGTCAAACTGGGCGTGCAAAAAAAATCTCATATGATGAGCCTGAACAAGCCCTGCTTTTATCGTATTTTGAACTGAATTAGCTTCCTTGCTTTTTCAGATTATGTAGTTACTGGTTGTATGATTGTATGATAGTTTTTGGAATAAAATGTTACTTTTGTAAAGGCTTGAACATCACAAAGGCGTCAGCTGCTTTGATAAATCCTGCAGTGTCCCTTTTTCTAACAACTGAGATGTTTTTAGGAAACAAGTCCTCTTAAAATCATGTTTCATCTTGCCATTTGTTTTATTGGATCATGCACCATTGCGTGTTGCTGTGCTCAATGGGGAGGGATGGGATCATTCAGTGGAAAAAGGGATGCTGCAGCTTTGGTTTATATTCCATTATATAGCAAACAGTTGACCGAACCATTCAACCGGTTTTGTAAACAGTTAACTCCCTCTTGATGAAGCTGTATCAACCTTTTGACATGTTAGCAGTTTTAAACTATTGTTGGTGGCCAACAACGTTTTTGCATTCCCGCAAATAAATTGTTTTATACTGTAAAATGAGGTGAGTGTAACTTATTTTTGTAATAAAGTTTTTGATTTCTATCTGTGTCCTAAAACTGTTTACTGTAATAGCTTGTAAGTTAAGAACCTCAGCTATGTGATAGTGGTGTGTTTATGCTGGATGTCCATGCTGCTCCAGATGAGTGTATATAAAGACGCCTATTTTTATATGATCTCAAGTGGTTCCCGAAGTCGCTTCGCCTTTCATTTGAAATGAACGAGTCACACCATGTGCTTGTCTGCCAAACTGCTCCAGTATCGTGGAAGAACACGTGGTCAGAGGCGCGCCTTCACCCGGATATGACGCAACTCTGACCACCCCCCCCACCAAAAAAAAAGAAAAACCACCCCGCATGGTACCGTTATAAAGCGCTGCAGGGGCGACCGACGCAAAACAACTAATGATGACGTGATACAGGGTGTTGGTGAATGTGTTACATTATCTGTGTAAGTCCTAGACTGGTTCCTTTCCACTGGGTTTTGGGTAAAGGGAGGTAGGGGTGCTGCCGTCAAAACAAACCTACATCAGGCTCTTGGTGTTATTGTGTTCCATGTGGTAAGTACAGAGATAAGTCGTTTGAGTTTATTAAACAACAACAGTTGTCATTATTCTTGTCCTTAATTCCGTTACTGAGAAATAAACGCAGAGCTCATCGAGCGCACAGCTGTGAAAATGTCTCTCCTCGGAGCGCGTCTGCGGCAGATGAGACGGAGGTTGGAGCTCTGGAGGGAGGTGGGCCGCCAGTACCCCGTGTTCTGCTTTCTCCTTGTTCTCCTGCTCCTCTCTACTGTATTACTCAATAGGTAACAGTCGTACTTAATTAATACTCCTTTCACCTTGACTCTCAGAAATAAAGATACCGAACACTCCTTGTGGCTTCATTGTTACCAGTGCATACAGTTTTCATATTTAAGTTTTTTCAGGTTTGTGTCTCTCGGGCCACTCATGCTTTTCCAGCTTTACATGTTAGTTAAAGGTACAGCTCGTGCGCCTGAGCTCCGACATCTGTAGGCTATAAATGATGCAGATGTTGGTGATACCGAGCCTGAGACACGGACAAGTACAATTTAACAATATGGAGGCACTGATACCTGTCCTGTTTTCATTTCAGGTATCTTCACATTATTGTCATTTTTTGGTCATTCTTAGCTGGAGTAGTGACCTTTTATTGCTCCTTGGGTCCTGAGACACTGCTACCCAATATCCTTATAACAGTTAAAGCCAAGAAAAAGGTACACTTTTATTTAAAAGATTAAGTTTTATGAATGTACAGTGGGAGAAGTAAGTAGATAGACACTAATTTTTAAATGTTATTTCAGTGTGAAATCCATATATTTATATTTACATACACATACAGTGCCTTTGTATATCTGGGGATGTGTGTGTGTGTATATATATATATATATATATATATATTGTATGTGGGAAAAAATAACAGTACTACAATTTTATCC
>JAOUQZ010000002.1:17670967-17683408 GCA_028564935.1 Neosilurus hyrtlii
TAAAAACCGGGTTTGATGAACTGTCTTTAAACTGGTTCTAAGAACCGGCTCTAATGAACCAGTTCTGATGGCCTGTCCCTGCTGAACCGACTCTGATAAACTGGCCTTGATGGACCGTCTTTAAACTGGTTCTAAAAACCAGGTCTGATGAACTGGCTCTGATGGACTGTCTTTAAACTGGTTCTAATGAACCGGCTCTAATGAACCAGTTCTATTGGCCTGTCTCTGATACACCGGCTCTGATGGACTGTCTTTAAACTGGTTCTAAAAACCGGGTCTGAGGAACTGTCTTTAAACTAGTTCTAAGAACCGGCTCTAATGAACCAGTTCTGATGGCCTGTCTCTGCTGAACCGACTCTGATAAACTGGCCTTGATGGACCGTCTTTAAACTGGTTCTAAAAACCAGGTCTGATGAACTGGCTCTGATGGACTGTCTTTAAACTGGTTCTAATGAACCGGCTCTAATGAACCAGTTCTATTGGCCTGTCTCTGATACACCGGCTCTGATGGACTGTCTTTAAACTGGTTCTAAAAACCGGGTCTGAGGAACTGTCTTTAAACTGGTTCTAAGAACCGGCTCTAATGAACCAGTTCTGGTGGCCTGTCTCTGCTGAACCGACTCTGATAAACTGGCCTTGATGGACTGTCTTTAAACTGGTTCTAAGAACCGGCTCTAATGAACTGGTTCTATTGGCCTGTCTCTGATAAACCGGCTCTGATGAACCGGCCTTGATGGACCGTCTTTAAACTGGTTCTCCACTGAGCTGTTCGTGCCGATTCGCTGATAAAACTGTGATTGATGTTGAAGCCACGCGTCCGCCATACTTGTCCTCCCTGCTCAGGTGCTCATCAAACAAAAATTACCTGTCAAGCCGCCACCGTAAGGTACGAAGATACGACCAGTCTTTACTTGTCAGCATCAAATGACTAAAGAGCTGTTAGGCGTGCACATAAAACTTTTACAATCAAACACAAATAATAAATAAACACCTTTATTCAGATATTTCGAGCGAGTATCGATTGTTAAATACATTTTAAGTGCGTTGTTTTTATTAATGATTTGAGACTTGCTAAATCCCGTGTAGAACTCATGGAGGCCACCAGATGTCGCTGCGCGCTGTGTTTAGTGCCTCGGAGCTTCTGATAAAATCGGAAGTAAATATCAGTTAAAGGTTCGACAGAGCATCGCTGACTTCGAACTGTTACGATCGGAAAAGCCACATCCCAGAATACAGAGTGAGAAGATCCCACTGTACAGCTGTGTCATTACGGTTATAAGTAATTGGTTGAGACCGTGGGATGTGGCCTTCGATAGCTCAGTTGGTAGAGCGGAGGACTGTAGTGGGTTATTCTCAGAGATCCTTAGGTCGCTGGTTCGAATCCGGCTCGAAGGAGGTTCATTTTTTGTGAGGTTCAGCGTCACACATTTCATTTTGAGTTCATCATGAAACTCTTGAACCAATAACTGTGCTGTGAGGAAGCCATGTACACATCGGATATAAAGGGGAGCCTTTTCCGAGGCGCTTTGTAGTAACTGGGTGGACTGGTAAATTAAATGTTTAACCCCAGGGACTGGACTGGCCTGCCTGCAGTCCTGATCTGTCCCCAGGAAACAATGTGTAGCCAATTCAAAATGAAAAAATGCAGCAGTGACCCTGCACTGCTGGACACCTGTTTTAAAGAATAATGGGACAAATTAACACTTGATACTCTTTATCACTTGGTCCTTAGCTCCTAAATGTCTTTTAAATGTTGGAAGAAGGAATGGAAACATCACAAAATGATAAAAGCTTTAACATCCCAATGTATTTTTTAATGTGTTGCAAGAATTCAAATTCAAATACTTTCAAATAATTTTCAAGATTAAAGTTGAAATAATCTCTGAGTTTAAAGTCAGAATTGCCAAAATGTATGATATGAATATATTTATAAAGTATTATTTCAGGGGGTGGCAGGATGCCGTATTGTTACTAAGTACACGTCCGTCTCACAGCAAAAAGGCCCTGGGTTCCATCCTGGACTTGGGTGTTTGTATGTGGAGTTTGCATGTCCTCATTTTGCTTGCGTGGGTTTCCTCTGGATATTCTGGTGTCCTCCCACAGTCCAGAGACATGCACAGTAGGCTAACTGGCTGTTCCATATTGACCCTAGGTGTGAGTGTAAATGATTGTGTGTGTTGCAATGGCCTGATGAGCTGTTCAGGGTTTGCCCCACCTTCACCCAGTGTTGGATGAGTTAGGTACCAGCTTTCCCACGACACTAGAAGAATTAAGCGGTTCGACAAACGAAAAAAAAAAAAAAGAAATTTTGAAATAAACCCCAGCACCCACATTTGTGAGAAATGAAAACAGCTTAAAATAACATTAGACAGGGTAACGGTTTATTGTCAAACTTTAAAACAGAAAAACAACACATGCTGACTGCAACATTTCTTTATATATATTTTCCCCCAATAATTTAATCAAACACACTAATTTCAGCACTGCATTTGCTTACATGGATTTTAGAGATAAAAAATAAAGCCTGTTACTTTCCTTACTTTAGACTCCAAGAAGTTTCTTGGCCATGTAACCAGGCATACTGTAGATGAACAGGGCCACGATGGCAAGCAGAAGCAGAGCCAGGAGAATTTTGATCACAAGCCACTTGTACTGATTGCAGATAAAATAGCGGATTGCTTTTAGGGGGGTAATGAACCACAGGAACGTAGTGTCTGGACGGCTGTTGAGACAAAATAGTACAGTAAACTTTCAAAATCAGTCAAAGTAATTATGAACCATTTTTAGAAACTGAGTTGTTTTAAATAGTGCCTCATAGAGTGCTTTTCTTTTACCACCCTTTTAATAACCAAGCTATAAAAAATTTTAAAAGCCAATCCATTGACCCAAATAAAAAAGCCAAATGGCCAAGCTATGAACTTCCTCTTTTCTTAATGTACTTGCCCTCTTCATTTGTTCTCAAGTTTAGAAACCTTTCTTTCTAATGGATACTTAAATTGCAGTAAGTGTTATACAGAATTAGTGCACAAAACATATTGACTAGTACAGTCTTGGCTTCTGCCCTGATGGTACACAATTATGTTAGTTAATTCAGCCAGATTTAGCTGAACTATCCTCCTTCAAAACTCAAAAAAGAAATACTGAGATTTTTTGTCTTTCTACAGTTTGCTTCCTATAGAGTTTGATGGCTGTTTTGCAAAACCAAAAGCTTCAGTTGTTGACCTTTATATTATGTTTGATAGTAGTTTATCAGTTGGTCCTATACATTTAACGTCATTACCTTTTATCTCTCAGCAAGAAACAATACATGCTAATGATTAACCAAGTGTGAGGCCAGTACAAGAACATTCCAGAATAAAGCTTTGATGATGCGTCTGGAATTTTCTGCACTGACCGAACTAACAAGGTTGCTAAATAATTTATTACATGGTGTTTTTATAACATTTCCCCCCAAAACGAAATTAAATAAATATTTTTTTGTGAGGTAAACTGGAAGTTGATGCTTGCCTTCGGTAACTGAAAGCTCTGCTGAGGAGATGCAGCTTTTAAAACCGATTCATGCTGGCAGCAAAATGCAAGTGAGATGTCAAGTGAGCTCTTGCTAAACAAATTAAAAAAAAAAAAAACACCTTTTCGAGTTTTTGATGAGTTTGGTGAGTAAGCTCTTGCTGAACTCACAAAAATGCACAAAGGCATACAAAATGGCCACCAGGATTAATTTTCTTCAAAAGTATACGTTACAAACATGGAAAGATGTCAGATTTCTTAAGCTGGTATGTCCAGAATGCCCACATTCTCTTTGATAATTGTACAGTGGTATTGGCAAAAATCATTCATATCACTGGAGGTCCTTTTTGTATGGAGGTTTTTTGCCCTTTTGGGTTAGGATAAACTTTTGTCACCATTCCTGGCTGTTGCTCTTTCTGTCATTTGCAACAGCAACAGAGTCGCTCTCTTCAGGATTGTAGAATTCATACTCTTGTAATCATCATTCATATTAAAACATGTTTGAGAACATTGCATGTTCTCCCTGTGCTTACACTGGTTTCCTCCCACAGTCCAAATACATGCACATTAGGCTAATTGGTGGTTTCAAATTGCCCCTAGGTGTGAGTGTGAGAGCCTATTAGGATTAAACTGTTCAGCAAATGAATGAATGTTAATGTAAAAAATGTGCTTCATTCAAATGTTCAGAAGAGACTGCTTCAAAAGTAAGTTCTTGTTTCTCCAAGACAAGTGGGTGTTTAAAAAAAATGTCCAGAAATAAGTATGTGAGTAGAGTTTATTTATTTATATTGGACACACAAAGCACAGATGTATTACCTTACACTGAGGAAATACAAATTTCATTGAAATATTAACAATAAAGACAGAGTCATTATAAAACCTTATGTAACATCAACCCAAGAGGTGCAAACTGTTTATAGCTAAGAAATTGATGACTGTTTTCCTTACACCTGCTGCTGTTTGTGTCTAACAATTTAACAAAGCATGAATTCTTATTATTTAACACCGTGTCTTCCACAAAGCTCGGACTATAGTGAAAAATCCTGATTCCTTGCAGAAAAAAACGTGAAACTGATTTCCCATTATTTTCCATTCAATTCATGTACTTTTAAAATTTACAGGTATGTTAAGCTGTATTAGTTTATATGTAAATTAAAGCCCTATTCTGTATGTTCCATCACTTTTTCATAGAGACCGTGATTATAATTTTGTGCAGTAAAACATTTAGACTTGAAAACATTCAGTATAGAAAGCTCAAATAAAGCTGAGTTACCGTACAACAGTATGTGCTTTAAAAGTGTAAGTGTATTATTTTAAAACTTAATAATAAGAAAGTAAACTGAACAGCCTTTCAAAGTTTAAATTCACTGTTAAATCTTCCACTGTATCTTAAATTTTGGACATTTTACAGTCACTGCATACATTAGCCATAAACATTGCTCTAGATACACATTACATGGACATCAAAAACACATACATATAAAAGTATTTTACCATTTCTCTCTCATCTTATTAGCAAAACATATGCCAAAACAAAGAAAATCTCTCCAGTGCAATCACATAAATGTAATAAATATTTTAAAGGTAATCACATGAAAATTTTGTTACTATTTGAGAGGCATGGGTATATGGTTTTGATCAAACAAGATGCAAACACTTTTGTTATTTTAAAGAAAGTTCATATCACTACTACATAAGATGGACATTCCTGTATCTATGATGAAACCAATGTAAAATGACTTATGAGTAATAGAACTGCCTTTTAGGCACCAAGTAGCTTTTTCACCATATACCCAGGCATACTGTAAAGGAATATGCCCACCATTGCTAACAACAGCAAAGCCACCACTATTTTGATGATCAGCCATTTGTAGTTGTTGCAGATGAGATATCGGATTGCTTTGAGTGGACTGATGAACCACAGGAATGTTGTATCAGGCCGACTGTAGAAAAAAAAAGATGAGTAAACAGTTGTCTAGTACTGTTAAGAAACATTTTGTCGAAAAAATGAACACACTGAAAATGTATTAAAATTTGGCAGTAAAATACAACTGAATTCCTGTTGGGAACTGCAACATTTTCTCTATTTGCATGAATTTTATTGCCAACTCATATTTGAAGGGCTGAGAGCCACAGTGGTCTAACTGGTATAACTAAGTCATATTTTGACAGATGTGGATAAGGCCTATATGTGCCAGAATGGTTCATTTGTCTTCCTTATGAGTTTTCATTTCGTGAGCATTATCCCTGATTTTTTTATATAGCAAAAACTTTAATGTTTTTCATTTTTCTCAAAAACAGCGTTCTGTTGGTTAGACCACTCTGGTCCTCATCCCCTTATTTGATGGTATTTGTATTTTTAAATTTAAGCTCAGAAACCCACCTAAATGTATTTAAAGTCTGATAAAACCTTTAAATATTTAAAAATTTTTAAAACTTTCTCACATAAAGGGAATCTATCATAAAGCTTTAATAATAGCAGAAAATGGCTGTATAGGTCATACATTTTTAATTTCCATGAAAAATTCAGAGTAATAGAAAACAAACAAAATACTTATGACCTATGATTTCAAATGGCTATAGTTCCGTTATAACCATTATCCTTAGAGCACTACTTACCATACACAGGAGGCTGGTATAATCCAGACTTGGGATGCTGAAGCGGTCATTGCACAAGTCTCTGAAGTTGCTAGTATTGTTTTCCATGTTAAAAAGATTGCATTTTTCTATTTTTATATCTATTTAAAATAAATATTGGCCTACAATGGATTTGTAGACAATGGATACAATATTTAACAAATTAGTTCTGTGTTTGTGAACCTTGTTTCCATGCACACATTTACTGTAGAGCAGAACCCATTGGCTCCTACAGTTTAGGTCCACACTACACTCTGTACACTAAGTTCAGTACATTCAGCCAGCAGAACTTAGAAGACATATGTACCGTGAGCATATGTTTTATGCTTTATAAGCCTTCAGCCTAAGACAATGTTGACTGTCACTGTACAATTAAGTTATTGAAGTAAAAACAGCTTTATAACTTTGCTCATATTTTTCTGATAATCAGCTACAGAATGTCCTTGTTTTGTCTCATCACATTTCCCAGAAATGTAACACAGAACCACAATGAGATGATATGCAGTTTCCATATTTTTCATTAGAGTCAAAGACTTTAAGCCTTCAGTACATTGAAATCTCATTTTGAAATCTTTCTCTGTTATGTTACTTGCTGTATTGTTGATTTCTATTTATTTATTTGCTATACTGTATTAATGCCACAAGGGAAATTATTGCCTCTGCATTTAACCCATCCAAAGTGAGCACACACATGTAAACAGTGAGCATACACACACACACACACACACTCGGAGCAGTGGGCTGCCACACACATTGGGGGCGCCTAGAGAACAGTTTGGAGTTAGGTGCCTTGCTCAAGGGCACTTCAGCCATGAAGGTGGATGAAGGAAAGGTGCAGCTCACTCCCCAACCGCCACACATTTTTCCTGCTGGTTTGGGAATTGAACAAACGACCTTGCATCCCAAAGCCGCTTCTCTAACCATTAGGCTACAGCTGCCCCCAAAATAAGATAATATTGTATAAATAAAAAAAGAGATAAACATTTGCATTTTTGATTATTTTATCAGCTCTTACTTGGGTTTCTCTAGAGGTTCTGGCTCATTCCGTCCTTCACCAACAGGACTTTTTTCAGCTTCTTCACTTGTCATGAGGTGGAGCTCTGCCTCTACTTTACCCTAAAAGATGGATGCAGTCTCACTGATTTACTGGTTATGAGGAAAAAGCTGTCAACACGTATATGCTTTATACAATTAAAGAGTGTCTATTGTAGTAATTGTGTTGTCTTCATTTACCGTGATTTCCATTTCATCATTTTCATCCCTGGCTATAAATGGCCACCAGCCTTTGATTCTTTTCTGCTTGAAAATGTTGACCATTGGCATGTCTTGTTCATTAAGAACCATGTCCAGGGTGCACTGTTTTGCAGTTTTTGCACCACGAGGAAACCTGTTCAGATCTAGTTCAATTGCACCTGAATGGGAACCAAAGTATGTGAAGAAGTTTCCCTTATGATGAAAACTCTGAGTCTGACAAATGTAAAGTAAATTAACAACCTAATTGAGTATCTCACCCAGAAAGTCATCTGCAGAAAAATGGTCTGCATCCCAAACTTGCAAATTCAGACGAGCAGGGATCTTGTACTCGGTTTCATCCCAGGAAAACATGGATTCCTTCTTTGAGATGACAATTTTCTCCTCAGCCATTAAATAGTCAAAGGGGTAAATGAAGCGCCAGTTGAAGTTTCCTTCCCCTGTTAGCGAGTGGTAATGGACATCTGTGTCTTGTTTGTCTTCTTGTTGACCTTTAAGCCACCTGAGAGGTACAAATTTGAATTTTACATGGACATCCCCAGCAAAAACTATTATGTTAAATGTTAATCGTAATAAACAACAATGGAATTATACCCTCTCACAAAGATATCACTGGACTTTTCTCCTGTGAATATATCATCGTCTTCTAGGACAACCTCGTCTGTATTCCAAATGATTACCCTGAGTTCAAACCTGTAAATATAAAAAGTTCCCTTGTATTATGTATGCTTTTTTGTTGCTCAACATCTTATGAGACTGGCATAATTTGTGCAAAGTATCAGAGCTACAAAAACATTTTAGCTTTTAACTGAATTTAGTTACTCCAGAAACAAAAGCAATCTATTATAATAGCTTTTTTGGAGTACATAAAGATCATTATAGTAAATAAAATGCAGTAAAACCAATTTTTTCATCAACAGTTATAGCAGTAGCCTTTTATCTTCTGTTAAAATGTACCTATATTTCACACTAATGTAGTCTTTTAAATATTATGATCCAGCAGTTGTCTCCACAAAATAGTTTGCCAAAGTTCATATTGATACCATACTTTGCTCTCATATTGCTTTAAATTTTTAGAGAATGTTAAAATCACTGGCATTATTATTATTATTTTTTTTAATGTGCAAATGATGCAATATTTTTCCGCTAAACAGTGTGTCTGTTAATCCTTTCAGGAGAAGACATGCAAGCACACACTGGTAAAGAATTCAAAGCATTAAAAATTAAAGCATACCAAATACATCTAAGCAGGTTTCATGCAACATTAGTTTTATATATTATTGACTGCAGTAACAGCAGCATCACTGATGATCATTGTGGTTTTCCGTAGAAGAGATTTTTTGACAGACGTACGTATCAAGCTGATGTAAAGCTCTGTACAGAAAGCATTCCACATTCAATCCAAATTATATTTTCCATCAAGCTATACTGTACTATAGTGCTTCAGAAAAAAAGAAACAATTAATGTGTGAAAAATGCACATCTAACCCCTACATGTAGTATTTACTTTATGGAGAAGACATTTTTGATTATTAGTAATCAAACACTTAGATTATAAATAGATCTTACAAGCAGTACAAAATCTTTGTACAATGACTGAGAATACACCTCCTAGAGTGAAACTTCAGTTCAATTCAGAATTAAACCAATTTAAAGCCAGCTACTTTTATTACAGTAGAATGACTTGAAAGCTGTACTGGGTCAAAATTTGAGCAATATATTACTCTAATAAGAATTTTTATCAGAGTTCAGAAAAGATACCACTAGTGTAGCTGGGACTAGGGTCCATCTGTGTAACAATAAATAAGACACATATCTTATTATAATTTTAAATGATAACCCTGACTGTGAAACGGCCCAACATTTAAATGGGGATTATAGGAGGCAAATTAGGGTTTATGTAAGAACCTTACTTCTTTGGTTTGCGTGGCGAAATATCGACCGCAGGTCCAGGTGCTGCCATGTCTTTTGGGAACATATCCACCCACAATTCAATTCTCCCCTACACAAACAATAGGTGAAATAGAATGGTGGAGATGCTTTAAATATAAGGTTAAGTCAGCCCAGTGTTAATATTTTGAATTCCATTGTTCTAGATCAGTTACAACATTGTAGGCATTGGAAATATCACTGAGATAGATTCTCAGAGATACACCACTGACCTGCTCAATCCCAGGTTTATCAGGGTTCAACAGAGGTCTTGTTTCTACATGCTCGGGGACAAGTTTGCAGCCCACTCGTGGAATGTCCTCCCAATGATTAAGGACCGCAAGAGCAAGGTGCTCATCTGTCTGTTTTTTGAGCCCTGTCAGAAATTATCATCATTATGCAACAGTAAACTGTTTTCATATTTCCTAATTGGGACCTTAGTACCACAATTAACAAGTAAGAAGAAACTTTGAGTCACATTTCTTAATTTAACAAATTAAGGTTAAGGTTAAAATAATTAAATTAAGGTTTATTGGGCTAGTTAATAGTTACCTATGTTTGTAGCCTTAAAAGTAATTTATTTCCCTACCTGCCACTGGCTGTGAATATCACATGGATAACATATGCCACAATGTTGTGAAAAACCACCAGAGGATTGATTGGAATTAAGAAATGTTGTACATTGGGCTTTGTACATTGTATGTTGCTATTACATAGTATAATGGCTGCCACATACACATTAAACTTTGATGAGTTATTCTGGTCTAGGGAGAATTACAGTAAACAATGAGTATATTTGGCATCAGGAGTGTTTGATAAACTATTCCCATTTCTGAGATAACATTTCTGAGTGAAGAAACTATTTTTTGGGTATATGTGCTGTCTTGTCAGTGGTCTGAGTAATTAAGTCAATTTCAGTGAGTTAAATGTGGGTGGGAACACTTGAGGAATTTCTGTACAAGGTCCAGGTAACCACCAGCCCTTGTTCTTCCCAGGTGATGGAAGTATGCCACAGCCACAGTGTTGTTTACAGTAGACCAATGCTTGGCAAAGGCTGCCCACTCTTCCAGCTGTTTGATATGTTCTAATCTCAAACACAACTCAACACACCCTCTGTGCCCCTGTGGCACCACAATACTAGCAAGCCAAGGAGAGGATAGTCTGTGGTGACTCTTCAATAGAGTACTGGTCTAAAGCAAATCATTTATGGGAGAATTTAAGCTTTGTGTCTCCAGAAAGCTAGAACTCCCGCCTCTTGAGGGTACCTGGATTTTTAGTGAATTCCAGTTAATTTAGTTATCTCATTCATGAAGGGAGTGATGAGGCTGTGTATTCCAAACAACAATTCACTAGATGGCAGGTAATGTGAAAAAACTGAGAGTGCAGAGGGAGCTGTATTGAATTTTTCAAAGCTAAAGTGTAGGATGCATGGTTATAGAAAGCATGCAAATCGGTCTCTAAATACTAAAAGTATTTAAATTTAACAAGATGGATGAATGAAGATGGGTAATAATGATGTGATATGGGAATATCAACACCTATTGTGAGAGCTGAAGGACTCCTGTACCTCTTTGCATAGTCACAATATGTTACATGGTTCTATAATGTAGACAGTAAGTTTGACATGTGTATGAGGTAAGGAGAAGAAAGGGTCAAATGGCTCTTGAAGGGTGGTATTTAAAGCAGATACTATGGCACACATTTCACAGCATGCATGTGCTAAAAAATGTGAAGGTCTCAGAATGCAATATTGATATACTCAGGTGATATTTACAATTACATATAAGAAATGTTTAATGCTATATGAAGGCAGATACATTTATCATAAAAGCAGATTATTTTGTAAAATTGATGGATACCATTTTCATCCTCAATTTCAGTTGGTCCTGTATAAACTCTGTTTGCCACCTTCACTCTTCCTCCAGGGCCATACTGGGGTGGATCTAATTTACCATCCTTGCAAAGCTTTGAGAGGATTTGTGTTGGCTTCATTGGATCTCTCCAAACATTGTAGCCATAGCTGCCATGCATCATTGGATAAAATGAATAAAGAGAAATTTAAATAAAGAGAAACAAACTTTTTGTTGCATGATCAACTAAAAAGTGATCCCTGTAAAACATAATGATTTGACTAAACAGCAACTTAATTTGTACATGCATTTGCTGGTAGAAAAGCACGTACATTGCATAGCTAGAAGTGATACCACATGTAGCCCTGTGCTTGCTGTAATAGCGATTTTCCAGGTCAAGTTTTGTCTCCCCAATCAAGTCATCAGTGCCAACCAAATCCCAATCATAGACGGATACAGTAAGAGTGGAGTCCATGGGGAATGTAGCATCAATGTCAAATGATCTAGGAGAGAAATGTATTTTAGTTAACAGCATGTTTTATCTATCAGCATGTATATTTTTTCATCCATCCACAAGCAGAAACATCTAAATTGTTTTTTTTCTTTAAATAAGATTGCTTCATCTTTATATACATTAATTTTTTATAAACATACTTTCCAAAGATAGGATTAAGTTGTTTAGAGATGTAGTTTTCTTTGTCTTTGACCTCTGACTTTCCCAGCTTAATTGCAATGTATGGATCTGCCTTCCCATTGATATCTGCAGGGTGCAGATCAGTAGCCTGTGACAAATTCAGTTTAGTTAGGATTTCACACATAGATAAGACTTCAAGTTCTTAACCAGTATGTTCGTATATATCTGGTTGCACTGTACATACCCTTATGACATAGACTCGAACTAAAACATTGATTGCATCATTGTGTGGAATGTTTTGGAAAGTGCCCATGCTGGAATCAATTCCAATTTCTCTATACAGCTCATCTGACATTTTGTACATACACAAGGAGCCCTGGCAAAAAACAAAAAACAAAACATCTTAGATCCTTTGACACTGATTGACTTTGACTGATTTAATAGAAATGCACCATATCCTATTATTTGTTTGATGGGGTGGGCAGTGGTGGCCTGGTGGTAGGGTGCTGGATTGCTGATCCCAAGGTCCGGGGTTCAAGCCCCACTATCAGCGGGATGTCACTGCTGTCCCCCCATTGCAGCTAACTGGGTTATCAAAGGCCAGCCATGTCTCTCACTGTCTGTGGTGAGAGG
>JAOUQZ010000002.1:17683508-17699439 GCA_028564935.1 Neosilurus hyrtlii
CTCGCCCAGAGTCGGCTGAGATGGGCGCCAGCCTCCCTGCGACCCTAACTAGGATTAAGCGGTTCAGAAAATGAATGAATGAATGAATGTTTGATGGGGCTTACTTTGAATTTGCCAACAAGTCTGTCCTCATCCAATACATTTTCGTCATCATCATCACCACTCTTTCCTCGATAAAGATTAAAAGTGTGGAGCCAATCTTCAAAGTGATCAAATTCATTCTCCAGCTCTCTGTTGAGCACCTGTTGGAAAGAAAATATAAATACTGTCCACAACTATCTAATGATAGCCATGCGAGCATCTTGCTCATCATCACCATATCGGCAAACAAACAAATAAAAAAAAGCTTTTTGCATCATATACCTTCAGTTCCTGAATTTTAGACCTTTTCTTGTCATTTAAGCCCTCCCCTGGTACTGCTTTATTCTTGTCCTTGGCTTTTCCTTTTTTCTTCTTGTTTCCTTTCACATTAGAGTCATGTTTAATATCTGCTCATAGGTGAGCAAGGGAAAAGAGACCAGACCACATACTTCAGATATAAATTCTTAATTCATGTTGCCATACTATAATATATTTCATCAACAAATAAGACTAGACATATACAATTAACTAGTATTCACAAGAAAACAATTAATTGCAAACTTTTGTCAAAAGCTTTATTATTCCTTCAAGGGATTTTCTTGCTTTTGACTGGTAGAAAGCCCTCAAATAATTATTGGGATTAAAGCCATGGGATAACTGAATTATTGCACTTTTATATTTGAATAAAAAATGTACATTTAAATTAACATGGAATTGAAAAGTTTTTTTTTAATTGAAAAATTTTGGTAGTTCGTTTATTGATAACGCTTTATAAAAGAACGTGTAGTTTTATGCCTATAATACACAGATCAGACATAACATTCACACCACATGCAGCCATATATGCATCAAGTTGCATGGCACTGTGTTTTGATTCTTTTCTGTCATAACCAGCAATATCTTTCAGCAGTTTGTGTTATAGTAGCTCTTCTTTGAGATCAGAATGCCCTCTCTGCTGGCCCAAAAACTATCAGAAGCACTGACCTACATTTACAACTTAAACTTAATTTTTGTTTGATAAAATTGTATCATTTCATTCCCAACAGTCTATTCTCCTCATTATGTAGCATGTCTCTTGGCTGCACTGCTTCCAGTACGTGTATGTGGATGTTACATTTTTGTCCAATCAGATTTCAGCCTCTATGTGCTGCCATGTCAATCTAATCTGGCCAGGGCCTTCAGTATCAGTAGTGCTGGCCGATGTCACTTTAACTATATTAGCAATGGGGCTGTTTCTTTAACCAGTCAGATTTCAGCTTCACTTCACAGCGCCCACAATAATGTCAACATTTTTCCGTCCTCTGATTGGTTGGTCGGAGAAAAGAAAGGATGATGGATTTTGTCTATAAATAATCAGCATCTCTGGTGAGTATGATGTATTTTATTTACATGTTTGTTTTTGTTATGTTACTAGATAAATATTGATATCTGAACTGCTCCAGATGATGTTGTGGTGTAGAGGTTTGGAGCTGTCTGAACCCTATATCACCGAGCCGTTACATTTACGCTTGTTACATTTGGCTGAGCCCCAAATTTATGGACAGCTTCCACCGGCGATTGCCAGTGGAAGTTACATAATGCTCAAAGTTATTAGCAGAAATGTAACTCAGGCATATGGGCGACGATGCATCCGGAGAAAAAGGGTAAACTGGGTTTCTTGCTTTAGTAATAATGATATTCCTCCTCAATACATGAAATGCCTATTAAGAGGTATTAAGAGGTGGATTAAGTCCGTTAAGTCCACACTGAAGGCCCAGGTACCAAATGCACGGCCTGCCACTGACTTTGGGTGTCCCTTGTTACTTAGATTCTTACAGTTGCTCAATTTTTTCCTTCTTCCAGCATAACAACATTGAGAACTGACGGTTCACTTTCTGCCTAATATATCCTATTCCTTGGCAGTTGCCACTGTAATAAGATAATAAATGTTGTTTAATATTATGGCCTTTAATATTATGGCTGATAGGTGAATATACCAATTGTACCACTGTATATTCATTTTGTCAGTATTAAGTAACCCCCCACACCTTAATTTTTTTTAGACATGAACAGATTGTTTTCCTTTTTCTGTGCTGCTATTGTGGCTTTTACCTGCCCCATCTGCATCCATGTCCTCTCTGTCCTCAGCCTCTGCTTTTTCAGCCTCTTGTGCTTTCAGAGTCTTTAAAGTAAGCAATATATTACTTATATTAACATTTATAAATATAAATTCATGTTATGTTTTTATGCTAGATATATCTTCTGCAATTCTTTTAAAAGAGTAGGGATATATTTAATTTTTTTAAAAGTATAAAAGCTTACCTCCATTAGTGTTTCAATGGATGCAAAGTATTTGGACCACCAGTCCAGCATGCTCTCATCTAGTTGTTCTTCCTCAACTTCTTCTCCTTTCTTCTTCTTTTTCTTTGCCTTTCCTTCCTTGTCGTCATCAGGCTATGATTTAAAGGAGACTATGCTAAACGCCTTGTGTTTTCCTTTAGCAACTGTTACGGTTTAGATTTTTAATTATGGATTGGTACTGGAGATATTTGAATCAAGTGCTACCAAGGTTCATTTAGTGACAGGATGCCTTTGTAGAACATTATGGAAAGGCATGTCATCTGAACAAGACCTGAAACCTACCACATATAAAGTGGTTCATACTTACCATATCAACCTTTACAACTGCATCAGAAGCCTGATGGGCAAAAAAAGAAAAAAAATTAAATAAAAAAAATTTCTCCTCCTGCTTTCAGAAAAGTTCTTGAATTAAAAATAGAAGAGCATGTTTTTAGTACATACTGAGTCCAGTTTGACCATTGTCTCCATCTTCTTCACAGCAGGTTCAGGCTCAGTGTGAATCACAATTTCCTCTGTAGGTCATATACAGAAATACCAGAGTGGCATTTTTTCTTTTTCTGAACTACGTAGCACTTTTAAGCACACTAACTCATACACTGTGAAATAGATCGCTTATTTTTTCACTTTATTACTCTGCAACAAAATGATTTTTAGACAGCTTTTTTTTATTAGAATAAGATACTAAAGGTCTTGATTTAGACTGCAGTGTTCTCCTCTTTAGTCAATGATGTTACTATATTACTAAGTTACTAATTTTATTGAAACATTTACCATACCTACCCATAGCAGACCAATTGTTGACAGTCTTGTCTGGTGGCTTGTAGATGAATTTGCGCAGTGTAGTGACTGCATGGTTGCCAACTAGTGTGTAACGTCCAAAAGCTCTGCAGTCCACAACTCGAATATTCAGAGGAGGATGAAGCAGCTCATTCTCTGGCAGGTCCTAGCCAATCATAATATTATTAATTATTTTGGTTGTAATATTGAATGTTATTTCATAAATTGAAAAGGGGAGGGGAAGAGGGGAATTTTCAACTCTAATGCTGCAGTCATTACCCTGCATAGGTTCTAACACCTAATGCAGTGGATCCAACTTGATGAGTGGGATCATGTACTGGAATACTGAACTTTTTAGGACAGCCCCCAGGAATAGAATACCATCATATAAAAGCAAGTCATTATACTTAAATATATTTAGAATTCACGTCAATTGAAACCCACCACTTCAAACCATTTGACCAGCGTGCTAAAATTGGGGTTTTTGTTGTAGTTGGGAATGAGAGATGACTGTATCCCCTTTCCAGCACATTCTATGTCCACACGTGGTCTGTCCACTTGGGCAAGGTTTACTCGCTTTAGGTCCCTCAGGCCCCAGAATAAAACCTGGAGAAATATAATCTCATAATATCATGCCTTAACTTTGAAAAATACTGTTTTTATAGCAACACATATGCTTGCATGTAGAAAAGAACCTCGATGCGGTATTTGCTCAGGACGGGTCTAATGCCGATGGGAACAGGCAAAATTGGACCACGGTCCATATCTGTGGGTCCATCTATAGGGGGGAGATCAGCCTTTCCACCTGGTCCGATCTAAAATAATTGTTGAAAATTATATGATTTTAATATCTTCAGTTGCTTTAATACAAAAAAAATGTTAAGCCTATCACCAATGTCTTATCACCTGCAGTAGTTCAAAAGCAGCCAACATTTCACCAGCGGTGCAGTTTCCACGGTAAACCTGGTAGTATTCTAACTGAGGTGGGAATCTTGGTGGCCCATAATGCTCATCTGACATCTTAGTTATTGGCTTTGCAAATGTTCTTCCCATAAAGTCAGCTTTACCCTACAAAAAGATTAATAAGTACATTGTCAGCATTGACTAGTTTTTGAGCACGCTGCAAAAGTGTTAAAGCATGTACTTGCTTACCATACTGTCTTGGTCATAGATCTCGATGACAATAA
Source organism: Neosilurus hyrtlii (assembly GCA_028564935.1). Lineage (NCBI taxonomy): Eukaryota > Metazoa > Chordata > Actinopteri > Siluriformes > Plotosidae > Neosilurus > Neosilurus hyrtlii. The sequence goes on from JAOUQZ010000002.1 coordinate 17,687,894, forward strand.
CTGGAGGATCATCCCTCAGCTCATTAGCCTCCCCATATAATTCAACATTGTCAAAGACTAGAAGCTGATCCCATGTGGGACAGAGGGTCTCGTTCACAATCTGAGAGAAGGGAATCACACGATATCATTTAAATTGAATGAATGGGTTATTTTTAAAAGTTGAAGGTAAAAACATTTTATAATAAAGAGGGGACTCTAACCTCTGTGACCTGGCTGTGAGTTGAAAAAAAGACTCTGGCAAAGGGGTCTGAAAGACCTGTGCTATCTGCTGCAAACAGACTCCTTGCCTGGTACATGTGGACCCTCAACTGGAAGATTTGCTTCACTGATAGGAGCAATTATAAGCAGTCAGTTTATAAACACAATTACACTGGGTTAAAACTTTAATTTGTGTTGTTAGCCAAAGGAAATTCTGTTTACTAGTGTAGATTAAGCTGATTGGTGGTGATGACTGCATTCCTGGGCCTTTGACAGCCTTGTTCTCCTCAAATCCATTTGGTAGTCCATTCAGGAAGTCTTTGCGGTGCTTATTCAAACCCAGCCAGAGGTACATTTCTGTCTTGGCTTGAACAGTCCAACCTGCAGGTCCAAAGCTCTTTTTACCTGGGAGCTAGAGAAATTAATAAAGAAATATTTAGCATAATTTCAGAAAAAGTGATACAGGATGTTTCATTAAGAATCTAGACTGAGAACTTCTTTGTTCAGTTCAAACTTACCTTGAAGAAAACGGTCTTGACTTTTCCACTGTCTTTCCCAGTCTCCTCCTCCACATTAGAGAAAAGGATGTCTTTAGAGGGCACTCTAGCATATGCAATGCGTTTTCCATTGCTGACCATCCATATGTAAACATCTGGAATACTGTGTTGAGGCTGTCAAAACAGATTTTACATATTATATTGCTTTCCTCTTTTAGACCATCAAGTAACATAGGCAACTAGCCAGGGGAAAAATTTGTAGTATTTTGTCAATAGTACCTCATCAGACAAGAATCTCAGTTTTTGGAGGAAGTTTTGTGCCAATCTGACTTTATCCCTGACAGTTTTCTTTTTTACTTGAGTTCTCATTGCCTTTGCTTGTTGGCCCATAGTTTCCTAAAAACACAAATTAAATTAACAGCTTACCAAAAGAAAATCACAACATACAAAAGAAAAGTTAAGATGAATCATATTTCAAGCGTCAAGTTATGTAGATCCTTTAAGAAACATACCAGCTCCCACATGCATAATTTCAGCCTTTCTCGATCCAACTTTGTGACCCCTGTCTGGCTTTGGTCCTTGTTTGCCAGGGTTAGAAAGTTGCTAAAAGAGAAGTCATTTAGTTTTTGAATATACATATAGCATAGTTATAACATGTAAAGATAAGGAAAATTACTTGGTGCAGTATGTTTTGGTAAATCAGGGGTGCCAGATATTGGAATCACCAACCCCAGCTTTAACTGGTTCATTGAATCAGCCTTTTGTGGAGGGAAATGCCCAAACTGTCCACTCCAGCCATGCAGGACAAAATGTCTGAGGCGGAACCCGAGAGTATGACAAAAAAAAACTTTTCAAACCTGCAGCCATTGCTCAGTTCTTCTAGAACTCCTCTGAGCCTACGCTCAGGAAAAGCTTTCTCCGTTTTAATAATCTCCTGAACATCATTCAGTCCTTCTTCCTTTTATTTAATAAAACAATATCAGGATCAGTTTTTAACATCTATTCATGAAGTGTGATGCTAATTTATATAAATATTTAAACCTACCAACTTATCTGCAACATGATCTATTATGTTAGCATTGTATAGTCTTCTTCTCTGGTCTTGCCACCAGCTCTTAATATAAATACAGGGCTTTTTCTCAAAATATGGAAGATGAAAGTAGTTCCTGTGAAATTAATATAAAATTACCAACAATAGCAATAACTGCAGTGGAATGTGCATGGCTTTACTTCACTAGAAATGTTGACGTACCTGTCAGTGATGACCGGCTTCATTGGTGGAGTGGTAGAGACCGATGCCAGTTCTCCATCATCATCCAACTCTTCATCACTTGAGCCATGGATGAGATCAGTCTCCTCATCACCATCTCCTTTCTTTGACTTTTTTCTTCTTGGTTTGGTAGGGGTATCAACATCACTGCCATAGTTTCCTTGGAAAAAGCAGATAATCTATTACCTCAGTACTTTAGCTTTGGAAACATTTGGAAACAAACTTACATTAGGAAAAATATAGGATGATAAATGTTTTTCTTTTTGCCATTACCTATTGTAACTTCAAAGTTAATAGGTTTATCACCAATCTTTCTGTCAACCATTGTTGCTTCTAGAAATGCTCCAAATAAGAAAAATTCCTCGATTTTTCCAGTGGCATTCTAGGTTTAGACACACAGACAAAACACATAAATATATTTGCTTTTCTGGTATTTTTGAGCATGAACCAAACTTTTCTATACCAACTATACATAAATCTTAGCATATCGTAAAATTATTCACTTAAATAAATTAAATTAGGATATCGCATACCTAAACTTACATAACATACATTCATATCTAGGCTCAATAGAATTTTTTTTTCTCAGGGACACCCACACCCCAACCCCTGATTGAGGTTCCGAATCAATCACATTTAACTTAATGAGCATTTTTTGAGAAACAGCATCAAATAAATTATGATGATTACATTGGTACTACAACTATTACTCTTGTAATAATCAAATTAAATTCCTCATATATTTAAATGTCATCACTTATGCAAATTATCTGTGTAATACTACGGCAAAGATTGTTTTGCTAATAGATGATGTTTGAAATTAACCATTAAGGGTCAAGGTAATAATTGGCCATTTTTTGAATTTACCTTTATATTTCACTTTAAAAAACTGTTTACCTTGCCTTGTTTGGTGTATTTCTTTTCCATCACATCCTCCCCTGTGTGACCTTACAGTTACTTTTTTTTTTTTGACATACTGTATTAACACATTAAATCAGTCACGTGATTTGGACGCGCCAGTGCGTCCAGTGACTCCTAAGTGTTATTAATGTAGGATACTTATGGGTTTTAGGGTCGATGGCAACTGGATTTATTTATTTATTTTTTGAAGATGTTTCACTTCACCTGGAAGGCTTCTTCTATTCTGATGAGCTAATGAGGAGTCCCAGGTATTTAACCTCTAGTGGGGTTGACACATTGAAGGCAGAGTTGAGTGTCATTAACACACCTTGCAACATGTGAGTCATTAGGTTTACCTAAGCCTAGGCATGAATTGTTTGAAAACTGTTGCCCCACCCTGCCACCATGTGAGTTGTTAGGGTCACATTGGTTGGGGAGTGACTGGGAGTTGAATTGCTTGGTAAGGGATTTCAAAACTGTGTAATAAGTGTTGAAAGTCATCAAGACACTACTGGACAAGACTTTACCTGAGAGATGCTACACCTGCATAAATTGACCTCCAAAAATATACACAGACGAATTCAACTAAGACCCATCTTCAGCAATATAAACTCAGTCACAAACACCAGTGCGAAACACCTCGCATGGTGTCTTTTAATGTCACCTCACTCTTCACTTATCTCCACTTCTCAGTAAATGGCTACAGCAAGACAGCCCCTTACACATCGGAACCACATCTTCTCAACTTATCCCATTTGCACCTGCAAGACCGTTGCCTCATCCCCACCTAAATCAAGTATAACGGAGTTGCTACAGGTGAAAGCATGGATGTACTATGCTTTCCCCAATGTCACCCATTACAAAGATCTTCTGCATGGAGGTAGTGGTAAGCAAACCTCTGGCCTCTTTCAGAGAAACAACACCTAGCCACTGCTTTGCGTATGTGGATGACACCTGGGTCAAAAACAAAACACAACTACAGGCTTTCACCAAATGCATCAACTCAGTTGACTCAGACATTAAGTTTACTAGGGATTATGTGAAGGAAAATAGGTTAACATTCCTGGACTGTGCCAAGCTTATTAAGACAATATTGATATCATTAATCCAGGAAACCAGGCTTGTGCAAAATTAAGAATTGAATTGAGAATGTCTCCCAAATTCCTATTCAATGCTCATATTTTGGCGTTTTAGAAAGAAACCCACAGCAGTTTTCCAAACCTAGCTGCACTTGCCTGCAAATATCTGGCCACATGCATGCTCTGCAACTGTTCAGAGGATCTTTAGTGTTGGAGGAAAGATATTGCGATCAGAAAGATGTCGTCTCAATGATAAAACCTTTGAGGAACTTATTGCAATTATATGCAACAATGTCACCCTGTAATTTAAGAACTGTAATAAATGATTATTACATTTGCCACAATTTTGTGTCATTTGTTCATTTTCAGATAAAAAGAATATTACAATTTTTTAAAAATGGAGGGAATTTTGTGTTTAATTTTAGTGTTTCTAAAGTATTTTTAGTATTTAAGCCAAAACCTTTGTTAGATGTGAGAAATTCTTCCTGTTACTTGGCTATAAGGAATTTCTCTGAATTGCCATAAATTTTATTTTACTTCCTATAATTCCAATTCAGATTTCTATTCAACATCCTGTGAGGTGGAGCCAATTCAATTCAAATTCTAATTCTTCAAATAAATTGAATTGAAATTTCAAATTCGGAATTTTGCCCAAGCCTGTTGGAAACCCACATATACAGACCAGTGCCTACTCTTTGACTCCCAGCACCCAATGAAACACAAACTTGGAGTACTCAGAATTTTACACCACCGGACAGAGAATGTTCCATCCAAGGCAAGGAAGTGGAAAGGAACATGACTATCCAAACAGGGCCTTCATCAAGTCAGCAAAGAGACACTGAAATAAGCCCAATACTTTAACCAGTGTACAGCGGAACTAGGTGAAAAATATTGTCATCACATATGTGTCAGGATTGTCTGCGAAACTGAGAAGAATATTCTCCAAGCATGACATCCTGGTTTCCTTCAGACCCAGCAATACCTGTAGACAAATAAATGATTCATACCAAGGACAAAACACCGATGCCCAAACAGAGTAACCTTGTGTACGCTGAGCAATGCAGTGAGCAGTGCTCACACCTATATGCCACAAACCACTCCCCAGGTGCATGATACAACATATGAGAGCCAGCTTATCCGAACAAGTCTCAGCTCTACATCTGCACTTACAAGAGGAGGCAGATGGTTTGAAAGAGAAGTAAAGGACATCTATGTCCAACTGGAATGGCCAGCGTGAGAAGTGAAATGTCTTCCAAAAAAAAAAAAAGTCATCCTAGCACTCAAGTTTACCATGACCTGGATGACTGAGAATCTACACAGACAATGTAAAATATTAATTAAAAAAGGCATCAAAAATTCACAGTAATTGCCTTGTAATAACCTTTCCCATTTTGGATCACTTACCTCAGAAATATTGGGAACTCCTTCCACTTGGACCTCAGGAGAGCACATTATCTCTGGAGAGGACGTGTCCAAAATCTCCACAGCCAGGCTGATCAGTAGACGGGCCCGAAATGAAACTCCCTCTCCCAATCCCTCATTCAGGTCCTGGTACTCGTCCATGAGGGTGTAGCTCCGTGTTGAACCGTACATGTTGACCCATGCCGGCCCAAGTGTTGGGAGAAAGCCTAGTAAGAAATAAACAACAAATTAAAAATATTAATCCTATACTCAAATAATACAAAAGGCTACAATATTAAAGTACAGTATATGTCCTGTAATATTTACCTTTATCTCCATCATTTGAAATCTTTCGAAGGTCAATAAAATGTGTTCCAAGAGCCACATCATTCACTTTGTCTGCGTCACGTATTTGAACCTTAATGCGCTTACACAGTGGGGGAAATTGTTCAGTGAATATGATCTGCTCATTCCATATTGGTTCATAGCAGCTTTTCTGGACAGAGGTTTTTCCCTACACATAACAAAAAGAGACCATATTTAAAACAGTGTATTAAAATGCAAGCATAGACAAATGATTGTTAAGCATTTTTTTTATCTCACCTTTTGACCAGCAAACTGCACCTGAACATATGGATCCACCAGGTCTTTATTCTCACCGATAAAGGCTTTTTTCACATTGGCCATGATGCTGGTATTCATCTTAGGTAAACCTTCAGCTCTATAGATTTTCAAATAGAATCGAGCCCACTGACGGTCAGCTGGAACACCTTCTGGCAACAAAAGATTCCTATCATAAAGAATAACATGAATTAAATATTTTATTTTTCACTAATGGGAATATGTTTATTTATTTTCATTTTTTCTTCATATTTCATAGTAGATTTTCTCTTGTACCCCTCAATGTCATCCTCATCAGATTCACTGGCCTTGCGGGGAGTTTTGATGTTGTCACCTTTTGTAACCACAGCAATGTCACATTTTACATAGCCCTTACACCCTGCAGTGATGTCATCAGGATCACATAAAGCAGCCCATTTGTGGTAGAACTGTTGGTCTGTGAAGAAGGTAACTTTTTTTTTTACCAACATTACAGTAGACTATTCTTTTGAAAAATTGCGTAGCTGCTACGGGTACAATAAGAAATGTTTTTACTCTCGCTCTAGAATAAAATATTCAGCTTAGGCAGCATAAAAGAAACAATTGGCTGTTACCAGGCTGTGAGTAAACTGTTCCCACATCCATCTTGAAGGTACCAACCATTGTTCCACTTCGCAGAAGATTTTTAGAATGAATTACCTGTAAAGAATTTATATTATGGTAAAGAAAGGCTGTATTTATATGACTAAAAAGAATAATCATATACTATATTAAAGTAGCTTTTAAAGGGAACTTACTGACACCCTCATGATCTTGTCAAACATGTCATCAGGAGGAACATGAAACTCGAAGACAAAATACTAAAAAGCATCAAAGATCAAAACTTGTGTTAAATATTGAGTTATTGTATTCAAAGAAAATCACTTAAATATATGGAATATTAGTAGATAGAAAGATAGATAACTTTTATATGAACCCTTAAATGTCTTATGCAAGACCCTTCCGAAAGGGTTTGAACAAAGTTAATTAAAAATATGTTCAAATCCCTGTTGGCCTGTTACAATGTTACCTCATTGTAGTACGGGCAGTTGGTTGACTCCTTCATTGAGGTGTACTTCTTCTCATCACCAATTTCAACACAGACCACTGGGTCCATGTTCACGCCCACTAGTTGTCTTGCCTCAATAACAGTAACACTGACCTAAAATGCAATAATGCACATTGCATGATATTATGGATTTAGGATTTAAAGAGTCATATAGTTCAGCTTTAATCATAACAATTCAGTGGATTTGGTGAAATGAACTTGGTGTCAACCTTCAATTGTTTAATCCACCTTGTGAATTGAATGTATGGTGGCAACTGATGTAACTGGGAAAAGTTATAGTGATAGATATATGTGCTAACTAACATACTTGAAAATCCATCACTCTTCCAGCACTAGGTTCAATTTTGATGTCAGGCTTTGATCTAGAATATAAGTAAAATAAATAATGTAAAATAATATATTTATACTTTTGTACTTCACTAATATATTGCAGTAAGATGCATCCTCACCTTTTGTTAGAAACATTAGTTGTTACAGCAGTGACAGATGCCAGCGAAATGGTATCAGGGTCTGGTGCTTTGCCAAACCTTCTGTCCAAGTCCTCTGTCTCCAGGATGGCAGGCTCATCTTAGAACACCAGCAGATAGTGAAGGGTTATTGTGATAATCACTTTTTTGAACTTACCATTTAAGTTTAGTACTTTTGGTTTACTTAGAAGGTTTCCCTTAGATTTATATAAGATATTATATTATATTTATATTTGTATTAGATAACGTGAAACTGAAAACGAGCAAACAAGGTATCCTTTAATGACCGCTTTAATGACTGTTTGAATGTGAAATGAAACATTATATTCTAACTTACCTTTCCCATCATCCTTAGAGCTACGGGACTTTCCACGCTTCATGTTGGAGAAGGATGCTATATTCCACACTGTAAGCCAGAGAGAAGTTGCACCTTTACTCCTTAATGTCCATATTCACTGATGTACTCAGCATATAATAAAGTAAAATACATTCATTCATTCATTTTCAGTAATCACTTTATCCTGGCTAGGATTGTGGTGGGCTCAAAACCAATTTCATGAACAATGGGCACAAAACATGAAAATTCACCCTAGATGGAAAACATGTCCCTTACAGGGTACCACTGAGTACACCTACAGGCTATTTAGCATAAATAATCCACCTATCTGTACGCTGATAGACCATGGAAAGAAACCAAAAACCCGGCGCAAAATTATGTAAACTGTAGGATAAAGAGACATATTGAACCAAGACCCTGGGGCTGTGGGGCTGCAATGCTACATACTTTATATAAACTGTGCCCTCAGCTTGAGCAACCTATGTTATATGCTGTTCTTCTGGAGGAATGTTTGAAAGTTGATCAAATACCTGCTTCAACCTGGGCTTCCTGGATAAATGACCATTAACTATCCAAAAAACAAACAAACAAACAAACAGACCCCCTGAAAATGGTTTCTTTAACTTAGCGTTTGGTTTATAAAATACCATAGTACACAAAATCTTGTTAGTCATATATCAAATTAATTATTTAGATGAGCAATGCACTGAAAGTAATATTTTATTATGGTTATAATTTTAGAATGTTGTTCATTAAGACATTAGCATTAATGAAACTGTGTAGTATGTAAAATGCCATGTTTGTAATCATTTTAGAGGGACTGTACTTTTGTGTGTGCACCATTTTATCTCATAATTAATTCAGGCCTACTTTTCCACCCAGCCATCTCAGGTGTTGTTGCTCAGCAAACCTAGTACCTTGTGATAATTTGGCCTCAAGGGGAGTTTAATATTTAAAATGGATGACCTAATTTCATCAACAAGGTGGGAACGTATTTCAAAAGCTGTCCATGTAATAACAAGGTCTACATTACTAGATTGTAGCTAAATGGCATCAGTTACATCTGCACAGTAGAAACATTAAAACTAACCTGGAATATGAGGTTGTACAACATAATCAAAGCAGAAAAAAAACTACTTTTCTGTGAACTTTGGTAAACATTTTTTAATGGAAATCAAACACTACACACAACTATTTAATAAATTTGGCACTTTTAAAAAATAAGGGATAAAAGTTTTACAGTAGTTTTATTAACAAATCAAGCCAATTGGGGCTTTTCTTCAGGCGCATGTAATTACAGAGAAATTTGTTAGCATTTCTAATTTACACACATAAACCATTATTTATGCTTTATTTTTTCATAATCATTTCAATTCTCTACTTTCGGATACTGTAATATGATCTCAAAAACCAAAGCAAAAAGGGTTTTGTTTATCTATTTGTTAAAGACAAAAAAGTTCATTTTCAAATGTAACTATTTCACTCCATTGAATTTTTCTTTTCTTTAATGCCCCATTTTAAATACTATGTTGCTAATAGGCTAGAATTAGAAACACAGTAAACAGTGTGACATGAACTGCAGAGCTTCATGCAAAAAATATTAAAGCTTAAAAAGCTTACATACCATAAAATAGACCAGACCTTCAGTTCTTCAGAGCTTCTGCACGTCAAAGAAAACTCCACTGTTTAATGTGACTCCAAACAAGTTGTTTTACATAGTCATAACCAACATTCACTTGACAGAAACAGAAAGGCCCTAAAAGCAATGTAAACCAAAAGAGTTTGGTTTGGTTCAAGGCTGGACATGGACAAGAGAGATGTGATACACCAATTAATAGTGTATGAGAGCTGAACCTGAGACACTAGAAACTAGAACTAGATCCTATAGCGAATCATCATTCTTGATTACCAGTGACTAGCTACAAAAATTAATTGACTATGCTATAAAATTGACTCTATATATATATATATATATATATGTGTGTGTGTGTGTGTGTGTGTGTGTATGTGTGTGTGTGTGTGTGTGTGTGTGTGTGGGAATTATTCACAGTCACTCCGATGACCTCTTTGACAGACATGCTCCATTTTGGGCTATATGAGTTATGTACATTTCCTTACTCCTGACCCGATAAGATCCATTCTGGTACCAACATCATTCTTGTAGCATGACTGGTTGCTGAGATATGCCCGATTTTATTCAGGGAATTTAGGAGATTTCAAAATTAATAATTTTGAGAAAAAATTGGTTAGAAAATTAAGCACCAATAAACTTTGTAAAAATAACAATTATCCAAATACATTGAAAGAATCATACTAACAGTCATTTTTAACATCTCTTTAATGTCTCAGAAAATCTACACATGTTCCACACTGGGGAAATTCATCTAAAACTCAATAAACAAGTTAGAATGATTTGAAAAGGGGTATAATAATTACAATCCTTTTTTTCCCTCCCTTGCATTTCTGGCACTGGTAAAAACCAGAGTGGGCGTGGCCACTATTTATAAAGGCGGTGACACCCACTTGAACCGGACATGGCAAAATTTAGCTTCTTTTAAGCTAACTGAGTCAAATTTCTTTATTTTCTTTGCAGGCTTATTTCTGACAACTTTGTTTGTTTTATTTTTTGGGCTGCAGGCTTTTTCTTACTCACAGTTCAAAACTGGCTTGTGCGACTTAATACCTGACACGATGTGATGGGTCACAAATATTCTGGGCTATAAAAATAAGCATAAAATATTAAAAGTCCTGCAGGTTTTAGAGCTGACTCAAAAACTCACCTCATAGACCTGGAGAGGTTATGAAGTTTGTCTGATGGGTCACTTGGCTGCAGTAGTGAAAACAGAAATTGTTGCATTCTAAAAGGTTCTTACCTCTTCTAACAGACCCCTGACTTCTCGCTAATGCACACTCGTTTGTGTTTATTAAAAGTCAGGCCCTAAGTGAGGGGATTAAAATGGCCACTTTCCCTCTCAGACACTTGCAAAGCTTGCCCCAGTGTTTTGTCTGCTGAATAAACAGTACTATTGATGAAATGCACCTTTTAGCCTTAATCTCAGCCTTCAGAAAGGGACTCACAAGGCAAGTGAGCCATGGCCACTTATTGATGAACACAGTAGAATAAGGACTGCACTTGATATAAGAAGTGTCCTTGGTGCTTTGTAAAGACTGCATAGTTAGTGAGCTGCTCTGGCAGGAAAATAAAAGGCTGCCTCATTAATGTGAACAGCTTTGTATCACTAGGACAATTCCTGCAGTAGACAAGAGGAATTCGTCAGTACCTGTCCATTCTGATTCAGTAACAGACATTATGATTATCTTTGCTAATCAGATCGAGCATTAACATAATCAGTCCATATGGTGTTTCATTTTCAAAGGTGTAGAAAGTCATGCATTATATATAGCTAAGTTTATTTATACAGTTAGTGCTATATTGGCTAATCTGTTGCTCTCTTTATACAATGAAAGAAGCTAATTAATGAACCAAACATGGTCCAGAATGGTTGGCTCAAAGACAAGGTATTATGTTCTCTACCAGAATAGAGGTATTGTTCTGAAGCGCATTTCAAACATGGCTAATCCTACAAAAATATTCCAATTCTAAGACAGATACTCAACACTCATTAAGGGTAACTATAGGTTTTATTTAATTTGTTGATGAACAAATCACAGGTGATGCCTTTTCAATT
>JAOUQZ010000002.1:17712252-17722753 GCA_028564935.1 Neosilurus hyrtlii
CATTTCAGCCTCGGGTCAGGCCCCATGAGAGATTTTATTTCTGGATATTTCGCTATAAAAAAGAAAAAAATGACAATTATTAGAGATTTGAATTTAAACTGGTTTATACACACTACAGAACAAATGAACGACAGGTTTTTCTCATCTCTAACTTGTCAAAGATGATGAAATAAGGAGACAGAGAATTAATGATAGGTTTTTTAGTTTCCTTTTGAAAAGCGTTTTCATGGAAGGCATTTTAGCTGAGATTTACTCAGATCTTCTGTACAATCTGAAGCTCGAGGGTTTTAATGTCACGGTTTATCAGACACGTGGAGAGGGATAGACTGTTCTGGATAGAAGTTCTGTTTGCGATGTTACGTTGGTGAGACATGAGCAAGACAAGAGGTGTCTGGTTGCAGGTGTAGTTTGTAGTAATATAAAGTTATGATGGTTAGAGGTAACAGTGACTAAGTTTTTATGATGGACTCAAACGGGCCTGTTTTAAAGTGGGAGAGTTTATTTATGATGATCATTCACTGATTTTGTCACGGACCTGGCAACCACAAACAATTTTACTTCTTAAGAATTGCAAAGTCCCATCAGGTGTCTTTAGCATGTTGGGTCTGTCACTGCTTGTTTTGGCATTTATTGTCCCTTGATAATTTGCAGATCAGCAGGTTTACTAAACTTACAGGTTCAGTATATGCAAGGTTCTCCTGATAACTAGGCAGTCTCACCATGTACCACATGGGAATCCCTCCCTCCCTCCCAGTGGCAGCAGGTTGTCTTTCAATCAGGGGAAGCACATTTTAAGCCTCCATAATAAAATTAGTCCGTTATTGCGTCATGTTATCTGTACATCTTTATGTATGCCCTGTGAAAGAGAGCAAACTTCGACCAAACAGCCTGAGATGCCAGATGAATGTATTAGAAAAACAGACCACAGGGGTCCAGATGCTCCCTCCAAACAGACCATTTCATGATATCCCAATATAGAACAAAGCCCCAGCTTTAGAGTGCGGCAAGTAAATGTCCAGAAACCTAATATAGTGTTTTGCCTCTGTGACCTTGAAAACTAGGTCGAGATCACACACAAATTAATCCTAGCACTCATAGTAGTGAGCCAGCGTACCACAGTTCGAAAGCCCCAGCTTCAGCACATGGCAAGTAAATATACAGAAACTAAAGTGTGATGGACGGAACCCATTTCTATTGCTCCCGAGGGGCAGGAGAAAAAAATATATTACCTGACCTGTGAGAAATCATTCTTGTTTCTGAATTAACTACCCTTAAAGCTGAATGCGGTACGGCAGTCTTGGTAATAGTAATGTAAAAGTACATACTTGGCTAAATAGTTTTCGTAACATTTTGGAGGAAACTAGTCTTGGAGAAGTCGCCTCTGCTCACTACCCATTCAGTCGAATCAGACTCTATTGCGAGTGTTTTCTTGGCCATGTTTTTTACAGGGTAGGTTGTCAAGTCTTCCCTTTACACGCCATAGTCAGTCGGGCTATGAAATGGCATGCACCGGGGTTGCCACAGTTGTGTGGCTGGGCAGAACCATTCACACTCACACTTACAGTTCAGGGGCAATTGAGGGCGAGGCTGTTGACGTGTGGAGTTTGCATGCTCTATTTGCATGTTCTGATGGGTTTTCCCCAGTTACTCTGATTTCCTTCCACAGTCCAAAGACATGCACATTGCCTATTCCAAACTGGGTTCTAGTCCCAGGCTCGGGGGTTTCTGTGTGGAGTTCGCATATTCTCCATGTGCCTGCTTGGGTTTCCTCCGTGTACTCCGGTTTCATCCCACAGTCCAAAAACCTGCACATTAGGCTAACTGGCTGTTCCCAATTGGCCCATATGTGTGAGCGTGCATGGTTGTGTGTTACCCACCGATGGATTGGCGAGCTGTTCAGGGTATTCTGTTTTCACCCAGACATGGCTGAGATAGGCTTCAGCCTCCCTGGGATCCCAGTAGGATTAAGCAGTTCATGAAATGGACCATAAAATTCCTTCACCTCTAGGTGAAGGCACAGCTGAAGTGCCCTTGAGCAAGACACCTAACCCCCAACTGCTCTCTGTGCATAGCACTGTGGCTTCCCATTGTGTATGTGTGCTCACTTTGGATGAGATAAATCTTTTGGCGCTTTTACACTCGAGCCTACTGGCTAATCAGTGCGTGATGTCATTACACCCGTTGCTATTGGTGTTCCGGGGCGCTAACAAGGGATGCAGCACAACAGAATGAGCAGTTCGTTGCTCAGGTATTTTCATCGATGTTCCCGCCTCTTTCTTTTATATTACCAGTTATAAACATAGCATATGAAAGGTGGAGCTGTGTACAGTTAGCAAATGTATTTTGTTGTGTTTAATTCATGTGAACAGGAGCTTCAAGGAGTTTTCTGATGCCAACAGCTACCATGCCAGCTAGCCATCTATAGAGCTGCATCCCTTGGTTAAACAGAGCAGGTCTTTAGTGCTATTTGTATCAGAAAGTGATTTCTGTTAAAATTAAACTGTTTGAGTGGTTATTATTTTACTTCGTAAGGTGTTAAAGGTTTAAGCCAGGGGTCACCAACCTTCTTGAAACTGAGAGCTACTTCATGGGTACTGAGTCATACGAAGGGCTACCAGTTTGATAGGCTCTCCTGAAATTACACATTTGCTCAGTTTTCCTTTAGTTAAACATTATCAATAATGATTAATGATACTCATCTATGTGAAGACACTGATCACGCTAATGATTTCTCACAATAATTATCAACAATAAAAATCATAAATTAATTTTAGACGCAGCTGACTAGTGAGTTGTGCTATTTTTAGAACAGGCCTGGGGGCAACTTATGTGGTCCTTGGGGGCAACCTGGTGCCCGCGGGCACCGTGTTGGTGACCCCTGCTTTAAAGAATATTACATTTTCTAACATTTTCTAACATAATTGTCAAGTTTTGGATTAATCAACAAAAACCTGCCAGGAATTTTCAGCCTTTTAAGCATGCAGCTTTGGAGAAAATCATGTTTATTGTCCAACAAAGTATTTAATAATTTCAAATATTCACTTTGCTGTGATGGGTCACAAATAAAATTACTCCACTGGAAAAATGCACAAGAGTGACTTTTTTATGTATTCATATGGAGTTCACGTACACTGGATGAGCTAACGTCTTACAAGTCATCAGATGCCTATAACCAGTTTGTAAGTGGCCATGTGTGGAGTGTGTCAGAATTTGTCGAAACAACAAAGTCTCTATACACATGGCTGAGGTATGTGTTTATTTTTTTCCCGGATCACAAATCTACGTTTATTACATCTTCAGCAGTACACTAATAAACTGAAATTTTCCACAAAACACTGCCATATCAGCTGACTGTTCTTGCCAATGACAGCTTTTAAGGAACTTGCATCATAAGTGGGAAACAGTTAAACTCTGTTGCTGATCACTCTTCCACTGATGGCCTGTGTAGCTGCAAAGTGAGTTGCTTATTTTTTGGCCAGAATTTCAGCCTAAGACCAAAGCAAACAATGCAAGTTGCTTCCAAAAAACATGTAATTCACATATATGAAACTAAGATAACGCAGTTGATAGAAGTTATTTCACCTCATGTTTATTAACATTAACATCATGATTGTAACACATGATTCCTTTTTATTTTAATGGCTTAAATACTTGTAGAGGAAATACTGTACTCATGATAGTGTGTAATAGCATCAACACCACAACTTTCACACTTGATTGGTACTTGATTATTTTTATTCTAATAACAGAACTGAACACATTCTGATAAGAATATGATGTTGGAGACAAGTAAGCTCTGCTGATACAGACAGTATCTCCTCTGTATCCCACTAAGTTCTTGAGTTTTTCAGAGTTACTACAACCTACAGTGGTGCAATAGGTTACCATACTGTAATCAATGATAAACATGACTGCCAAACATAAACACTGATCAGCTCCATCGTTTTCTGTCAACACAGTTGCTTGCATTCCTACAGGAAGTATGTAGGAAGTAAGTAAGTAGGATGTCACTTAAGAACTATCAGTTAAAGAGGATGAAATGTTTGTTAGATCAATGTGTTGAAAAACCCAAGAGTTTCCATGTAATGTACATAAATTACACATCACTGTGTTTGGAAAGTTCTGTGCTTTGGATCGCTGTCTGACAGTGAAACACTTTGTTGTATGGTTTTTACTTATGAACCATTAAGAGATCTCCCAGAAGTAGAAAATTGAGAATCCATAAAGATTCTAGATTTTTATCTATAAGGGTATGCTTGTGTTTTCATAGGAAGGGCCTGGAATTACTGAATCGGTGACTTGAGATTATCAGTACATCAAACAGTTTTCAATCAGAACCTGATAAGAGGAAAACAGATCATCACAAACCTCTCATCCAGGCACACCCCCAACCTGTAAAAGGAGGGGAAAATCCATGACTCTCCACTACGCTGGAGAAGCCCATTACTGTGTTCATCTTTTCAACATTTGACAGGTGGAAGTAGAACATTGAGGTTTACGTTTTAATTATAAAGAATTCCAGATGTGGAAAGAGGCTCATAAATTAGAAGCAGAGCTACTCAAATGTCTTTTTTCAAAGGGACCAAGTGGGTCAGCATCTGCTTCTCATTGTAGTGAATGTTATTAAGGGTCCCAGCTAAAGAAAGTCTTGAGTCCCTTGACTGGCCCCACAATAATTGACACTATTAAATATGCCTAAACAGATTTAGAACATTCAGAAAAGTTACATTTGTCTTGCAGAATGAATCCCGTCATCTATTTTCAAGGAAAGTAATGTGAGAAGGATTAATGACTATTTAATCTTTTACACACTGAAAATGAGAGGGAATCAGGAGTGTGGTGGCACTGAAGGGTAAATACAAACAAATGATACAGGAAGCCAATCTGAAGACAAACTGCAGGCAGGAAGAGATACAAGATTTCAAATATTTCACCACACCAGATCCTTATTGAAATAAAACCAAAACACATAAGTGACAGGAAGTAGTTATGAATGATTATGTGCTGTAATTTCATATTAACTGCTATTATTGTCCGTTATTTCTGGTACTCTGTCCTCAGGAATGTGCAGGAACATGTTTGTACATTACAGATTTACAGTAATGTATTCTTGTTAATTACTAAGGGCTTCAAGATCTGTTGAGGTTGATGAGAGGGTGCAGGGTCTTAACGTTGTATGAGACCAAGTGAGGCAGAAAAAAAAGCGGACCCAGATCGGCCGTAGTGAAGTGGGACAGGAACTCTCCTGGGCGTGATTGAAAGGGTGAGAAGTTAATATGGCAGCTTTTCCTCCTCACTTTGCTAATGTTTCCTCTCAGGGCCAAGCCGCACCAGTGCCCACCCCACCACCACCACCACCATTCAAAATTTTTTATTTTTTTTTCCTCAGCTTCTCTTCATCCACTTTCCAAATCCACCTCCCCCAGTACACCTTCTCTCCCAGTGGAGCACACTGACCCCAAACCAAACTTTCTCTCCCCAGGATACTTCCTGATTTGCAACACTCAGTCTCAAGTGTGTTTTTCCACGGGTGTTGGGAACAGGGAGGGGTGGCATGGTACTTGAAGGAAATGAGGACCATGTCAGTGTATCTTCATGACCTGTCAATCAGAGGCCCAGTGAGGCTCAGGGGGTTGTCTGGAATGGAACAAGAGATGCTGGTGGCCTTACTCTCTTCAGTCACCACTAGGAATAATTTTTGCATCAACAGCTACACTTTCAGTCCACAGAGAGGAACTGATGACTACTGCTATATTATCTATCTATTTATCATTTTATTTGGTAATTTCTGCTGACCAAGAACGATTACAAAAAGCACAGTTTAATCCTCCAGTCAGATTAATACATTTTTTGTAATAATAATTATTTTTATTATAGTTGTTTAATTCTCTCTTGCTGTGGTTTTGGTTTAAGAATCTCATCTGGTGGAGCACAAAGAAACGATCGGTTAACTATAACTCCTTCTCCTTCCTAAAATAATGAATTGTGACATGTAATCGCAAGTTTCTTAAGATGATTTACATAACCACATCTGTAACTCATTACTAATGAATAAAATGTTTGGGCATTGAATGTTAATTAAACATTGTTCTTTGCTTATCTCACAATATGTTACAAATGCTTCCTGTAAATACATTCCACCATGCTTACTTTACTTCTGCCTTTAATCTTTTATAGGAACTCCGTAGAAGAGTACTTTAAAAGCTCCACATGCCAGATTCACTCCCAGTATCCTGCTCCTTTCTGCAAAATCAGCTCAGCCTTTGCTCTTATGGGAGACTGTCACCAATAATTCTTCAGTAAGCATATTGTAAGTCCTAACTATAGCAGAACTTATAAGTGTGTGTGTGTGAGAGAGAGAGAGGTCTGTATGTACACACTGGCTAGACGATGTTGCCGGAGGAAGCCACACACTGCTAACACACTGCAGGCCATGGTGTTAGACAGGCCAGGTCAGCTAGTGACAGTGTGCAGCCCTATCCTGCCTTATTTATCTGATGTAACGGTGGACAGAATGCAATTTCCTGAGGAGGGGGAGGCCAAGGGTGGGGGTTAAGCACATCAAAGTGAACCAAGAGCTATCAGGAACCTGAGCACTGCCAGTGCTGTGTGCCAGCTCTTTCTCTCTCTCTTCACTCTGGCTCACCAGACGCTGGGCATAGCGCAGCTGATAAAAATACACTCCTTCTCCAGAAGCAGACACCTTGGACAGGCCAGCAAGGGCAGCTATTAGACATGTGGCAGGATTGGAGAAAGGTCATAGTTTATCACTTCTTTGGTGTTTCCCCCACAGCTGCGGCACTCAACTCTTACATGCTGCTTTTGGGCTTTCAGTGGCTATCTATGGACAAGCAGCCTCTGTGAGTGCTGCTTAGTGGTTGAGTGTTCTATAATGGAGTCCAAATGAGAAGTAGTTGGAGTGAAATGCTGATGTGCAAGAATGGGATAGAAATATTTTGAAAGGTTATACTGTGTTGGGGCCAGCTGGGAAGGAAAAGGAGGCAATAAGACCAAGACCATGGACCACTTCTCTCCCCAGTCTTGCTTTTATGTGCTGTTAAACAGTCATTTTCCAGGAGAAGAGGAGGTAGAGCCTTGGGAATCCAGCTCTGCTTAGATAGTGCACCTGCCCAGTGGCTATTAACTCCTTTGAAGGCACTAAATAAGTGCTCTTGTGAAACCTTTTTGCTGCACCATGTGAGGGTAAATTATCAGGTGGCCTCAGGCAAAATCAACCCAGTCTATAGGCCACTTTATACCATCTCTACAGTTGTTTTATAACTCTCGAAAGTATATAGAAAAATGTCAAAGAGTGTCGCCTCGTACATGTAAGTTATTAAACTGTATGATATGAGCTGTATTTTCATCAGATGAAGTTCTGTTGAACCCCTTGAACACATTGAGGAGGTCTCCTCTGATCCCTCTCGGTTTTATGTCTTTCACTAATGGCTCTTGGAAGCAAGTTTAACTTAAAGGAAGGGGCATTTGTAGAGGGAGGCAGTCCTTATCAAAGCCATCAGAAATGCCTTGTCGGCAGCCATTCATCGGACTCAGAGAAAATAAACCAAAATACCTCCACAATGACTGAGTGTTAGGCAGATAACAGTTGGCTGTGGGGGTCCCTTTCCCCTTTCTCTCAGTGGCCACTCACCTTCTCCATCTCCCTCTCTCTTTCTCTCCTTCTCTTTCTCTTTTTAGTTTTATTAGGAGGAAACAGAAAGCCCCAGTGTGAGAAGCCACTTGTTATCTGAGAGTCTTGGGAATCAAGCCCTCTGCAGAGTCTTCACTCACCACGCTAATGAAAGCTGGACAATTTGTGTGCTTTCGTTCCCAACATACTTAAACCCCCATCTCTGGTCCTCCTCCCGAACTCCCCCACCTCCCTCCTTCTTCTCCACATATATCCCACCTCTCCCTCTTTCCCCCAAACAGTACTTAGATTCCGGCCCATTCATTATACCCCAGTGAGGGCTTCAAAGCAAGTGGCGTTTATTAAACACAATTTATTGTTCATTCATCAGCAACCAGAGGCTTGTGGCACATCCATTATTTCCAAATCAGATTGTAGCCTCTCCAAAATGGCCCTCATTTTCTAAAAACAGACCCATATTTTTCATCTTACTAGCACTTGATGAAAAATCTAGTATAGTAAACTCCTCTTTAAGCAATTTTTTAAATCTTACAGTACCTTTTAATTTTTCAGACCTAAATTCAAAATTAATAAAGTTTGTAATAAATTCATTTAAAGTTTTCTGTACTTGGGATAAGTCACAATACTGTATTTGGGCAATAATAACCTTTAATATCTTAGGGATTACATGATTTTTTTTCATATTTAAAGGAGTTCTAAGTTTTTTTTTTGTATGCTAAGCAGTTAAACTGTCTTTCATTCATCATCATATCACTGAATATCACAATTTACTTTGTGGGCCAGTTTTTTGACACTACTGTCAGTACACTGGTTGTCCTTCCTTGGACCACCTTTGGTAGATATTTAACACAAGTTATAAAAATCTTGTGTAAAATACATACCAAAGGTGGTCCAAGGAAGGACAACCAGTGTACTGACAGTAGTGTCATGAGTACTCAAGGCTCACTGATGTTTGTGGGAAGGGATGGGTAATATGTCTAGTCTGAGCACTGAAGAGCTATTGTAGAACAAACTGCTGAAACTGTTAATACTCGCTATGGTTGAAAGGTGCCACAACGCAGTGCATTGCAGCTTGCTGTGTATATGGGGCTGCTAACTGCAGATCAGTCAGGTGGTATTAATGTTTTGGCTGATCGGTGTGTATTATTCATTTTATAAGATCACCCTCTTGAGTTCTTTCCAGGAACATTGGGATTATAATTTTTACAGTATAAGATCATATCAAGGTAACCTGCAACCCACATGTATAGCCTCTTTTTCAAATTTTGGGATTGCGCTTGCACTGGCATTGAAATAAAGGCATTGTGGTTTGGAAATATTGGTGGCAGTGGATTGTCCTTAAATTGGTATGGATTTAGTAGGTATTTAGTAGGTAAACATTTTGACTGACCTCTAGAGATGAGTTTAATGATGCCAGGGCTCTCTGTTGGACAAAGCCTGCAGGTGTCCATGGATCACTTTGATCCATTCCCGTCAACTCAGTCCTCAAAGAATTTTTTCCTCCCTCTCTCTCTCTCTCTCTCTCTCTCTCTCTGCCTATTTTTTCAATCCTTTCTTCCCTGGGTCAACCCCTTTTTCTAGTCAATCTAGCCCCAACAATGGAGTCACTTACAAAGCTCTGAGCACTCTATGACCGGGGAGCCACTAGGGAAAACAGGTTCAAAGAGATGGCAGAGTGGCTCTGTATATCCGAGTCCCCAGCCAGGAGATAAATACACATGCATTCAACACGCAGGTGCAAAGCTCTCCACTTCCACAAAACCTTAACCATCTCAGTTAATCGTTGCAGTACAGAATCTCCTATTTGAGAGATCGAAGATTGTCGATTTTCATGTTTCTCACTTCTCATTTTCTTTTTAAAACATGATTTAATTTTAAATTGCTTGAAAGAAGAAAATTCACCCCAGGTTTTGGGTTATAATTTATTTCTGCTAATGCCAGAAAAATTGTAGTAAGATATATGACTGCTTTTCCCCACAGAGCTCTCTGTGGAGAAAATCATTTATTTTGGATCAAAATACCATTTTGTGCAGGTGAAGGTAGAAATAGAAGAACAAACATGGCTTGAGCTTGCTTTACACCCAGGTACAGTTTTTATAGAGGCCTCTTCATGTAGAACCCTGAGGCACACCTGCCACCATTTCTCTCAAAATGTCTTTAAAAGGGGCCCAATATGTGGGACCATCCCAAACCTCGTTGACACTGAAGATTTGTGTGTTGGCTTCCCTGGTAGGAAATAAATTTAATTTGAATGCTCCCTTTCATAGTAGGAATAGAAGAGGGGAAAATCCTCACTGATTTTACGGTTAGCGAACACTCTTAGTTTCGTCCATGTGTGAATACCAATAAGCAAATTGCAGCATGTGTGTTACTGTGTATAACAGTTCTCCAGATAGGATACAGTCAAGACATTATTTGCTTGACTGAGTTACTGGAGGCGGCATGGTGGTTTAGCGGTTAGCACGTCCACCTCACAGCAATTATCCCTATGTTTGTAATAGTGCATTCCTCCACATGATGAGTTATGATGGTCTAGAAGTGGAACTTGTGATGAACATGCTGAATATTTGTGTTTACTGAGCTTAAAATGTAAAGCTCTATGAGATATATCAATGTATATAGATGTTAGTTTTACATTCACAATCTATTATGGAGATTTCTCTGTGATTGTGATCTGGGATAGTGTGGTACAGATGGAAGTGTATTCATTACATATTCATTTTTCCTTTTTAATCCATGTGTAACCTCGTGCCTATGATTAGCCCAAAAACCAATCTGGATACTGGCTGGTAGGTAGTTGGTATGCACGGAGGCATAGTGCATGTAGTACAGGACTCTTTGAATTGTCAA
>JAOUQZ010000002.1:17762207-17773046 GCA_028564935.1 Neosilurus hyrtlii
CTGTTTCTGGATAGGTGTACTGTTAATTATGATCTGTGATATGTATAAAATGCTGATTAAAAGTCCATCAAGTGGCCATATCATGTGTTTGTATGTAGCCTGTGTGTGTGTGTGTGTGTGTGTGTGTGTGAGAGAGAGAGAGAGAGAGAGAGAGAGAGAGACAGGTTGAAACAGGGTTCATTACTGGGATAATGGCTTCAAATACAAACACTGGCCAGCTGGCTTCGTTACAGTAGGAACAGCAATGATTGGATCCAATATCGATATAGGGTGCAGATACTGATATAATCACTTGTCAGATAACA
The DNA here is from genome assembly GCA_028564935.1 of Neosilurus hyrtlii. Lineage (NCBI taxonomy): Eukaryota > Metazoa > Chordata > Actinopteri > Siluriformes > Plotosidae > Neosilurus > Neosilurus hyrtlii. Next base: position 17,762,513 of record JAOUQZ010000002.1, read on the forward strand.
GACTGATGTTATCGATCCATGTACCAATCCAAAAGCAATTTTAAGCCCATTGCCAAAATGTTTTAGTACAAATTATTTTATTAATTAGTAATTAAACACTTTTCCAGGGTGGCATGATGGTGTAGTGGTTAGTACTTCTGCTTCACAGCGAGCAGGTCAACACCCTAGGTGTCAGTATGAGTGTGATTGGTTGTGTGTGTGTTGTAGCACATTCATCTCCGAGAAAAGAGGTCTTATGTTCAGCCCTGTGCCTACTAAGGGCGTTTCTGTCTGGGGTTTGCATGTTCTCCTCCTGCTTACATGGGTTTCTTTCAGGGACCCTGATTTCCTCCCACAGTCCAAAGACATGCACTTTATGTTAACTGGATTACCCCTATGTATTCTCAATTGCACCCTATGTGTGAATGTGGGTGCAAATGGTTTTGTGTGTGTGTGTGTGTTTGTTTTTTGGCTCTGTAATGTTCTGGCGAGCTGTTCAAGGTGTACATTGCCTTCGCCAGGCCCCAGCCTCCCCATGCCCCATAGTAAAGGATAAAGCAGAAAATAATTAAACCATAAACACTTTTGCAACAATAGACAGTAGCCCCATATATTTTTGCTCTTATACAGGAAGAGCTCTGGACCATTTGCAGTGTTGCCACATAAATGATAATTATTGTATTTGTAAAATGTCATTTATCTCAGTGAACATGTTTTCTGAAATAATACTGTCACACCTATTCGGTCTCTTGTTTATGACCTGCATATAATAATGTCCCTAAAAAGATAATTGCCATTTTAAGCTGCTGGTATGATATTTCCCATCTGGTAGTGCTGCCTATTGATGTGAAACTGAATGAACTAGTAATGTGAACAGTTCTCATGAACTTGTGTGTATGAATCCACTTTCTAGTGGTTCATAATGTGTTGCTGTGCGTGTGATTTTTGCAAGTTCTTAAAAATATTAATGAAGTTGCCATAGCAATTTATACTCCTATAACCTGTTTGTATGAGAAGCCTACTTAAACTAAAATTTAAATAAATTGCTTTAGAATGCATTTGCATTTAATCATTTTTTGTAATTTTTTCCTCCTTTAATAAGAAGTGCGGCCCTGCAATGTTCTGGCGAGCTGTCCAGCTTCCCCGCGACCCTAATTAGGATTAAGTAGCTTAGAGAATGAATGAATAAGAAGTTTGTAGTGTTACCTAACACATGATACCAGCAACAACTACAAAAAATATTCAAGGAAAAAAGCTCTGGATCAAATATTAGTAGGTATCTGAACTGGCAGATATTCAAATTCAGGTATCATAATCGGACTGGAAAAAAAAAGTCGATTGGTGCATTTCTAACATTTATATCAATGGGAAAGCCTTCAGTAATTAGGATTGGAAACTATTAATGTTCAATGTGAACATTCAGTTACTGAGATGCTCATGCATTAATGCCACATATAAGTTAAAGCAGAAGAGAGTGTTTTTCAGGTGACTGGGGGCTTCAGTGCAGTCCATTCACAAATAGACCAGTAGAGATATTACAGATATTATTAGAGATATTATCAGTGTCACAGTGCATAAACTCTACATGTGTTATAAATAGGAATGTAAAACTGAGAGTTCAGTGATACAAAAAAACACAGAGTCTTGATGTGTAAGAATATGATATCGTCAGGTGAGGATTCTTAAGAGGTGGATAAGGGTTGAGCAGACAAAAACAACCAGATGGATCCAAATGCCTGATCACCACAGTGAAGGGGTTTGATAATGGCACTGTTATGCTTTGGGGAACTTTTTACTAGCAGGGTTTGGCCTTACATGTCCTCATACTGCCAAAGGTCACTGCAAATCTATACCAAGTTCCTCTAACTGATTATCTCTTCCCTACAATGAAGTAATTTTCTGCTGATGGGAGTGATCTCTTCCAAAATGACTTGGATGAACCTTGATGAACCATATTTAGAGTGCACAGAGGCTCACAGTCTGTTAAAAACTTTAGGGTATCTTCTGGAAGAATTATATTCCTCTGGGCGGGCATGCTGGCATAGTGTTTGGCACCTCCGCCTCACAGCAAAAAAGTTCTGTGTTTGAGCCCTGTGCCTGGCAAGGGCAATTCTGTATATAGTTTGCATATTCTCTCCGTGCTTGCATGAGTTTCCTCCAGGTGCTCCGGTTTCATCGCACATTACATAGACATCTACTTTAAGCTAACTGCATATTTTTGGTTACCCCTAGGTGTGTATGTGAGTGTGAATGGTCGTGTGTTAGTCCTTCGATGGGCTGGCGAGCTGTTCACCTACCATTCCTAGGCTTCAGCCTCCCACGTTCATAATAAAGAATAAAGTGCTTTAGAAAATGGAATAAATGGGAAAAAAGTCTGTTTATAATTTTTATTAGTTGTATATTAAATAATAATATAAGAATTAGGCAGTAAAATAATTTTTATATTAAATGAGTACTATGATTACACAATATATAGACAAAAAAAATATCCTGTAAATTTTACATTTGACCGCTCCACCCAGACACAGGTTAGTGAGCATTGGTAGAGTGGAAATGTCCTTATGCAGAGGAAACTGGGTATTAGGAGCTAGTATCGTTGTTAGGATGGAATGCTGCTTTTGTTACTGGAGTGGCAGTGTAATTTTGCAGTGGGTAGTGAGTCTCAGTGGTGGTTTCTACTCAGTTGTTGTACAGTTTCATTAGACACAGCTAATGAAAATATGGCCCCTGCCTCCTGGCTCGCTCTGCCTTCTAACTGTGCACTGACCTCTAGTTTCTTCCCAGCATCCCTATTAACTGTTCCAACAGGTGTACTGCTCACTGGACTGAAGCTCCAGTATTTGCCTGACAGGAATTTTACTGGGAGCCAAATTATTTCACTTCTTATGACAGAACAATTTCCAGATTTTAAACGCAGGTGATTCCAACAAAGCACTAACTGTAACAGGTCCAAAGTTGCCGAGCTAGAAAAATAAAAGAGACACTCAATGAATACACTAGTTAAATCTACTCAGAAGTGTTTTGGCACACAGCCTTTGTTTACTTTCATGGCAAAGGTTACTGATACCAGGTATGAATCAACGTGCTTGTTTTCTCAAAGGTTCTCTGTTGATATATTGCTGCTGAGCTCACCTGAAAGAGACAGGTGGACTGTGCTCTGGGTTTGCAGGTTGCAGTTTGAAAGCCCAACTGTGAAACTAGACCCGTAACTTGACCTTGTGGCAATTAGGCCCACAATAGAATTTATTTTTATATATATATACACCCACTTCTTTTGTATTGATGATAACTTTAGAAAGAAAATTAAAGGCAAGACGAATATTATTTGCTTGTTTGACCTACTGGTTCAAAAGAATATAAAGTTAAAGCATATAGTAATATTAATTATGCTTAAGGGCCTTCTTCTTAATATGGATTTTAGGTTGTTCCTTTGAAGTTGTGTCATCTTGTTGCTGTTTTTTTTTCCCTTTATAAAGTGGGCTGGTTGGGAGCACAGGCTAGAAGTGATTGTTGGAGAGCAGTCAACCCTTTCCCATGTTTGCAGACAGACAGTGAAGGCAGTAATGGAGGGGGGCCAAGGAAGGGCATTGCCTTCCCTTTTCCTTTTCCTCCACAGTGTTCTTCTCTGAATGGAGTGTGTCCACCGGATCTGCCTGGGATGAAATGTCATATCTCAGACTGATCTTTATCTCTTAATCGCTTCCTTTGTCTCCTATGATTCCCCAGGCCCTGCCTTGCCTCTCTGGGCAGACTTGGCTTTGAAGTGTCAAAGGAGGTTAGGGATACAGGCTGTGTTTGGGGTTGCTGAAGGGCTTATGGTGAACAGTCTCCGCTCCTCTCAGCTAACTGCTTCAGGTGATGAATCAGTGTGCATGCAGGAAGAACAATGCCAGATGCTACTGACAGAGTGTACCTACTCTTGTCACTCTATTACCCTAGATGACCTAACCATTTGTCCTCCAGGTGGTCCTTTTGCCTGAATCAAACTCAGAAAATGGAGAATGCTTGAAGAAATCTTTGCTTATGTGGTTCAGTAAGCAGTATTCTGTTGAAAAGATATTAAAATCATTTATATTTTAACTAGAAATATTGTCTGTCACTAAACCATTATACATGTTGAAATGTTAGTACATACAGTGTGCTGTTATGGTTTTGTATACCCGAAGTATCTTATGGTTATCAACTTTGAATGCACTGAGTACAGAGGGAGCAAACAAAGTGCAGTGTGTAGGTAAATAGGTAAATAATTCAGGACAAGCTGGTGTTTTTTCTGCTTTCACCACTGTGATTTGCCAATACTTTGAGTTCTTAATGAATGGCGTGTTATAATTAATCAATCATAGTTAGATTAAATGTTGTGAAACATACAGGAAACAAGTTAGTTTCTGTGATCATTTAACTTATAGCAGCCTTTTTTCTCACCACCCTCTCATTTTTTCCTCTCATCAAATTAATCAAATGTAGAAAACAAAAACACAGCTTGTCATTTGACCGAGAAAGTGGAGAATGCAAAGTCCTTTATCATGAAGGTCCTCCTGTGTTGGAAAACTTGTGGCTTCTTACAAAGCACTGACAATTTATGTCAACATTAAATACAACAGAAAGCTTTAGTGCATCAATCATTGTATAATTCATTTATTTTTTTTAAAGTACATTTTAAAATCTGTTTATTATTTGGCTAAAACATTAGTGGATTGTTTCGAATACAAGTACACGGTGGTATAAAAAGCTGCCAAATAAATTTTTTACCTTAGCTATACGTATTTCTTGGGGCAGTGGTGGCCCGGTGGTAGGGTGCTGGATTACTGATCCGAAGGTCGGAGGTTCAAGCCTATCATTGGGTTGTCACTGTTGTCCCCCCAGTGCAGCTAACTGTCTATGGAAAGAGGCATGTAAAAGAACCATTGCTGATATTCATAAAGAGTAGGCTGCATTCTCATGAGCATGTTTCTGCCCTGTGATGGCCTGGCGATTTATTTGTGCGATGGCCTGGTGAGCTGTCCAGGATGTACCTGCCCTCGCCCAAAGTCAGCTGAGATGGGCGCCAGCCTTCAGCCCTGAGTGGTTCAGAAAATGAATGAAATGAATGAATGCGTATTTATTTATTAAAGCTACTATAGAGATGCATTGTAGCAGAACTTAGTTACCCACAGCTTAGCAGTGACACTGACATGGTAGTGGTACAGTATGGTCAGCCACTGATGTAGGATCTAGTCAGTAATCTTCAGGTGGTTACTTTTTCCTGATGAATGTGGTAGAAGATGGATGAGAACAGATGGGATACTGCTAGTAATTGTACACCTGCAATGTATCTATACGGTAGTGAGTGAAACTTCAAGAGACTGCTGAATGAATGATGTGGTTGCACTGGGCAGAGGGGCTGCGGTGGACATGGTGGGCAACCAGGTAAGATACAAGTACATAACATCTGAGTAAAGTATGCTCGAGGTTATGTGGGGATGTTTGTGTGATTGTATAAAATAAGAACAGAACAGAACATAAGGGGGGACGGAAGTTCATGGCCTAAAGTTAGCAGAACACTTTGTGGAAATAACAGTAACCCTAAAAAAAAAAAAAAAAAAAAAGACCAGGTATATAAGGGTACATTGTGTGCACCCTCTGCTGGTAGGAGGCAATACGTCAGTTAACAGAACAACAAAATCAAAAGGCTTGTCTTGAAGACAGGTTGTGTACTTTTAAACTTGATTTTAGTGATAAAATGCTATAAGGCTATAGCAGGGGTAGTGTATTGTTAGGAATACTGAATGCATTCATGTAAACTGAAGTCTAACAGCAACAAAAGATTATAAACCAAAAGAAATCATATCATTATGGTATTTGTTTGGAGTACACACAGACATTTGTGTAAGCCTGGATCTTTAGACACCTCTCACATGAACAGTATTTATGTTTTTAGCATCTGTAGACTTGCATGATGCATTTGTCCCACAGGGAAAATACATTTGCCCTTTTTCCTACATTGAGATCCAAGTTAAATGGCCACTCCCTCTGTCGTAAGAGTTAGTAATAGGCATCAAGATAAACTTGGCAAGGTTGCAACACAGCTGTATACATTTGACAGCAATGTAAGGACATGTAGAAGTGACCTCACTGAATTATGCCCTGAATAGGAATTGAAATAACATTTCTTCAGAGTTCTCTTACAATGGATGCTAAATTTCATTCTTATTTATTTAACACTTAAAACATTAGCAATTATGGGTATGGTTATTTAGAAGCCATACTATGGAAGAGTTCATTAATAAGATCTTTAATTTCTTTCTATTGTAAGGAAGGTTCAATTGAGAAAGCAACAGATATTTAATAATAAACAATAATAAATAGAGGGCAAATGGCAAAGCTATATAACCGTATAACTGGCTTTGTAAACTAGGCAGTGGTGGCTCAGTGGTTAAGGTTCTAGCTTTGTGAGCTGAAGTCAGGGGTTCAAGCCCCAGTACCACCAACCTGCTACTTTTGGGCCCTGGAGCAAGGCCCTTAACCTTAAATTGCTCATTTGTATAAGAATGGTAAATGTAAGTCGCTCTGGATGAGGGCGTCTACCAAATGCCATAAATTTAAACTAGTGCTTGTAGTTCAGTGAAAACACACAGCATTAAAGCAACTTTTAGAAAAGCTGATTGCAAATGTTGGGTAACAGCCAATAAGCATTAAGCGTGCATTGATTAGACATTGCACAACACTTAATTGGAACACAGTTGCAACAGTTATGGGATTATAAATGTAACAAACCATGCATGCACTCATGACAATTTTGGAAATTTTGGTAAAGATGCAAAGTGTAATCATTATTTTATTATTATTAGGCCTCTGGTTCTCAAAGTAGTGAAGCATAGCCAAGGTATACATGATGTACTATTATAATCATCATTGTTCATTTTCTGAACCGCTTCCTAATTAGGGTCACGGTGAGGCTGGTACCCATCTCATTATTATTATTATTATTTTTGTTATCATTATTATTATTATAATAATAATAATTGTTATTATTGTTGTTGTTGTTGTTGTCAATAAATTAATTAAAGTTAAATTTGGCTGCAGTGGTAGAAATTACAAACACACTATTTTCAGACCTGTGATGGACTGCTGAGCTGTTTAGGGTGTACCCCACCCTCACCGCAAGGTCAGCTGAGGTATTTTCCAGCCTCCCCACGACCCTAGATGAATTTGATTGTTGTGAATGAATCAATGAATGAATTAATGAACTACTTTCAGAGTTGTTAAAAGCATTGATTTTTTAAAAATAATAATTATTATTTTTAACTGGTCACATGACATCTACAACTGAAACACAACTTGGATCTTGTGTGCTGTGTAAAAAAAGTTGCATGTCTCCAAATGTAGGCAAAATATAATTATACATATTTTATAATATAATTTAAATATAATTATTTTAATGAAGTTTTAATATTTTACATACAGTAGTGTGCAGTGAAGATTATACATCACCACTTTTGTCTAAAGGGGCTCCTAATAAAGAAAAAAATTAAAAATTACTAAAAAAGTAAAAAATTACTTCTGTATAATTTTTTTGTGAAAATGAATTTTATATATATATAAAATACAATTTTTATAAAAAATTTTTTTTTTACTTTTGCATAGCATGAATGAACTTCAAACCATATGGAATAGTTTAGCGAGTGAAGAAATAAAAATGAAATGTGACCACTATGCCTGAAAGGTTAAATGCTGTAATCAAAGTAAACCACATTAAATATTGACTTTTTTTCCCTCAAAAAAGAGACTGTTTTTTTTGTTATTACTATATATTGTTGTTTGTTTACTTATTCTCATCAATATGATCCAATATTACATGAAGTAAATGCTTGAATAGTACTTGGTTTCTGACTTATCTTTGTATAATCATCACTGCATCCCTGTATTTTTTAGTTCTTCACTCGCTAAACCATTTCATAGGGTTTGAAGTTCATTCATGCTATGCAAAAGTAAAAAACAATATATTTGTGGCACCTTTTAATTTTTCTGAAGAATTGGTATTTATGGTGTTTTTGTTTATTAGCCATACTTTTACCTCAAAGTAATTTTTTACTTCTTTTTATTACTTTTTAGACAAAAGTGGTGGTGTATAATCTTGACTGCACACTACTGTATATATTATTTAATATATAATATTTTGAAATACATGGTGGTGTAGTGGTTAGCTCACAGCAAGAAGGTCCTGGGTTTGATTCCCAGGCTCAGGCATTTCTGTGTGGAGTTTAAATGTTCGCCCCGTGTTTGCATGAGTTTCCTCCGGGTCCTCCGTTTTCCTCCCACAGTCCAAAAACATGCACAGTAGACTAATTGGCTGTTCCAAATCTCCCCTAGGCGAGAGTATGAATGGTTGTGTGTGTGTTGCCCTGCGATGGCCTGGTGAGCTGTCCAGAGTGTACCCTGCCCTCACCCAGAGTCGGCTGAGTTGGGCGCCAGCCTCCCTGTGACCCTAATTTTGATTGAGCGTGTTACAAAATTAATTAATGAATTATTAATATTTGGATTATGTTCAGGGGAACAGTGGGTCAGTGGTTAGCAAGGTTCGAGGTTTGAATCTAGGCCAAAACGCCCCTCTTGGTGGAGTTTGCATGTTTTGCTTATGTTTGTGAGGGTTTCCTCTGGGTACTCTGGTTTCCTCCTACAATTCAAAGACATGCACACCTGTATGCATGAATGTGTGTGCATCCTGCGCATATACATTCATGCAGCCCTGCAACAGACTTGGATTGACTCCAGCTTTCCCCATGACCCTGAAGGATAAGTGGTAAATGGATAGGTTATGTTCATAAATAAATTTGTGTTGAGGGGGTCAGTGGAGTTTCTTCTACAACTAAAGCACTCTCTGTTTGCAAGACTTTTGAAAACCCCTGCATTAAGGTTTATCATCTAGGAAATGACAAAATCTGTGTGGTTCTGTATTTTTCCTGTGGTACTTGTTGACCTTTGGTCAAATTTTCCATAGAGCTTTTATGGATGAACGGTTTTATTCTCAATGAGAATACATTTGCCACAGATTTCATTAGAAACATACAAAGAGAAAAGTATGATAATCCTTTAACTGTGATTTAGAAATGAGAAGGGAAATCTCAGCAACAAACAACATTGTCCTGCTGTGGATTAAGCTGGGACTGCAGGTAGGTAAGTGTTCCTGTTCCAAATCTTTTAGCGAGGGTGGTTTACTGGCTTTGTTTGCTCTGGGTTTTACTTTTGCAGCATTTTTCTGGTCGCCTATATTTAACATACTTTAGTAGTAGAAGAAAGAGTGCAGAGCAGTGCAACTTAATGAAGACCAGATACCTGAAAAGCATACAGGCTCTCTGGGGATTATCAGCCGTTTTTATTTAGTATGGGGATTTGCTCTGGATGCTTTGGTTGGTTATGGACGTGTGCCATTGAGGTGAATCACTAACCTCCAGCTTCTTTTGACTGATAGGTATTATCAGGTGCCTGTGTGTGTGTGTGTGTGTGTGGGTGTGTGTGTGTGTGTGTGTGTGTTTCTGTCTGGACGCCATGTGTGTAAGAGCGGCTGGCGGCCACAGGCATGCCCGGAAAGGCTCGGAGCATAGCAAGTCATTAGGAAGTGAGGATGTCTGGAGTGTATTAGGACTCGGGTACTGTAACTCTTACAAGCATGAGCTGGTATCAATTCTAACCAGGGAGAGAGCGAGAAAGAGAGAGATCTTGAGGGGTAAAAAAAGAAAAAGGAGGGGGAAAAGGAGAGAGAGGGTCCAGAAAATGACAACGCTAAAATGTTATCCACAGCTGTAGTTTTGACTGCAGACCTTAACAATTTGACAGTTTTTGGTGTTTCTCGTCAAGACTCTGCTTACATTGGCTCTGTTTTAGTTTCATCAAACGAGCATGATTCATTCCGTACAGCAGAACAGAGAAGGAGACGAATCCCACATTCCAGCTCCCTATGTCCACACTTCTGTGGGACTTTGTGTGTGAGAGCGACATGATAGTGACATGTTGAGATAAAGATTTCTGAACTACATGCATCAGAACAAGGTTGAATACTGTGCTCAAGTTGATTAAGAACTGATGGTAAATGTCCTGATTGCAGCCAGAGAGAACAAGAGAGAAAAACATACATTCTATTGCATTTCTTTACTTCGGATATGTCTGAAGAAAGAAAAAAAGGTTAGAAAAACTGTTGGTTAATCCAGTTAGGCTGAGGAACAACTGTAGGGTGTGTGGTGACTGAGTCTGTGGTCCTGTCAGGCAGAATTCAATAGCCTTACCCCACTGAGAAGAAGCAGCATGTATCTGGCACTCAAATTGCCACTTTCAGCTCACTCTTTTGAAGCTCCCTTTCTCACTAAAACATGCTTTCTAATAAATAGCAGAAGAGAAAAGGCTTAGCACGGCAACACTGGACATGTTAGGCCTAAATGTAACACCACACACCTGTTTTAATTTATTGTGCTTAAAGATTTGGCTGTGAACAGAATATCTATGTCCACACACACACACAGACATACACACACACACACACACACACACACACACACACACACACACACACACACACACACAC
>JAOUQZ010000002.1:17774334-17786966 GCA_028564935.1 Neosilurus hyrtlii
TCAAACTGGTAGCCCTTCGTATGACTCAGTACCCATGAAGTAGCCCTCAGTTTCAAAAAGGTTGGTGACCCCTGATCCAGATTATTACCAGCAATGTTGAGCTGTGGTGCAACATTATTGCAGAAAAGTACACAATGATTTTGGAGCAACATCATTTCCAGGGACACCCATGCATATTTCACCAAAGCAATACGAACCGTACACATTACAAAGGTAAGGCTCATCTCATCTCATTTTCTGAGCAGCTCGCCTGATCATCACAAGGCATCCTTTAACTGTTATGAGAAAGAATGGTGACCTTACAAAGTGATAAATGCATGATAATATAAGTAGGAGCTACATTGTGGATGTTTATACTGTAATGTAATCTGGCTTTCAAGCAGATGAATGTTCAAGTGTACTTCAAAGTGATGTCATGCAAGCCAAAGCTAATTTTAGCTGAACTGCTGTAAGATCTGGAGCAGTGCAGGAATGGGGATCAAGAATTGCCAAAATCATTCAAACACACACATACACACACACACACACACACACACACACACACACACACACACACACACACACACACACACACAAATACAGATTTGCCTCAGAGCCCAAAATATAAATGGATCAAGCATTTTGTAAATCAGCGTAAAAGCAGCTGGAGCAGAGTGAAGGGCTGGAAGTCCAGGTTAATGTTGTGCTCTCTCACATACTCCTGCCAGGCGCAGGTGCACTGAAGCTTCAGTTGGAACAGAAACACACTGAGAGAAGCTTTTGAGCCTTTTCATCTTCTAAAACCTTAGCTCCTTCCTCTTCCCTATGTTTCTATGGACCCTGGTGCACAATATGCAAAGAAAAGCATGTGTGAGAGAGAGAGAGAGAGAGAGAGAAACTGACAAATGATTGAATCCATAGGAACGTTTATTTTGGACTACACTGTACTCCCCCTTAACATTGTGAGATTCTTGGAACAGACAACAAAAGCGAAAGGCAACGTAGTTTTAGTGTGCTGCCAAGGTGTCCCAACTCTGAATCTAACTATCCGTCCTCAGCAAGTGTATCAAATTAAAAGCCCATATGTGAGCTGTATGTCTTCTTTATACAAAGCCCAGGATTGATTGGTGACCTTTAAGAAACTGTCACATTACCTAAGCACTGCATTTACTTTGAGCAGGTTCAGAGTTAGAAGCTTGTGACTTAGTTTTCTTAACACATGTACTGTTTCTTTTACGGGTTTTGTGTGTGTGTGTGTGTGTGTGTGTGTGTGTGTGTGTGTGTGTGTGTGTGTGTGTGTGTGTGTCTGTGTGTGTGATATGGGTTGTTCCTTAGATTTTTAGTGCATTGGTACAGTGAGCAGCACATGCTCTTAGTATATCTGTGTTACAGTGACTTACCATAATTGCACCATAAATCTGTAAGCAGATGTTGAAATAAAATCACCTGTTGATTGCTACTTCATTAAAGTGTACTTCTTTATCAGGACATTAGCAATGGTAAATCTTTTATAGGAGCGGTAGGGTGGCGTAGTGGTTAGCACTTCCATTTCATAACAGATTGGCCTTGTATTTAAGCCCAGTGCGCAAGGCATTGGTCCTGCGATGGTCTGGCTTTTCAGGGTGAACCCCCACCTTATCCTGGAGTTGGCTGGGATGGGCTGAAGCCTCCCTGTGAACCGAATAAAAGATAATGCAGTTCAAAAAATTAAATGAAATAAAAATCTTTTTAGTGTGAATTTTCATTTGCAATATTATGTCCAGATATTTAATTGTGACAAAAGCAATTCTTAAAATTCTTGTATTTAAACTTTAAATAATGATTTTGAAATTGTGCACCTATGCACAAGTGCATTATTGAACAGGCTGCCCATGACCTGGTTAACAAAATAAAAATCTTTTTTCCAAATTTTGTTACCACTGCAATATTGCATATGTCCTAACCTGCTGTTGACCATGGCGACACCAGCGTTGGACACAACAGACCTGACACGATATAATGGGCACCTCAGGTTGGCAGTGACATTCCTGCCAGCACTTCAGGCTACCTGCATTGTCCACTAGCAGGGTCATGGAATTAGAGGTCCCCCATCCAAATTGGGCATGGTATCAATGATCATGATACCTGACATGGGCATAGCATCAGAGGGCACTTCAGTAACCTTCATGTGGCATGGCATAGGATGTTTCCTCACTGCCCTTTAGCATTGTCATGACATCTATCTTTGAGGCATTGGCCTCAGGCATGGGCATGGCAACGGTCATTAGTGCATTAATCTCCAGCATGGGCATAGTGTCATAGGTTATTTCCATCCAGCCTCCCCCATCCCTTATTGCAGACTGTTTTTATTAATGAAACCTAAAACAAGAAACATGAGCCAGGACCTTAACTAGAACAAGGATCACAACAACAGCACTTTTGCATAAATCCAACAGAATAGTTGCTTTACAAAAAGTTTCATGAAAAAGTCGTTTAACAGTTAATAATATTATTAGAATGAGGTGAATAATCAGGAATGTGACCAAGTGAAGCATAGTCCAGGAAACAAGTTCCTGAGACAGAACATTAGTTCATTCTATCCATATAGGCAGGTGAGCTGTGAGCAAAATGCAGAAACATTAAGGATAAGCAAACTAAGACGATTTCTAACTCAGCTGAGTCTTGGTGAAGGCGGGGTACACCGCAGGGCCAACACACACACAACCATTTACACTCCCACCCAAGGGCACCTTGGAACAGCCATTAAGCCTCATGTGCACATCTTTGGACCCAGAGGAAACCCACACAAGCATGGAGAGAAAATGCAAACTCCACACAGAAATGCCCTTGCCAAGCCCAGGTCTCTAACCCAGAACCTTCTTGCTGTGAGGCGGACATGCTGACCACTACACCACCCTGTCGCCACTACTGGGGGTTGTTTTCACCCTAATTGTTTTTGTTATATAGTGCTACAAAAAAATATGGTTGCCATGCTATGTCATTACGATTTTTAATAAATGATTTTGACAAACTGTCTAACCGTCAGCTCACAACAGAAGCAACCATGCAACGCACCACAGTTCCCAGCAACCCTTTCACCGATCCCAATCACCTGACTTCTAGCTCCCATGTCACATGATAACTCACATAACTGATTCTCATAAGAAAATAATTAAGCGAAGAGCTGTCTCTCAATACCAAGTTTTTACTTCTTTATTTCTTGGGAGTATGGACTTTTCAAGTTCAGACTCGGGAATACAAACTCCAGGGACAAGAGGACGCTTTGTGGTCATTTGTAAATTGGAACAGCAGCATACTTAATGCCGTATCCATTTCCTTATGCCTTCTGGTTCCCTTCAAAGTTAACGATATTTAAAATAAAATTATTTATGATATAAAACAAGCCTACCTCTTGTTATTTAATTTTAAGATGCTAATAAATATTAATAAATAATATCAAAGATCTCTGGCGTACATATAAAAGCCAGTGGAGGAAAAAAGGTTGCGGGAGATTGTTTTTAGAAATGACAGCAGTTGTTTTTGACCAGAGACACAAAACAAAACTAAAATGAACTAATGAAAAACACAATTGGACATAAGTTGGTTCACTGGTTGCTGCGAAATGCATTCTGGGATAGTAGACAGTCCTTAATCTAGAGAAGTCACCACCCAATGCATTTATTCATTCATTCATTCATTCATTCGCTAAACCGCTTAATCCTATGTGTGTGCCTTTGGACTGTGGAACGAAACCAGAGTACCTGTAGAAAACCCACACAGCACTCTTGTGTCTCTCCTGTTCGTGTTTGACATTGAACTTGACCTTTGCTCAATTTGATTCCTCTGTCTGTGAATTATACCTGTCTGCAAACATGCTATACATAAGCTGTTTTTATCTGTTATTGTCTGTCACTGTCTGTGGACTCATCAGTACTCCAGTTTGAACACTTGGTTATGCTCTGAATATCTCACCCTAGGCCTGTGAACACAAGAGCTTATGTCTGTGTTTTCTGTCTGTTGTGCCTGAGAGAAAGGCCTGGCTGCTCTCAGGACCTAATAAGGAAGAATCAAGAGATGCCATAAATTGTGGACCATGCCACTTTACACTGGAATGTTCACCGTGTTGTTTCTACTGAAAGAATGGGCCATGGCGCAGTTTTCTGCAGCTGGGATAACAAGAGGTCTGATGAAGTGGCTTCCAGGTCTGAGTGAGAGCCCTGTCTTCCCTTCCCTCCCTACCCTCCGCCTCCTCTTCCTTATCCTACTTCTCTGTCAGTGTGCAGTGCAGGTCTGAGACTGGAGAAGTGTGGGAGCTGTAGGACCAGCACCAGGCCTACAAGCCGCTTGTTGGACTACGGCAATAAAACAAAGCACTTGTAACATGAAAGAATTCCGCTGCTTTACAAGAGGAAGTGGAACATCTGAGAGATGCTGTTTGAATTCTCTTGGTGCTCTTCAGGGTGTGTCAAAATGTCATCATTCTCTCTCTCTCTCTCTCTCTCTCTCTCTCTCCTACTATCCCTACCTCCCCATTTCATCTCAAATCTCAGTAAAACATTTTCACCTGAAACACAGACATCCCAGATAGGCCAAGGTAGTATGGGCTCTGTTGACACTTAACCTTAAAGGAGAATTCCTTTAAAAAAAACTTTATTTATGCCTCCCAATATCTTAAAGCAAAACTACTTTATTAAAATAAAATAAAAATAAAAAAAAAAATTTCTGAATCGCTTAATCCCAGTTAGGGTCGCAGGGAGACTGGCACCCATCTCAGCTGATTTTGGGCGAGAGCAGAGTACACCCTGGACAGCTTACCAGGCCATCGCATGGCAGAAACATGCTGAAGGTGATCCATTTGCCTAATCTTTACAAAGGTCAGCAATTCTTTTACATGCCTCTCACCACAGACAGTGAGAGACATGGCTTAGTCTTTGATAACCCAGTTAGCCTCACTGGAGGTCAGGAGTGACAACTCAGTGATAGTGGGGCCTGAATCCCCAACCTTAAGACCATTAAGCCAGCACCTTAACCACAGAGTCACCACTGCCACGGTTCAGGAATATTATTTTTTTATTCAAATTTGTTCAGTATAATTAGAAATAACATGTTTTGGTTTTTTCTTTAAAATTCTCAGTGACTACATCTCTTTGCTGGGACCATCTGTATTTAAATTCAAGTTATGAGTTAAAACTGAAGATCAGGCTCTACTAGTAAAAAAGGCACAAATGGGCAGTAATGACTCCCACTTAAAGTCACTTCATAAACACTCTCAAACACAGGACCGGGTGGAATGGGGCCAAGCACTCCAAGGTTTTAGATTCCTGGAAATGTGAAAACGTTACTCTCTTGTTTGGCCCACTTGGGAGATATGGTACCTGGGAGAGTCATTATTGTGCAGCTTGTAAAGCGGAACACCATTACGAGGTAACGTAAATCACAAATAAACAGCTTTTCTGTTCAAATGTGTTCGTCTTGTTGCTAATGTCAACACTGCCGGAGGGGTTGGTGTCTGTAAATCTTCGAGTGACCTCATGGCAGTCAATCCACTCTCAAACACTCTAGCAGCCTTAGATGTACACCAGGGACATCAATGTGAAATACTTTTCAGTTCAGCTCATGCCTCTCAGAAGCTTCGTTCTCAGTAGCTGTGACTGCTCTCTTCTATGGCCAAATTAAAATATAATGTGCTGCAAAGGTATGATAGGTGGAATGTAGAATCATATGTGTCTGTAACAACATTTTATTTTATTAGCAGAAGTGTCAGTGTGACAGCTGAGTGCAAGAGAACAAATAATTTTGGGGTGATTTTCTACAGAGCTGGTTCAGACAGAAGCCAATTGAATTTTACAGATTTAGTTCATTTTACACCAACTTCTGAGCTGTGACATTAATAAACATAACATCATTTTTTCATATAATAACATCACAAATTCTGTTTGTACTATTGCTAACTTTTACTATAGAAGTTACTTTGGGGCGTAGTGGTTAGCACATCCACCCTCACAACAAGAAGGTCCTGGGTTCAAGTCCTGGGCTCAGGTGTGTCTGTGTGGAGTTGTTCTCCCTGTGCTTGCATGGGTTTCCTCCGGGTACCCGGGTTTCCTGCCACAGTCCAAAGACATGCACATTAGTCTAACTCACTGTTGCAAGTTGTCCCTAGGCATGAGTGTGAGCATGAACAGTTGTATGTGTTTGTTGGACCTGTGGTGGAAGGGTGAGCCGTTCAGGGTACAGCACCCAGGGTTGGCTGAGATAGGCTTTAGCCTCTCTGCAACCATTGTTGGATTAAGCATTTTGGCAAATGAATGAATGTCTGAATGAATGAAGCTAATTTGGATTACATTTAATATTTTTTTGTATGATCTTATATTTACTCATTCAAATTAACCGACCTACAGTCTTCAAAAATATAATAAAAAAAATGGCAGCTATTGTCAGTTGTTGGGTTTTTTGTTTTGTTCCTTTCACGTGAGTGACATGGAAGGTGCTGTGATACGGCAATTTTCATTCCACGGGAAATTGTGTGTGTTTGCCAGTTCGTATTCCACGTGCGCGCTCGGTCCTGGTAAGTTATTTTTTTCACACGGGCTATATATTGTTCATGTTTTTATTACTAGACATTTGAGAGCTTACAGAAAACGTACTATATAAAATGTACAATAAACTTCATATTTAAACTGTCTAATAGGTCTAGTGCCGGGTTCAAGTTAGATAATTAGAATTTCAACTTTGTCTTCTAGTTAGATAGAGCATGGTTGTGTGTGCAAACCTCAGAAGAGGTAAGTTTTTAAATTTGTATTTCTCAACTAATGACATAAGTAAAGTCATGACAGTAGTAATATTATTAGTAGTATTAGCATAAACATGTTATCCAGGTAATGTTACCTAACATTCAGCCCTATTATACAACAAGAAGTATCTGACATTATATGCCAGTTGGTGCCACGAGAAAGGTCAGTGAACTTGTGTTTGCTCCACCAGTCATTTTTTTATGTTGTCTATGTGCATTACCTGCAATACACAGTGTTTGTAGCCTGATCCAATACTACTATAGGGTCATGCAGTTTTGAGTAACTAAAAACATGTATTGGACTTTTGCATCTTTTACAAGATTGATGACTTCAAGAATACAGTAATTCATGTAGAGCAAAAAGCCCTTTATCTCATTCTTAGCACATGGGGTTGATATGCTGTAAGTAATGCACCACCACATGGCATGGCATACCAACCCACACTCGTAGTAACAAATCTAATCCTGTAGTGAAACATTAGGGCAGCAGATCTTGTACTTCTTGATCTTAGTCTGAGATGTATTTTTCCCCCCAGTAGACCATGAGTGTTATTACGTGACAACACTTCTAATCTTCTGTGGTGAGAAAGGAAAACTCTGAAACCTAAATATGTAAGAGTAAGATTAAGATTGTCTTGTCTTGAATCAGTTCTAACTGATTTCTTAAGACTTCCTCCTCCTCATCATCATCATCGTCGTCATCATCATCTTCATCATCAACAACAACAACAACAACAACACCAGTATGCTGTACATGCAGTCTGGTATTGATATACATCCCAGATCTAAGCAGCATTTCTCACATAATATCACAAAGTCAAACCCAGAACAAAAACATGTTTTATCTGAACCTGCTCCAGCCTTCCCTGTATGTTTTCATTCTGATGTGGCTAAGCATCATGTTTTGAAATCATTTTGCTTTAATCTGGTTTTGACATCATGCTTTTCCATCTGTACACAGGTGTGTTATCTTGACAGCCGTCCATCCTGCAAAGCGTTGAGTTTCACAGCTTCCAAGGTACTATCTGTGCCATGACATATACACTCTTATCAGACTTCTGGAAGCCCGGAGGTAACTGCCACGCTATCATACTGTATGCCAAATGGCTGCGTCCTGTTGCAGTAGACTGGGTATAAAGCAACATATCTGTAGGCCTAAGTACGAATGACTTGTGGGATTACTTTTGCTTAGACGAGTTTGGCTACATGATGTGCTGGTGAAAAAACATGAAAACATTTACTTCTGTTCCTTTTATGTATAGGCTGTAGACACAGTATAACTTGGAACGCTATTACACACCGCAGCTGTGTTTGTATTTATAAGGAAATATCCCAAACACAGCCTTAGGAATTTTACTTTTTGTACTCCACCATATGTACAGTTATAACATAACTTATAATGAGCTGCTGAGAAAAATAAATTCAACTGTAGTGTTACAAATCGTGGATACTTTTAAAATTGGAAATAAAAATGCAGAGATGCAAAAATGCTAGCTGGCTAAAAAATAAACTTCCATCCTCAGTCTGGGATGGAATACTTAAGTAGCTTAAGTGTCTTTTTCTCATTGTCACAAGTGCTTGGTTATCTGTATAATGCATACTAAGCATTTTTTTTAAATATTTTTGTTCTGGAGCAGTTAAGGGTGAACTTGTTTTTGCTACATTTTTGTTCCTGGTGAAGGACCAGTTTGCTGTCTAGCTGGGAAACCAAACTGAAGAAAAATTAACTTAAGTGCAAAGTAAAATTTTGTTCCATATCAGAGGGTACCAAAGGGTTTTTATGTGCCCAGCTTTCTCACCCATCCTCCCCATAACTCGAGTGTATTCAACAAAAGTCTACATTACCTAATTGCTATATATTGATGCAACACATATCATATTCATATATCATATTCATATATCATATTCAGAGCAGTCATACAATATCTCATAACATTTAATGACATTTTTAAGAATAATACTGCATGCAGACACTGTATCTCTTATGGAAGAAGAAAAAGGCTACCCACCAAATTTAATAGATATTTCTTGTTAATAAACTTTTTTCCCCCTAATTTTATATGTTTATAAAACCAAGTGGTTGGTTTTAATCATCATTTTGAAAAATTCTGTAAGCCATCATGAACGGTATAATGCTCTAGTGATTAGCACGTGTGCCTCACAGCAAGAAGGTCCTGGGTTCGAGTCCCGGCCTCTGTGTGGAGTTTGCATGTTCTTACCGCGCTTGTGTGGATTTCCTACTCAAGAAGGATTAAGCTCTTCAGCAAATGAATGAGTGATTGAGTATTTGCTGTGGTTCCCTGTACAGAACCAATGTCACCCCATCTGTGTCTCATGAACCTATTAGCTTATATTACATTGAAAGAGAGATAATAGTTGGATATAAAATGGTAATATATATATATATATATCTCTTTCCTGAATAACCTGTAATATTGGGTAGTTTATATATTTAATTTTATTTATGTGTTATTTGAATCTAAATGATCTTTATGCTTAGTTTCAAGGAAAAAAATAGGTCAGTAAGAAGATGGTACTAGCCTGGACCAAGAATAACACAAAAAATGTTAGATGACTAGATGGCCATTAATATATAATATTTAAGGGTGAGAAACAGTTGCCATTTCAAATTAAGATTCCAGAATCCTGCAGTATGGGTAAAACAGTCCTGGTTCACTCCACCCACTCTGCAGCTTTGCTGTTTGGAATGCTGAAGGCAAAGGAAATGCATCTACCCTGGCTGATGTCAGGAATCTCTGCTATGAGCCAGGGGAATTCAATAAAACCAAATAAATCCAGTCATGACAAAAATAAAAATAAATAATGGTAATAAATAAAAATAAATCTAACCAAATAACAAAGTATGTAAGTGGCAAAGTATCATAAAACTAAAATAAATTGCTCAAATTCAAGACTTTGCATGTGGCTAATGAGCAGTAATTAGAGAGATAAACTCTATTAGTGGTTAACATGGCAACAGGTCATTATTCACTTGTTAAATTTGGCACCATGCATCATGTAATAGCCATTTTCAGGTTCAAATACTCCTTTAGATCCAAAAGGCAGCCAGGAGCAGCTCATTCACAAGGACTTGCTACTGATGTTCTCCTTGAACATATTTTTAAAATATTGGTACGCTGAGGTTTTCTATTAAGTGAGCTAATGCTAGAGCAAACAGGTGTCAAACTTTGTTTTTCCATAACTTCATAACAATCATAACTTAAATATAGGTCTCACGTAGCTGGTTGATACATCAGCTCCAAGGCTGGGATTACCGTAGCCATTCTGTGATGCAAAAATATAGGTGGAGGAAATATGCACTTTTCTGAGACATGGGAGCATCTGCACTACATACCTCTCAGTTGTCATGCCTACCGGCAGTAACTGACATGCATACATGGTAGTCATTGTTCCATGCAAATGTTTAACTCCAGAGAAATATACAGTGACATCCAGTAATACATATACCTCACGGATGCAAACACAGTTGCTATGCTTAAATTAACTTGGCACTTGAGCCATGGTTCATTTCAACATTACCAAACTTTCTGTGAATGTAAGCTAGGTATGGTAGCTCCCCAGCTCTCATGTATTCTGATAGAATTACCTGGAACACTTACTGTATAATGCTGGTTAGCTCTTTTTTTTTTTTATTTTTTTTACAATCGTCACATGAGTTAGCAAGTGGTGAAATTTAAGGCTAATTCAGGACTATCCATTTGAGAGTCCTTTGCCAGTTTAATTTTTTGCTACTATCATTGGAAATCAGTAAAATGAATGCTCGAACTTTTAACAAAAACACTTTGTATATTTTTGGGGCCCAACAGCTAACTGCCATGTTATTTATCACGTTAAAATAGCAAATAATATTGTTCGGTTATCCACGGGTGAAGTGAACATGATGTGAACTTTTTTTTTGTTTTTTACTTATGTCCTGCGGGATCAGCTGACCAGTGACATGACTATTCAATGAGTCTATACCTGTCTATTGCAGTGTGCCATGCACACACTCATTCACTTCTAAGAAAGAAATGAGAGAACACAGAGGAAATCTGGAAAGAGCATGCAAAACTCCACAGAGGGAGAAACCCAAGCTCAGGAACAAACTGGATACCTGGAGCGAGTTCATGATTGCTGTGTAGTGTAGTGCAGTGCTTAACTCAGTCATGTCACAGTCGTCCTGAATGTTTGTAGCGCACATTCTATAGTGAGTAAAAAACTCTACTTCTTAATTAACAAATCACCCTAGAAATTTAAGAATACATGCAATGCCACAAGCACAAGGCTACCCAACGTCCAGGCCAAAGCACTTTATTAATAGTATTATTGACAACAGCAGTAGTGTTTGAATCCTATATTATGTTCAGAAGATTTAGCCTAGTTATTAAACTTTTCAGGAACATCATAGTCAATTTGTTGCCTGACCTTTTCTGCAAAATTCCATGATTTTCATTGGGCACTGACGATGCCATTTTGGACACAGATGAATACATAAAAAATTACCGCACTCCAGTGTAGCACTGCATAAATACACAAACTTGAACCAACTGTATTGCTTTTACACAGCACTTTGCATTCAACTTGACTGAATGCAACGCGACTCTGGACATGTTAGGCTGTGGTCCTGATGATGTTGTTCACAAAGAGGAATATTAAAATTTAAAGATCAGAAATTAGTTCAGAGGTATTTTCCAGAAAATTGACAAAAGAGCTTTAGGTGAGACCGAAATTGTTTTCCCACAACCACCTGTAAGCCAGTAGCCAAGAAGAGGTTAGCTAAGGAAAAGGCTGTTCCGATAAGCCCTTCAAGGACATAAGCCTGGAATATGCATTTATTTCAGAACTCTGTCTGTGGCCTGCTATTTGTGTATTTACATTTATGTCTACTTACATATACTCTCAGAAACACTCTTTAAAAAAAACAGAAATTACAATTTGTGTCCCTGGCTTGATTGTATACAAGACAATAGAGAAATCTATAGTCACCTTGAAAGAAACACGTGATTTCATTTTTTTTCCAGACATCTTCTGTGTTTGTAATGTGCAGCATGCATTAACGTGGTGAGACCCACATGCTCCTTGCAAAGACAGATAAGGTTTATCTCGAGTCCCTTATGATTACTGATCATGTTTTTAGTTTGTGTCTTCTCACAGAGCAGAAACCATGTGTGGCAGCAACAAGATAACAGTCTCTGTGGAGGAAAAAAGTAGGCGGGTCCTTCACAGTCCTCGGACACGTCTTATCTGCTCGGTTATTACGGGGAAAGACATCTGATGGTTTTGGCTCTTTTGACATCTTTAAAGATAGGAGACAAGTATGGGCATCATATTTCTAACCTTCGTCACAAACTATTTCTCTCTGAAGGCAAGTCAAACAAAGCCATTCCACAGATTCCTGAGGTGTGAGGCTTATCTTATGTTTTGACCACCACACTATAAAGTAAAAAAAAAAAAAAACCTGGGCAGGAACATGAGACATTACAATATGGCGAGATGGTACCCAGCATAATCCTTAAAATCTTCAAAAAATGTTTTACTCCCATCTCCTGTTACAGCACATGATTCAGGGGTATGCAGTTATCACATGTGTGTTTAATTAGAGCAAAATATGTTGAGGAACATTGCACTACTTACACAAACCTATTGATCTGAGTGTTGTAAGATGTGCGTGATTGTCATTTCTGATTCTTTTAGTCAGCACGTTATTGAGCAGAAGGGTCTACAATGACTTTTGCATGGAAAGTCTGAGTGGTCTGTTTTTTGCAAATCTGGGGATTGGAGTACATCTGCTTTCTTTATTTGGTAGGTATTCCTGTGTGTGTGTGTGTGTGTGTGTGTGTGTGTGTGTGTGTGTGTGTGTGTGTGTGTGTGTGTGTGTGTGTGT
>JAOUQZ010000002.1:17789566-17803711 GCA_028564935.1 Neosilurus hyrtlii
CCAACATTCTCCAGGTAGTTATCTCAAAGGTCTGCTGGAATGCCACCCTTCCTGGAGCCTAAGGAAAGGAAAGCAAATGCCATTTGCCAGAGAAAAGGATATCCGGTCTGAATAACAAGATACCACCCTGGAATCTCCGAAGGCAAACAGGGGAGAAAATCAGGGCTGTTATAAGCTTCTCGGAAGTTGCGCAATCATACTGCATTTCCACGACATTTATGATCATTGTTGGCTTGGTGCATTTCTATGGACTGCAGGCATTTCTGCATTGCCATAAGTTTTGATTTAGGCTAATCAGCCCACTTGCAGTGCTTCAAGATGATTAGCTAACCACAATAACTGCATTTTTTAATTTTTTTTTACCTTTTTTTACCTTATAATTTATCTTAAAAAGGAAATGGAAAAACTATGAAAAACTCTTTCCACTTTTTAAAAATGTATTTATTTTTATAATCATTGTATTTATTTATTGGTATCTGGGGTGTCTGGCAACCCGCAAACTCTGGCTACATAGATCATAAAATGTGATTCAACAAGCCAGTCAGATTTGTATCCCCGTCTTAATGTCTGGTATACACTGTGCTATTTTGGGCTGTAATATGACAAATGAGAAAGAATCTTTGGTTGTGGCTCTGAAACAGTAGTCCTATATCTCACTGTGAGAGAGGTTAAAAGTAGAGATGGGATGTCCAATTCTGTTAACTCACCTGATTCTTTCGGTGCGTTTGACGATAGCGAAATAATTCATTTCGATTTATTTGATTCACCAAAAAATAAATAAATAAATAAATATTACTATTTAACTCTACCATCAACAACCAAAGATTCCAATAGCCAATCAGAATAAAGGCATTTCCATATAAAAATCAATCTATCTCTAAATTTTTCACATTTATTTATTTTTTGGCAAACTTTACCAAATCGTCTCAAGGAATAATATATGGCCCATTTTGAAAAATTGTACCAAAAGTGTGATCATAATGTTTATGTATTATATTTCAAGCTGTTTTAGTTACAGGTACAAGGGAATAAGACTCGATGGAGGTCAACAAGATCTAAACATGTGCAAAGTTTAACATCTGTAAGGCAATGCAAAATAGAATAATGGCACCCAGCATTTTGCAATACTATCAGGAGTGTAACATACCCCAAATTTATTTAATCACTTCAAAAATATGTCACATATTCAGCTTAATTATTGGTATTAATGTTAAGGAGGCCATACAGTAATTGGAAAGTGGCATAGTACATATAATGCTATATAATAATATAATAGTATGTCTTCAGTATGTCCTCTTTAACAAAAGGCATTGCTGTTAAGGCCCCTTAATCCTGCTGTATGGTGCAAAGAGTCAGACTAACAAGGGGTAGTATTTGGAATAGAAGAGTATTTGAAGTATGAATGCTGGTCACCCGTGATGGGCTTGTCCCTGGTCAAAATAGCCTAACACATGGGAGTAGGATAGAATTGCATGTTTTTCAGCAGCCTTGGGTCATTGCACAGGGTGTCAATGTAGTGCAACTTTCTTTACACTACTTTCTACAGTCATTAATGTATTCTTCTGCCTAATCTGACACTTGAGTGTCTGCTTAGGAGGGTCACTGCATGTCAAAGTGTGCATATTGACTAGGCCAACTCTAGTGCAGTGTTAGTCTCTTTACTGCATCTGTCTGTTCTTTCCTTGGGTAACAGCTGGATCAGACTTGGTGTACTGCTTGGAGTGCAGATGACCCCTAGCCTTTGCACTGAACACCGGTATGAGGGAGCACTCAAGTCTAATGGGATTTAAAGCATGCATCTTCACGTGATGAATAGCGAGCACCTGCACTGCTCACGACAGGCAGAGAGAAAGGGAAAGAGAGTGAAAGAATGACCCTTGCTCACATTTTGCAACATGAGAGCTCACCTGCCTCAGTGCTGAGCAGTAAAACAGTTCTTCAGCACCCCCTCCTTTCACCCCCTCTATGGCCCACTCAAGTGTTTGTCTTGCTAATGTGGGATACCTCTGGGAGAATCAGCCTTTAATGCGAGGAGAACAGCCCAATGGACCTATCCAGGACCCTAATAATGTTGTAAGCTGGCCAGCACAGAGCTCTATTTCTGTGAGGAGAGGAGCAAGGAAGGGGAGGATTGTTTTACAAACAGAATTCCTTTAATTAATCACCATGTTTGAACAGCTGGGCCACTCAAGTCAAACCGTAATGGGATCTCTACATGGAAGTGCAAGATTATAGACATGGATTCAGCAGAAAAATATTATCTGTCAGCTGTGGTGAAGAAAATGACAGAAATAGGGCCATGCTGCCTGAAGTAGAGAGAATGAAAGGCCTTGGAGGGTCCATAGGGGTCAGATCGCCAGTCGTGGCACTCAGAAGTTAATAGTTTGCATCAAAATCTGAAAAATAAACGCATAGATACAATCTCAGAAGAAAAGTTTCGAAACTGTACCATTTCTGGTCATTAGGGTTGTACCATTAAGTGCACGTAGTATAGCATGTCTTGTTTATACCAAAATGTCAGTATGGTCTAGTTATTTATTTATTTATTTATTTTTAAAATGATGAACCATATCGATATCCAAGTGATATATAAATGTTAAAGTTAAGAAAGTTAACAATACTACCCCAGAGACAATCAAGAATAAATTTTAGTACCTTTTTTCCTCATGGTTTATCACAGAATTATTATCACGCAAAATTGATCAGGAATATTTTTGCTAATGGCTTTTGACAGCAAGTCTAAATTATATCTCATCAGAGAGAGAGAGAGAGAGAGAGAGAGAGAGAGAGAGAGAGAGAGAGAGAGAGAGAGAGAACAAGAGAGTGTTTACACTGTCTCCCATACTCTAGAGCACTGGGGGCTGTATGTTTACAATATCCTTTTCGTTCTGTGCTTGCTCACACATAACACCTGTCAGTGTTAATGAGATTTGGGTAGTGGAGGGGAGTCAGAAGTTAACCACTGAACTCAAACCACCCCTCGTTCTCCCACTCTCAATTAGCTAGATGCTCTGCACTTACATTCCTGCAACATCCTCTCTAAATGTTTTTACACTGCTGTCAAACACAGTATAGGATAAAATGCAACTTTTCTGTTGTGACAGTGGTTTTGAATGATCAGATTAAATGGTGAGAATTCTTTTTTTTTTTTTGGGGGGGGGTTGGTTGCCACAGCCATTCAGCTGACAATGAATTTTCCAGAGAATTGTGTTCCAGAAGCTTCACAAAATCCTAACCTCATAATAAACAGTGGAAGAAAATGTCTGTTTAATGACATGATGAAGTTTCTTTAAGAAGATGTTCTATGAAATTATTTGGAGGGAATCTCCAAGGAATAAGTTTTCTGGATTTCGGAACTAAAAAAATGTCTTGAAGCATTTTGTAACATTAAATGTAACTATAAATGGTTATAAACCATGACATATTCATGTTGGGCCCTTTCACTTCATTCTTATGTGAATTATTTTTTTTTTATGGCATTAGTGTTCTGGAGGTTGACCTTTTATTAGGATAATGAGCACCTAGCAAGTCCATCTATCCATCCATATATATATACTACCAAATTCCATGGGATATACATATTATTTGACGTGATTGTAAGCATATGTGTATGGTGTGATGTAACCAGAACAAATATGTAGTGTAAGAGAAAAAATTCTAAAATGTAAAACCAAAGTAAGAATATATACAAACACTGTGGAGTTCAAATTAGTTTTTACCTTTGTCAAAATAGAATTCATAAATCATAAATGTATTCTGTAATGTGAGTCCCTCACTTACATCTAGAAGATAAATTGTATAAAACAGTGTGTAACCTCCAGAGCAATCTTTGTGCTAACATCTGCTGAGTTTTCCACCATGAACCCCATAAAGTTTCAGGACATTGTTTCTGGTGAATTTCAGTGGCTCTTGCTCTTTCCCTATAGGGCACCAGTAGTTTCCTCAGTGAACCATGTTTAGTTCAAAGCCTGCACAGGAGTGCTGTCCATGTTAAGGAAGGTGATATACGAGCACTCCGTTCTTCCCAGACCACCAGGGTCACATAACCAAGCTTTGGTGTCAGTGATGTAGCAAGCTAGACTGCTCTCAAATCACACACTCACACACACATACACACATACACACACACACATGAACACGTGTACATAGTCGCTCTCTCACACACACAGACACTTTCCATGCCTCAAGCGTCTTCTCGGATCTGGGTAATTACACGTGGTTTTCTTTATCTTCTAAGAGGAGCCCATGGGTGTGAGCACTTATTAGGAAGGTAGAAGCCTGAGGCATCTGGGAACAAGAATCTTCTAGCATAGTGGAGAAATCTTTTTCAACTTGCTGAATTATGTGAATATACATCAAGCTAAAAACACAGCTTGACACTGAGCATTATTCTCCTGTTAGTTCAGCTTAGTGTGTGTTCTTGAGTACAGGTTGGGAATCAGGTGTTTTAATATTTGCTTGATAAAGGAAGGTGATTGGCTGGTCCAAAGTGTGGAACGGGCAGCTCCCATGTTCCCCTTCCCCCTGGGCCAAGCTCACTGGCTCTCCTTTGCAGAGGGGGAAAGGAAGCGAACGACGGATTTACTGTTGGGTCTTGACTTGTACACATTCCTGGTGCTGTTTTTCTCCCCTCGGCCCCTTGGCCATACCAAAGGCCTCTAAAACAACAGCCTGTCAGGTTGTGACAGCTGGCTTCGAACAGCTCCTACTGCAGTGTTACAGTGAGGTTCCCAGCCACGCCAATGTCTGGTGTCTGTGTATGCGTGTGAACATATACAGTATATGTGTGAGGTGTGCTTGAGCCACTGTTACTGTTGAAATATGGGTTGGGATGAGTTAAATAGCTATCTACCTCAGCCCTATATATGATCACTGATATGCAGCCTTGAAACAAAATTAAGAGACCACTTTTAATGGGGATCCACATTAAACATGATTGGCTAATTTTTTCCATCACTATATACATTATTACTATACACTTGAAAGGAACAGTACAATCTGATTGGTTTGCTAGCTTCGGATTTACAAGAAATCCCTGCTTCAGATAATCATGATAAAACCATGAGTGTCCTCATTTAGGTTCAAGCATTATCCACTCGGGATAATCTTGTTTGATCCCCAGATTGCCAACCAATCAGATCCTGCAAATTTTTGTGTATTATATACCAGCAGATATCTTCCACACAAATTTGGGGCATATCTTCATTCATTCATTTTCTGAACCGCTTAATCCTAATTAGGGTTGCGGGGAGGCTGGCACCCATCTCAGCCGATTCTGGGCGAGGGCAGAGTACACCCTGGACAGCTCGCCAGGCCATCGCAGTGGGGCATATCTTGAATTAATTAAAAACGTAAAAATAAACCATGAAATCTTATTTTAGTTTTCTTTTGTTATGTTCTCATGTAGTGTATACTTAAATAATTATTCACCAATGCTGAATAGTTTCCTCAACATTCAATTCTGGGGACTATTCAGTGGTATCCAGTGTACCTTCAGTAAATAATTGTTGTATATCAGAGGTCAGAACAGAATGGCCAGATTGAATTAGGCTGACCAGAAGGCTATGGTAACTCATATAATCTCCCTTTATGACCACAGTGATCAGAAAAGCATCTCAGAACATACATGTCAAACTCCGATGTACTTTGGCTGCACCACCAGAAGATCTGTAACATTTCTGTTAGCCAAAAGCAGGGATCTAAGTAGCAAGTGGTAAGTTGGAAATCGGCAGTGTTATTCGTTTTCCAAAGAGGTTTTTCATTACAGTCTGACTACCATGCAATGGCCATCATCATCAAGGGCATGAACACATATGCTTAAAAGATTCACTTAAATTTTTACCCTGGATCAACAGTGTCCCCTGAGTCACCAAATGCCTAGACTGGTATAAATGGTACTTTACTGAGAGGGGGTTAAATTTGAACACAAACCAAAATCAACATTAGAATCACTGAATGTTTGTTGACAAGAATGACACTTGACCATGTTGAGAACTAATACAGTTACCAGGAAATTATTGTGAACAGAAGTCAATTCTTTATTGAGAAAGAGGATAGTATCTTGATAGCTGATGTTCTGATATGTTTTGCACCAAATGAAAGCTCACAGTGAAAGTAGTAAGGAATGCATATTTCAACGTGTGTGTGTGTGTGTGTATGTGAGTGATGTATGAATTCAATAAAACATTATTTTTGAAGGATCAATCAATCATTTGCTTGACAAACTCGTTCCTTCTACTAGGGTCATTTCAGCCAACACTGGATGAAGGCAAGGCAGTCAACACACACAACCATTCACACTCAACGTTCACTCCTTTGGACAGTTTGAAATAGCCATTTAGCCTGCCTTTGGACTGTCGGAGGAAACCGGAGTAGCTGGAGGAAGTCCATGCAAACACGGGGAGAACGTGCAAACTTCTAACTGAAACTCCCAGACCCCTGGAGTTGAACCCAGGACCTTCTTGCTGTGAGGCAGACATGCAACTACTACACTATTATGCCGCTCTGTTTGAATAATGCAAGTTTAATTTAAAATTGATATTAGTATTGGTTTGTTCTCAATATTCTAAAGGTTCCCAGTATTTTGGTTTTTGAATGTAAAGCCTGAAGGATTGTTTTAAGAGAAATTTTGATATCAGAAAAACAGTACATATCTACAGCAGTAGTCAAGAACTTTGTGATTTCATGTGTGCCTGTGTGGTATTGTATATGCTGCCGTATATGTGTGTGTGTGTGTGTGTGTGTGTGTGGCTGGGCATTCTCTGGGCCCATGTGGTATTCTCAGGTCTTTGAAGCCCTGGTTTCTTCCCTATGATTCTTCTTGCCATCCAGGTGTGTTAGGGCTAGTCTGCCTGAGAGGATCTTTTTGTCTGAGCGCCTTCAACCGAGAGGAGGCCATTGATCTCAGGCTTGAGAGAAGGAGTACACCTCCTTCTCTCAAGCCTGTACGTCTGATGTGGTGGAGGGGGAGTGGCGAAGTGCAGCAAGCAGAGGCAGGGTCGAGCTGAGACAGCCACCTCTCCACACTAATAGGATAATTGTTGGCACTCTGCAGGTGCTCACCTCGCAAATGAGGTCACAGCTCATGTGTGGCTCTTTAGGAGCAGGGAAAGATTTTATTTCCAGGCAGACGTGGGAAACATACTAACACAAACTGACACACTCTCTCACATCGCACACACCTCAGTATATTTACATCATGATGTCATGTCTAAAAGTTATCTTTATTTAAAAGTAAGGGACTAGTGGAAACATCAAATTGACATACAGCAATAACAATTCTCTCCTTTGATCACATTTTAAGGAACTGTGGTTTGATGCTGACACTAACAATGCTTTGGGCTGAAATATAAACCATCCTGGGCAAAATAAAAAAATCCAACAGCATCCTGAGCATAATAGAGCTGATGAGAACTGTTAACATCTGAAATAACTGAAACCTCACACACACACAGGCATAACACACAAACACATATGTGTGTGTTCCAACACAAAGACCACCTCTATTGAAGCGGCAAGCTTACATGAGAGCCTATGCAGGTATTTGTCTTTGGAGTTGCCCGGTTCCTTCCGCTGGTTCATTGTGTCTGTAAAGTAAAAGGAAAGCCAGAAGATCCCTTGATGTTCTGCACAGGCACTGTCTTTATTAGCAGTACTTTTATATATTATTAATATTATTTTTTAAAAAATATATATGCCGCTTTTCTTTCTACATCTCAGAAGATTAGCATGAAGAGCAAAGAGACAGCCGAAATGGAAAAAGAAAGGTATTTCTCCTACAGGGTTTAGAAACAGTGTTTTTTTACACTAGCGGCTTGAATGTCAGTGTTTTTCTGCACCCTGCTGGAGACTGGCCTCTACTCGAAGAAACACGGGTTTGAGGGTCAGGTGTGATACTGACATTACAAAGAAAACTGCTTCCTCTCTCATTTATTCCCTTGCACTGCCAGTTAGCTGCTGCTTGAACAGGGTATACTTTTTTTAAAGCAATAAACTGATTTTCACACATGAATATAGCTCACCAAAGAAGTTCCTATACACAAAGACTCTTGAGGATGGACTAATAAGGTGAGACAACAAGTCTAAGCTACATATTTTTAAAAGGTGCCTTCATGCATCATCAAGGTATGCATTGTGTACTACTGGCACAAAAGCCTTGAACATGCCTGTTTATAAATGTGAGTAATGATGTCATTAAAATTTAAAGGGTATATTACATTTCTATTTGCTGTATGTTCATGTAGACACTCTGGAAATATGGAATTTGTTTGGAAGAGGCTTCAAACTGGTGTATATTGGAGAGATAGGCAGCGTAGCTTCAAACAGGCCTAGATGCTTCTGGCAGGCCTGTACCAGACACCAAGGGAACAAAGCAAGTCTCAGAGAGCTCTGCAGAAGCACAGTGCTAAAGGTTAACTCCCTAACACAAGAGCTGCTTTCTTTTCCCTCTCCCGAGCCGCTGTAATATACTGCCTCAGTCTCACCAGACAGAGAAAAGGGATGCTGGAAGCTTCTTGTGAATCAATTTTACCATGTCAGGGTCAAATAGTGTGGCAAGAAGGAAAGGAGTGAAAAAAAGGGAGAGTGGGAAAGAGGGAGAGAGTGAAAAGACAGATCAGTAGATGGATTGAGAGATGGAAAAAGAACGAATGTTAAGAATTTGCAAGATTGTAACAGATAGGGATTTCTGAGCAAAATCAAACTTAAAAATCTGGTATACCAGTTAGCTATCATCACTACAGGGTGGTCCAAAGAATTCCCATATCTAATCTCTCTGGTTTTAATTTTAATGCAAAAAAAATCTAAAAAAGTTGCATGATGCATAAAAAGAAATCACTTGGTATTACTAAATTATACACTTACACTGTATCATAATCAAGAGTGGCACGGTGACACAGTGGTTAGCACGTCCGCCTCACAGCAATTAAGGCCTAGGTTTGATTCCTGGGCCCGGGCGTGTCTGTGTGGAGTTTGCATGTTCTCCTCATGCTTGCGTGGGTTTCCTCCAGGTACTCCGGTTTCCTTCCACAGTCCAAAGACATGCACAGTAGGCAAATTGGTTGTTCCAAATTGCCCGTAGGAATGAGTGTGAATGGTTGCATGTGTGTTGGCCCTGTGATGGCCTGGCGATCTGTCCAGGGTGTACCCCACATTCACCCAGACTCTGAGATGGGCGCCAGACCAGGATTAATCAGTTTAGAAAATGATTGAATGAATGAACATATCATAACCAACCACTACTAGCTATTTATTTATTTATTTATATAGCCCTGCGTTGGCCTGTCGAGCTGTCCAGGATGTACACGGCTACGATGGGCGCCAGCCTCGCCGAGACCCTAATTAGGATTAGCATGTTATAATGGATCACACGCATCACCACTCATCCTTACTGAGGTGGATATCAAACAGGGCTTTATGGAACATGGCGATCATGAATGTATCATGTAAATATATAATGAAATTAATTATAATCATGTAATTAAAATAAATTGGTATAACAGTTCCTATTAACAAGGTTTGGTGATGTAGTGATGAGGATGTCTTCCTCACAGCAAGAAGGTCCTGGGTTCGAGTCCCAGGCTCAGTGTCTGTGTGATGTTTGCATGTTTTCCCTGTGCTTGCTTAGGTTTCCACCGGGTACTCTGGTTTCCTCCCACAGTTCAAAGACATGCACATCAGGCTAACTGGCTTTTCTAAATTGTCCCTATAGGTGCAAATGTATATGGTTGTGTGTCTGGGAGAGGAAAGCGGCGTATCCAGAGGAAACCCACACAAGCACAGGGAGAACATACAAACTCCACACAGAAACGCCAAAACTTAGGACTTCAGCCTAGGACCTTTTCTCTGTGAGGCAGAGGTGATAACCACTACCCCACCGTGCCATCAAATGCAGGCAAACTTAAGAATTAAGTATCCACACAAACTGGACCACAGTCCAAAGCACATTCCACCTGCATATTTTACAATACGTTTGGGGAATCCCTTGTTGTTCTCATTTGTTCGTATTCTTATGTTTTTATTTTAATCAAATATACAAACAGTGTTTATGAGCCATAATCACATCAGCTGCCTCTAATTATAGTTCCTATAGAGCTTGGTAAGTATCAGACAATTCTGTGAGCTGATCTTAATACGAACCCTTTCATGTCAACAGCATGTCAATACCGAGGTAGCCTAGAATACCTGATTTTGAAACTTGATAACACCAAGAATCACCTAAATTATGCAATTCTGAGACTGATCTTTGGATCTTTCTTCACAAATTTCTGTGTGTGTGTGTGTGTGTGTGTGTGTGTGTGTGTGTGTGTGTGCGTGTGTGCGTGTGTGCGTGCGCGCACTCAGTATGATCATGATCTTTTTCCCTGCAACTTTGTATGTTGCACATTTAGCATTTTTTAAGTCATTTTGACCTGGGTAAAAATTATATCTAGTTCTTTTGTTGGGTGCCAAACCTTCTGAAGTTCCAGTTTCACCTTTTCAGTTTCATTTCAGTTTTACCGAACCAGAATGTGAAGAAAAATATTCAAAACACAGTTCAGTCCTGTCTGCAGAGTTATCACATTATTATTATAATTGTTTGTGCGCTATTCCTTTGTTTAATCTCCTAAATCTCTCATGCATGTCTGATTACGGCCGAATCACCTGCTTATCCGACTGTCTTCCTGGTTCTTTCAATCCTCTCACTGTTTCCTGCTCACCTTGTTATCTCCTTACCTCCTTAAAAACGGTGGTCCTTTTGCACATTCTTTCTGAACTGAGTACCTCCCTCTCATCCCCTAAAACCCCACACAGAAGGCCATTACCTACCCCCACATTTAAACTACCCCCACCCCCCATAAAAAAATAAAACAACTTTTTCTCATTAGTCATGACCTTTGACCTTTAGGCCACATTTTAAGAGGTTCTACTTGACTCCTGACATTCCCGTCAGTAATCCAAACGTGTTTTCAATGCAGGCATATGCACAATATTGATCGAGGTAGATGTGCCTCTGACAGCTGCCTGACATGAGACAGACAGGTTCATTACCTCCACAGTGGCCCAGGACCTTACGTACGTTCTCACCTCCGCTGGCCAACCACATATGCATTAATTCATACTGGCTTATTTCAGTATATTCTCATTATGCAGACATGATAATACTCTAGGTGCTGTTGAGGTTTACATCATCATCATCATTTTCTTCTTCTTCTGCTTGATCCGGGGTTGGGTCACGTGTGCAGCAGCCTAAGCAGTGATTGAGTTTTACATTTTTGCATAATTTAAAAATGTATAATCATCATGTCTGCACTGCACTCTGTAAAGTCTTGCGCTCATTGCTTTTTTTTCTAAACAGGTAAGGACGTTTATGAGTCAATTGACAGGGCCTCCCTCAGGCTGGTACCCACTACTATACTGATAATGCTTCAGTGCTGAGACATTCATACCTGTGGTGTGTGATGTGGTTTCTGCTCCTGTATAGTTAGATGATTAGCCCCTTTTTGAAAGAGTTCTTTCTTCGTTTAGGCAAGGAACAATGATAGAAGGGTAATTAAGAGCCTCCTTACAAGCTTTACTGGCGGATGAAAATGTAATTTAACATTTCCTGCTTATGTAACTTTATCCTTCTTCACTATGACATAATTATTTCCTTGTCACCATTCAACGGCTTAAACATGGAGAATAACATTAACAGTGAAGACAGATGACTGTGTAAATAAACAGCAGAACCATGCCACTGGGAAATGCAATAAAACCTATTTAATAGCTAAAAAACAACAATGAAGCACTCTCTTCTGATTGATCATACAGTAAAGCACTTTATGCTTGCTAACAGACAAAAAATACAGACAAAATGTTTGTAATGGGATGTTCTAATAGACCTGTTTATGTCTGTGTCCATGTGTGTTTATATGTGTAGTGGGTGTGAGAAGAGATTAATTATTAAAGGATAAATGGAGTCTCTTCAGTCTTGCTCCTGTCCTGACCACCATCCGCTCTTCTGGCTTTTCACAGGGCTGATTTTCAACCCTTATGTGGTTGTTTAGCATGAAACCCAACCCATCAATAACCATGCATGGAGCAAAATGGGACATGTGGTCACCAGACCTGCAGACCCCACATCCAAGTCTCGGTCGCCCCTTGTGTTTTTTTTCTCCTCCATCTCTCCTGCTGTTCCTCTGAAAACACAGTGTCCCACTGCAAGAACAAACATGTCTCCATGTACGTGTGTGTCTATGTGCGTGTGTGTATGCATGTTCTTGTGTGTATAAGAAGGAGGCCCTTAGATCTTTTGGCATTTGTTTCATTTAACGTCAGCACATCTCTCTCAGAGCTTGCGCCCTATGGATATAGGTTTGACTTCTACCTTCAGATAAACATGATCAAAGTATCAGAATGTGCAGTGACATAGGTAAAAACATCAACTTCTTTGAATGTGTTGCCCTCTAGTGGAAGAAGGTCTTGTCGAGAGAGAGAGAGAGAGAGAGAGAGAGAGAGAGAGAGAGAGAGAGAGAGAGAGAGAGAGAGAGAGAGAGAGGAACCTGGTACCTGCATTATTGTCTAGCTCATCTACCTGTACCCAAATGATGCAGGTGTTTAAAATAAATGCAGTCGGGCAGTTTTTGGACAAAGTCTTTTCTGCATAAGCTAAACTTAAAAGAATAACCTGACCTGTGACACAGTGATTTTTAAGCCTGCTTTGACCCGGTTTTCTGAGGGTAAAAAGGTGATTCAGTGTGAGTCAATCAATCTGAGCACCAGGTATTGAACAAGACACCAACTTCCCATGGGCCTCATGCCACACTGAAGAGGGCATGCTCACTGACCCACATGCGGCAGAAATAGAGGGAGGGAGGCAACACAGGATGGGGAAAAGAAGAGACCGATGGAAAGCGAAAGAGAAATGCGGCCATGCCAGAACATCGATAATTTCGCTAATTATAAAATCCCATGAATGCTGAGGTTTCCCTGGCAAGAGCAGAGACCAGAGCCATGGGTTCAGCAAACACCTGCTTGTTTTGGCTGCAATACCTCAGCAGAGTGTGTATGCAGAGTGGGAACTTGCACAAGCTCTCAGCACGCAGCAGAGAGGCCTGGCCCCAGACAAAGCAGGAGGGGGCTCTAGGGCGAACTTAACCATCTCAGTGCTGGAGCCTTACACTATCAGAGAATGGGAAAGGGGAGTTGAGTTTTCACTCAACAAATGTGACACAAGAAAACACCCGTCCATCCTACAGAAACAAGTCTGATGTTTGCTTAGAGCTCTCTCCCGTGAAAAAGAAATTACTGTGTCATGTCATATCCCACTTAGTAATTCAGATGCAACGGATCATTCAAGGAAGGTCATGTTCTGGGCAGCACAGACCATTTTGCTGGGTCATGTGCATGTTATACTTCTATGATATACAAGCCTTCTCGACACCACAGTATTTTTACCAAAATATCTTTGTTCATGGGAACAATTGCAGGGTTGTTTTAAAAATTGGTGGAATTGTGGTGAGGAATTAATGTGCTTCATGATACACCTGATACATACTTCCAATTTAGGAAGATAAAATTACTGAAATGCTGGAATTTTTTAGTCTGCCCCCAAAAATAAAGCATGTAGCTGTTGTTGTAGGGTAATGCAATGCTAAGTGGATTTGGATCTAATTAAACCTAAAGAGGGGGCATAGTGGTTACATACTGGCCTCATAGCAAGAGGGTCCTAAGTTTGAGTCACATGGTCAGAGAGGGCATTTCTGTGTGGGATTCCAGGTTGCCCCTGTGCTTCAGTTTCCTCCCACAGTCCAAATACTCGCACATTATGCTAATTGCTTATTATAGATTGCTCCTTGGTATGAATGTGAGCGGGAATTATTGTTTACCCTGCAGTTGACTGGTGAGCTATTCAGGGTGTACCCCCTTTTACCCAGAGTCAGCTGGGATTGGCTCCAGCTTCATCTCAATATGAACAGGATGAGCGGTACAGATAATGAATGAATAATAAACCTAAAGTAAGTGTGGCTTAAAGGGAGGAAGGGGAGGGGAGCAAAAAATGAACTCACACACAAGCATTTTATTGATTTAGACCAGGGTTCACCAACCTTTTTGAAACTGAGAGCTACTTCATGGGTACTGAGTCATACGAAGGCTACCAGTTTGATAGGCTCTCCTGAAATTACA